>VWZV01014490.1:258868-643200 GCA_013397155.1 Irena cyanogastra | reverse complement strand
CTGCCCCCGCCCGCCATGGCGCCGGGCTGCGCCGTCACGTGCCCCAGGCCTTCCGCACACGTGACCGCCTCCCCGCCCCGGCCGGACGGAAGTGACGTCAGGGCGGTCGGTGCGCAGTTGTGCGGTGCGGNGCTGCGGGAGCGGTGCGGGGGCCGTGGGTGCCGTCCGCCCGGCACCTTTGTGAGCCGCAGGCAGCGATCCGAGCTCGGTCCTCGGTGGCCTCTGGTAAGGCAGAAGGGAAAAGCTACAAACGGCGCTTGCAGTGCTTTCCTCCATCGTTTGGAGCCGTATAAACAGCAGCCAAATGGTGAATTCGGTGCTCTGGGGAAGGTAAAAAGTCAGGGATTCGATGCGGGCAGACACCCAGCTCCCAGGGGCAGAAGAGCTGGACTTGGTTTGTTCTTGAGTGTTGAATCGCAGCGTGCACGTTCCCTCTTGTGAGCAGACTTCGTGCCTGCTCCGATGTGGTTTTGCTGCAAGATATGTAATTGTCAGTGTCATACAAGTTCCACGCTCGTAGAACGCGCTCTTTCCCTGCGCGTTTGGGGTGGTAACTGCACACTAACTCTGAGCTTGGAACGGAGCAGGACTTAGGAGGCTTTTGTAAATTCTGTGTTCCTTGTGGTTTGTGGCAGTTTCGTGTTATTTCAGAAAGCAGTAGGGAATAAATTGAAAATTAGTTTAATGAAAAAATGCTTTATAGGATTTTAGGAAGAAGCAGAGCTCTGGGGCATAACTAAAAAGTTCTAAATACAATTTCTTTGTGTAGTAAAGTTATATTCTTCCAATTTGATGTTTTTCTCTGTTTCTCGTAGCTGGTTCACTTCCCCTAAATTTGTCAATAGAAAGGCTTCTGTGATTCTTACAGTAAGGACTTGGTGATTTGAGGACTTGTTTGAGATGAGAATAGACACAAATTCAAAGTGTAATAAGTAATTCAAATACAGTAGATGCAGGGATTGGAGCTGGCAACTTCTATCCCCTTGTGCCATAGCAACAACAGAAATTGTAGACTTTGAGAAATATTTTTTGCAGTTTGTTTAACGTTTCCATAAGTTAGAAGGGGTTTTTTTTGAAGAAAAGAAGGTTTTGGTAATGTTCTGGGATATTTTGAAGACTAGAGCAATGCCACAACATACAAATAAAGTTGGATCACAAGCAGGATCTTAGTGTTATGTTTTTTGTGTAGACTTTCTTTTTGTGAATGCTGTAGGAATCTTTTGAGTCTTTCATAGTAACTATGTTGTCTCTGTCCTTGCTGACACTGAGTACAAGTAGTGTTGGTGTTAATGTATTTGTATTTTACTTAGGAAAAAAAAACCTAACAGACCCTTGGTAGATCAGGCTTACAGGTGAGAGTTGTAGTCACTAGAAAGGATTAAAAAGCCTGAATTGCTCCATTCCTTTTTTAGCCTTAGGAAAAAAGAAGGCATGCACACAAAATATAGAGTGCTTGGAGGTATCTTATTCTTTCTCTGTGACAACATCTTGTAACTCAAGCAGGGGAGGAAGAGTTGCGTGGGAATGAGAGTTCTAGCTTTGTATTTTACTTTATTTGTGAACTTTGAGCAAAGTGGTTAACTGTCCTTTTCTAGGCTGTGGTTCTGCAACCTCTGTCTGTCCTGTCACTGTCCCCTTCTGCTCCCTTCCTTGCACTAGAACTGGTCTTGGCCATCTGGGGATGTGTCTCAGTTCTTTCAAGCTGCTAGATGGAAAAGTAGCAATCCTTTATCCAGAATTCCTCCAGCAGAGCCCAGGATCCTGGCAGCCAGCTTATCTGCTCTAGCCTAGTGAGGGGTCCCAGTGCAGGGATTGCTTGCCAGCTGCATGGCACTTCTGTGTGAGCACTGATTCCAGCTGCCTGCAGTCCTGGGCTGACATAAACCCCTGCCCTCATCTGAACAGGCTTCTCCTCCTTCCTGGGAAAATTCAGAAAATTGAGATCTTTGGATGAATGAAGAAATTAAGTACTACCTGCCAGTACCAGTACAGCATAGGATGCTTTGTCGTGGTCTTTATGATATTCTACCTCTTTTTTTAAACTAATTGTGAGAAAAGTACCTGTTATTTGGCCTTGGATTTGCATCAAATGGCCTGTTTGGTGGCTGAAGGTTTAACAGAACATAGTGTAACTGAGACTTTAATTGTCAGTTATTTGAAGAGCTGAAGTGTCATGAACTATTTTCTTTGTTACTTAGCAGTGGAAATTACTTCTTTTACATTACGAGCTACCAGGCACTTATGTATTTTTCTTGTATTATGCTTTGACTGGAAGTCAAACGGGTAAAATATAGAGTGTTATTAAGATGGTAAGTAACTTAGTAAGTGGAAACTGGGTCATTTGTACAGTTTCATGGCAAATGGCATTCTGAAAGTGTTCCAGAATGGATCGACGTTAAACACTGCAATCACTTAGCGTGTGTGAGTCTGCTTAAGATCCTGGAAGGAAGGCATTACTGAACCACAGTAGTGTGCTTTAGCCAAGTATTTGGAGATTCTTCCCCAGCTCTTGTGATGGAATTGTCATCAAAAGAGCATTAAATGGCATTCGGTAGATCTTACTCTAGTAGTGTTTCTGCACAGCTGTGAAAATCAGGAGAAGGAAATGTGTGTGTTGCAAAGGAATGTGCAGTTTGTCTCACAGTGTTTACATTGATCTGTGGGTTTTTACATTCATCTCTCTGAAACAATTTTTAAAAGCAGTTTCCTAGAAATGTGCTTGTTCTGGCTGTAGGAGGAAAAGCTGTGTGCAAAACAGATCCAATTGGGAGTGCTAGAGCTTCAGCATTAGCAGTGGTTGGCCTTTGTGCTCAGCTCCCCAGAACCTGGATTTAAGAGGAGGATGGTTGTCCTTGTATCTGTACCACGATGAGATCTAACAGGCCTGATGAAAACTGAGTTTGATTGCCTGACTTTGGCAAGAGTGAAAGGTGAAGGTTTGCACTTCCCAGCATCCTTGTGCAGTCTTTAATCAGAGCATCTTTAATAAGTATGATTGCCTTCATTTCAGCTGAAAGAGTAATTCCTATACAGTTAGCTCTGTGCAATTTATATACAGATGATGCACTGTAGACACTTATTTGCATACCATTAACATGAGAATGCTTTGGAGGGAATGCCAACAAAGCAGTTGAAAGACACGGATTCTTTTATGTTCCCTTTATACCAGTCCTCCCTAGTGTTTGATGTGGACTTGGAGCATTCCAGGGAAGTGGACTGCAAGGTTCCACATCTCAGGATAACAGATGCCCTCCCAAGTAAAATTATGGTAAGAGTGGGATGATTGCAACCACTAGGTAATACTACATAATTATACTTACACATATTGGGTCCTTCAGAGAAGAGCTGAAAATAATTATTTTTAATTAGAAGTGGTCTGACGTTACAGACTGTGAGCACTTTGTGTGGGCTGGTGGCTCTGACTTGTCTGTCAGTGGTGAAAGTACATCCCTGTCCCACCAAAGTTGAATTAATTTGTGTGTATACATTTGAAGTTGGAAGCATGGATTCATTTGAAGTGGAAGTGAACAGCTTGAGGCTACCAGTGTCATTAGGGTTTTTTTTGCCCCCCTTACTTAAGTGGAGTTCCTCTCTCTCAGTCTGTACTTCCTTTGAGATCAAGTCTGTGTTGTCTGACATTTTCTATCCATGTCCTCTACCTCTTCATTTTTGTGTGGCTTCTCTTTAAGTCATCTCCCATAATGTATGTCTATGTGTTTTTCTGCAGTCATTGTCTACTAATATTTCTAATAGTTGGGATTCTTTTGAGTATTTTGCCTAAATATTCACAGATGGCCTTTGCTGATTTTTCACCTGGCAGTTTTCTTTTCGTTCATTGCCATTTTGAATGGTGAGAAGGTTCCAGAGTCTTTTCTCCTAATTGCTGTAGGGACTGCAAGAAGGAGCAGCGCTTTTGAGGGATATGAGGATGTAGGAAAGCACTGTGTTGAGTGGAAAGGTTTATCCATCTCCTTAAGACTTTAACCCCATAACTGGCAAATGCTGAAACAGAAGTGAAGCTTGAGCCCCTAAGGATTGTGTAAATTTAGAGACAAAATGTGACTAAATCAACATTGAAAGAGGAGCAGAAATGCATGTGAGAAGAAAGTGCAGGGAGATATAAAGGAAACTGACTAAAAGTTCTCAGGTAAGTGAGAGTTGTACTTTAGAGAAAAGGATACATTGAAGAAAGTATGGGAGAAAAGAGCAGCCTTGCTAAAAGAAAATGCTGGTCCAACAAAATACACCTGCTGATTATGGCACAGAGTTAATGCTGCTAAAACTCTGCAAGGCTTCAGTGGAATATAGCACTTTATTCTTGAAATACAGCTTGCTGTAGAACATTTTCAAAGAGTTTTGTTTCAAGTGGCTCTTGATGTGGGTCAGTTGATGAAAACATGCTGCTCTGGGGAATTTTGGTCTTACTAAGCGATGTAAATGGCAGCTTGTTTGGTTTGTAACTCAGTGGATTCTGTTTTCTTGATGTGTAGTCATGTATGAATCTGAATAAAAAAGGCAATTCTATATAAGTTAGTATTATTGGAAAGTGAGGGGAGGAAGTCCAAGAAACCGGTGAATCTCGTATTTCTCTTATATTGATTTGAAGTGTTTTGTGAGACCTGATTATAAACTTCCTGACAGCACTTACTGATTCCTAATTTTGCACAAATGGCACTTTTATATCTGTTGTGTACTAGGTGCTGCTAATTCTCTTGGCACAGAGCTGGTTTTAGTGTTCCTTTGAAAAGCAAACTATTTATGCTTTATAGAGTTACCCTAGGTTTATCAGTGCAGCTATACTGATAAACTCCACTTGGATTCCTGCCATAACATATCCTGTAACTAAGGTAGTGCATGTGTAATTAAAGCTTCCTTGTTTCATAAATTTTATTTACAAAGTTTCATTAAACTGTGTTTAACTGCTTAACACCCAGTTGGTTTAAGTAAGACAGCATCCTGAGCCGTAGAAGAGGAAGTTCAAGTGTCAGCTATTCGCAGTTAATAAGAAAGTCTGGTTTCATAGAGTACCTTTCTGTCTTGGGTGCTTGCAGGAAGAATCATAGAATGTCCTGAGTTGGAAGGGACACACAGAGACAATCAGTCCAACTCCTGGCCCTGCACAGCACCCCAAGAATTCCACCATGTCCTGAGAGCATTGTCCAAACATTCCTTGAGCTGTGTTAGGCCTGGTGCTGTGAGCGCTGCCCTGGGGAGCCTTTTCACTGCCCAGCCACCCTGTGGGGGAAGAACCTTTTTCAGCTATCCAAGGTAAACCTCCCCGTGAAGTGGTAGATCTGTGTATACACATCTACCTGTCTATATGTGCAGAAAATCAGATAGTTGAAGATACTGAGCTTTAAATATGAAGATCTTTTCCTAAAATAGTGGATTAGTAGTTGTGAACAGTATGCCTGTATGAGGCGCATCTTCAAGGCAATTTTATTTTCCTTGGTGTTTGCATACCAAGTTCTTTTTAAAACGAGATTTGGTTTTATTCCTGTGGGTGATGCTGGCTGTAGGAGCCTGGGTTTTTTGTGACTGCATCATTCAGAAATGACTGGACACGACTGTTGGCTTGTCATAGGCTCTGAAGAACTTGTCAGGAAGTAAACAAAGAAAGGGATGTGGGCTGGCTGTCTAAATGCACAGAGTCTTTTGCCACTTGCTTCTGTAGTAGTTGCATGTTTGATAATTTAGTGCTGGTAAAGGACTGGAATGCCAGGCTCAAAGTGCCAGTAAGAATGGACTGTAAGTATTTGCATCCCACAGAGATGCTGAGTGATTGATAAATGGCACAGAGATGCTGAGTGATTGACAGATGGCAGAAGGAGAGAAGTCCAACACAGGAGAGCCCCTGCAGGGGGTTTGGATCTGCACACCACGGGGGAGCTCTGGGCAATGGAAATATTTTGAAAGCATGCTCCACAACAGGGCATGTTTCATTCCTGAGACATTCTCCAGCTGATTGAGGGTTGGGATGCTTTGAAACTTCTTCCTGCAGTGATTCTTTCCTGCCTGTAGCTACAGCTTCGATGTTGAGAAGTAGTGGAATTGCTGCTTTTTCCTTTGTTACATTTTCTTCCAATATGTTTCCTTAGTTTCCAGTTTCACATTAGTTGTTGAGATTTCAAGCTTTCCCTATACTTAAGTAATTACTGATTTTCTTTTTCTTTATTTCCTGATTCAGTTACTGAAATCATGAATCCTGTGTATAGCCCTGGATCTTCTGGGGTTCCCTATGCAAATGCCAAAGGAATTGGTTATCCAGGTAAGCAGCTTCGTTTTCAGACAAGTTTCAGTTACACTGCTCTTTGCTTATGGTCAGGAGGAAATAGTCACTTATGAATGCTTTCATGTAAATCTGTTTTGGGATTGGGATGAGGTTGCTTTTAAATTTAAAAAGTGACATTTCAAGAATGATGTTATTTCTTCTGTTATATTTCTAACTTCAGTATCTCTTCTAATGCAGCTTATTTTAGGAGTTCTAATAATTACTCCCTGCAAGAAGAGGAGGCAGTCTATTTCTGCTGCCGGTTGACTAGCACTGTTAACCTTTCTATCCTCTAATTCTTGTTCGTGCTGTCTGTTCTCTGACTGCCCAAAGCATGGCATCAAAGGTGGGACCAAGAAAATGGCCAAAAATGTTTTTGAAACAGAAATACATTTAATTTCTTGTCTTATCTACTGATTGACTTACAGTTTCTCAGGAGGTTCCCCCCCCAACCAATCTCCTAATGTATGTGCAAGGAGGCTTCATTTTTGATGTCTCTATAGTTTAAAAGTTGGATGAGGCAGAATTAGATTTGGACAGAACTTTCCAGGAAGGCTGAAGAGATGCCTGTGTGCATCTGGGAGACATTTCAAGCATCATATCTTCATGCTGTCTTTTTTTCTGTTATCTCTGACAGAAGGGAGTTTCCATCCTGGGAGAGGCTCCAGGGTCTTTTCTGCTCAGCTTTGTATTTCATAACAAGTTAAACTTCTTCAGCTTTTACAGGGAGGCTGTTTTGTGATTTAGTTGGTATCTGTGTTGGGAGGCAGAAATTATTCTGTGCTGGTACTGTTGATATTCTTGGTAGCTGTACTATATTTTCCTTCCTAGCTGTATTTACCATTCTGAAATCTGGTTTTCACCTTGGGTAATGCACTAGAATTCCTGTTTTCCTGTTCTACTTTTCTCTGTTCCTCCTTCTAAATAGTGGTGCATAAATGAATTCTCTTTATTGGCTTGATTGTCTCAAAAGCATTTAAATTTTATTTTTTTTGTTTTCATATTCCTCAAACTAGTGTACCTTCCTTGATTTTTACAGTATTTATAAGGGGAACACAAAATTTATTTAAATGTTTTTAGGTCTGTCAAGTGACTGGAATGGTGCAGTAATAAATTGTAAAGCTGACACTGTGTGACCATAAGTCCTGCAGGATGGTTTTATTCTCTGTAACTGTCTGGGTTATAAAGGCTGTAGTAATCCTATAATAAGGCAAGCAGCAGAGGCTTACTAATTAATATAATATGTGGGACAGTTATTTCTGTATTTGTAATAGATTGCTTTTTCCAGCCTTTCTTTTGCTTTAGAAAAAGATCATTATGGATTATTTGAATATAACTTCATATCTTTAGCTCTATACATTTTCTAAACTGAGATTTATATCAGGTTTTGATTTGTACTTATAAGCATCTACATATTGCATTGAGGCTTTTGTCTATACTGAACTAAGTTCTATCTTTATTTAGGAAAAAAATACTATAGTAGATTCATAAATAGCAGTTTAAACAACATTACAATCTCTAATCTTTTATTCTGCTCTTATATATACTAGACTATATATTTAATTATATAAGTACTTTGTTTGCCAGTCTGCATAACTAAAATATATGGAATTGAAACAGAATTGTTGCAGAAGTGCCTTAAATACCATGCTACAATGTGGATATTTAGAATTCTCCTTTGCAGCAGTTGGTTGATCAGTTCACACAACTATGACCCTTAAATTCAGCTTGGTCAATAATGTGTTACACCGTTAGATAGTTTGCTGAGCTGCCTGGTCCACGCTTTAAGATTGTGGGATAAATACAAAGCATATCCTCTAAAATGAAAAGTAGACTTGCATTTTAGGATTTTTTCAAAAAATCTTGCATGGCTTAAGTCCCCCTTCTTTGCTTCTCCTGATTTAAAAGCTGCAGATTCTCCATTCCAAATCATTGCATTTACATGGGTTTCATGGTAATAGAAAGTGAAGAACACAGCAGTAGGTGGAATGCATTATTGAAAGGCAATGTGTTTCTAAAGCTGTTGCATATTTAATAACTGTTTATATTATACTACACCTATTTTAGGCTGTTGGATAGTTTTACAGCAGCAAGAAATCAATATTCAAATGTTCTCGTATGGATGGAAGTTCCTTGTAGAAGCTAAAACAGCTGCTTGTTGTAGTTACATTTTCCACAAATGACCAATTTCTTGAGTAGCTCAGTGCTCCACAGTGCAGCTAAAGCTGTGAAGAAAGAAAGGGCTGAAAATATTTCCCACACACTCTGTTGCAGATGTGTAGTGTGTTTGAGTAAGGTAAAGCTGTACTGAAGCTTTCCACCAGCAGCTTGTGAGTTTGAAAACTGAAGAGCTATTTACACTCTGAAAAGTTGTTACGACTTGGATATGTTATTTTTAACTTTGATTTTTAAGCCTAAGGCTTTTCTTAGTCTTCTCCATGCTGACCACCTAATAGTAGTGCCAAGTGTATGTCACTTGATATGTTTACAGAGTGCTTTACAAAACTGAGTTAGCATATATAGTCCTGAGCTAAGTCATTCTTATTGTCAGGAGTAATTGCTGAGGGCTCTGGAGTTCATAGTGAAATAAGAACCCTTCAGATTTGAACAGCAGTTTCAAACTAAGCTCAGAGTCTGACAATGGGTATGCAAATATTAATTGCCTTTTATCTGAAGGAGCTGAAATCTTTATCAGTAGAGAGCAGAATGTGGTAGTTACACCATCTTTCTGAATACAGACATTACTTGGTTTTACAGATTTGAATAATGTAAATAGGTTCTTGGGAAAACTAATAGCTATGATTAATTCAGAAATTTCACTTAATCTGAACAAGCTTTGTGTCTTTCAGGTAACAAGCTTTTGCAAATGCTGTGTTGTGCCTTACACTGGAGTATATCACAGTGTTCTCTGGTGCAGAAGTGCTTCACTGTCATTTTGCCAGCTCCTCTGGGAATCACTCGTTACTGTTGTCACCGTGTGTGTCTGAAACTAGGGAGCTCGTTTGATACCCAGTGTAGTGGCAAATATGTGTCAAATTCAGCAAGCAGTTTGGGCTGCTGCTGCTTTGTACTTGAGATACCTCTGATCTGGAGAGTCAGAGTCACTCTAACTTCCAGGGATTTACTACTGTGAAAAAGTCCATTCAGATAAGTACTGTATGTGATGCCTTTTTTGGGGCTACCTAAAAACAGAGGCCAGACAAAATTAAGGGAATAAAAACCAGATATATTTAATGAAGGGCCTTTGGGTACATTAAGGGCACACGAAGCCCCCCAGGGGCTACACCCAAAATGGACCATGGGTTTTCACACTTTTGTAAGTTTGGTCCATTCGCATATTGGGGGTTAATCTTCCAATTCCAGCTTCTTACTTAAAATTAAGTAATTTACCCCCAGTTTGCTCTCCCCAGACTCAATTTTGTTTACATCTCTCAGGGCCTGAGGCAATGAGGTGTCCTTGATTCCTAGAGAGGAATTGTTTTGTCTGACCAAAATGTGAAGACAGTAGTCAACACTCTATATGGAGCTTAGAGTTAGACAGTAAAGAAGTACAGGATTACAAATACATGAAAAACACAAAAGCTAAAATCTCAAGGTGTTATTTGTACCTCACACCAGTGGGAGGAGTGAGGACAGTTACACAAAACTTTGTTTTCCAGCTAATTTAAGAGATACTTGGCCAATGGAGATGGCTGAAAGGGGAATATAAGAGAGAATGGACTTGTGAAACCATAGCTGTACTCTTCACTTAGCACTCATCTTCAGGGAGCTTGGGAGAGGAGGACTGCGGTATTTTATTTGAGGAGATGTGGTTGAAGGCCTTTTGCTTGCTCAGTTAAAGCATGTGCAGTGAGAACTTTGAGAGTTAAGTCGGTCTAGAAAATAACTGTGGTGTGTTCTTTGTTCTAGCTGGCTTCCCAATGGGCTATGCAGCGGCTGCTCCTGCCTATTCCCCCAACATGTATCCTGGAGCAAATCCTACCTTCCAAACAGGTACGTGTGATTGGGGTGTCAGAGCAGGAACCCGACCTTTGCAGGTGGTTAGAAGCAAGAATGAGGAAAAGCTGTAGGGGCTCACAATAACACTTGTACTGTGGAATAAGTTTGACATTACCTTGAACGTGACTCATGAGGAATCACCTGATAAATATAATCTTAAGTCATACTGCATGCATCTTTCAAGAAGGGAACAGCTCAGGCTTTAGCTGTTTTTTCTGTATTTCCAGATCATCCTTGAGGTTTGCATTGCATTTCTCTTCACTGCTTCCTTCATGGCTCTGCTTGCCTTGCATCCTTCTGGTCATTTCCAGGTTCCAATTTTTTCTTCTGTCTGTTCCTCAGAATTATTCTTTTTCATCCCTTTCTTGTATCCTATCTTTCCAAGTTCAGCTTGCTGAACCTAAGGGCTTTTCTCTGCCCTTAGGGTTGCCTTGCACAAGCTGGTATCTGGAAAGCCTGGTTGCTGGGTAAAACTGTTTCACCATTGTGGATGCAGGGCAAGGACTTAGGTTACTGCACTTTCATGTATGTCATTTAAGGAAGGGAATGGGATGAGCCCAGGACAAGAGAGGTGGGGAAACGGACATGAAAAATAAGGCACTCACCAAAGTTATTTTTGTGTAGTTCTGTTTTCACTAGTAGAACATGATTTTAATGTGCTAATCCTTGAAACAAAACAGAAGCTGGTAGTGTTTAATTTCCACTTAAAGCAGGAACATGCTGGTACAACAGTATTCTCCCTGTGGTTATTTTGTATAGGAAGGAATTCCTTACATTGCTCTGTTAATGTAGAGCTGGGCATCCTCAGAGCACTTCCATGTATTATGCCAGTTTTCCAGAGATATCTGTGGCACATAACCAAGTTTGTCCCTGAATGCCCTTGTGTGATTCATGGCAGTAGGAAAGGATACTGCTTGAAATTGGGAAGCTTATGCTGTGGAAGCTTGTTTAGGATTGAAGTTCAGTGTTCATAATGGATGGACTTCATTAACTACCAGAAGACTCTTCAGGGTGTGGCAGCAATTACTGAGACGAAAGACTCATCTAAAATGCTTGCCTGCAGAACTCTCTGTGTAGCTTTCCTTGGAACTGTTAGACAGTTAAGAATTACATATTCTGGTTGGTATAACCAGGTTGGGATTCTGGTTGGTACAACCTCTGTCACTGTTCAGTTTGCTGCTTAGAGGCAGAGTGAGTGCAGACTCACACTTTGTCTTGTCTTTGGCCTTGAATTTAAAGTAAGGAAACAGATTAATGTTAGATGTTCCAGACACTAAAAAAAAAAAAACAGTTCCATGGCTGTGTATTGCCACTGTGCTAGTGTCATATCTGGGGATGCCAGCTTGCACCTGCACTGATTGCTCCAGAATGTGCCCTGAGAGCCATGTTCAAGGGAGAGCAGTTCCCATCAGGGTAGAGCTCTTAGCTCGCGTGGCAGAGCCCCATGTGGGCTTTTATTTTTGGCTTTATTGCTGTCAGGCCCTTCAGTTTCACTGCTTTCTGTGCTGCCCTGCATCTGTCCTGCACCTGTGCTGAGGAGGAGCTGGTGGCTTTGATCCTAGCAGCAGGTAACTGAAGGTGCAGTCTCAGTACAGGTTGCAGTTTGCAAATCCTGCTGCAGGAAGCTGAAGCCAAGCTGCATGGAATCAATTTAACAAGTCATGGGAATTCTGGCAAAGATTCTTGACCTGCTAGACTTAATCATGTTGTAATATTAGTTTGCATTGATTAATCTTGGAGTATATATCGTGCTTTATAGCAACGTCAAAGAAAGAACATTTTCATTTCTAAGAAAAAGCAATAAAGATACATAAAAGTCATTGTCATTAATTTTTTAAAAAACTAGTACTGTTAGTATTTATTGTGGTTGAATAGGAAGTAAGCTTTTATTTCAGAGCTAAGAACAGCTTTAATTTTTAGCTCCTCTTCAAGCTGTGAACAAAAGTTCAAAATGTACAGACCTCTAATTCAGGCAGATAACAGCTTGGAGTACTTTGTCCTAACAGCTGGGATTTTTTGTGTCTTTTTTTACCCTTTCTGATGTAACAGCTTGTTTGTGGAATCAAAGCTTTTGTAAATTCATATTATGCAGCAGTAAGAATGTGCTGTGCCACTGCTGTTACAAAAGGGTACTTTTTTACAGGTAACTCTCTTAAATTACTGTGCTTTTGACTTATCCTGTCATTTACTGTTAAGGTCTTTGCTCCATATTGCAGAGAAAAAAAAATGAATGGAATGGCAGAATACCTCTTGTGCAGATTTGCCACTTTGCAAGAATGAAAGAGAAATTGCCTGTGCAGCTGCATCAGTGGGTTTTTAGAATGAAAGTGGGCTTCACTGAGGACATGGTTATAGTGGTTCTTCATGTTCAGCATTTTGTAGCTGGGGTTTTTACCACAAATAGCTTCCCCATACTAATAGAAGTTACTTCCTCAGCATGCTGGATCTGTGAAATACTTAGGATCTCTAAAAGCAGGAGTTCAGAGTAAGTGCTGTGCTACAGCTTTTTTAAAGGTAAAAATTCTATTAAAAAGAAACAGTAAACCTATTTCTGTGTTAGCTAAACAACTTTTAGTTTGAAGGGTGTCATGAAATTGCAAAGAAGCCTAGACTTCAAGAAGAATGAAGGTCATCATGCTGCTTGCACAGACTGATTTTTGACAGCACAAATGACAGCATTCTCTCTGCTATACAACTTCAGATCTGTTCTCTGTATTGAAGTTAACCCATTCCAGACCGTTTTTAAAATCAACCTAATCTTTACTCTGATAGTCTTATTTTTTTTCTATAATTACAAAGTGTGTGTTCTTTCTTGCACTGCCCTGGTACTAGTTTATTCAATTCCAACTAACTAAAAATTGTACCTGTGGATGTTGTGTCTCCCAGTCTGGTAGACCTGTATGAGATCCAAGATCTTTTAACAGCAGCACAGGCAAGGGCCTTGATGATTTCTCCAGACTAGGTCATGCCTGTTGTTTGCTACCCTGAATGTTACTGCTGTTGGATGCTGCTGCTGAGGTGTTCATATTCCCACTATGGCCACAGAATAATCTTGGGAGTATAGCATGCAGAGACATTTTATGTGTGTATATATATATATATATATATATATATATCACAATCTCCTTCAAGCCCTGTTCTGACCCTGAGACCTTGTCTGGTAAGGGCTGGAGAAATTATGGAAAAGCTGTCTTTGGGCAGAGTATGAACCAGCAGTTGCCAGTTATCCCTCTAAAAATTCCACAGTTCCAAACATTTACAAAGGCAGGCTGATTTTGAGGGCCTTGTAATAGGACTGCCAACCACATTCGAATGGCATCTGAAGTCTTACTGTAGTATAAAAACAGTTCTTCAGTGATGTTTAAGGATATGTCTGCATATATAATACTCAGAAAGAAGATTTAAGGATCTTAGTGCTTTCCAAGTTGAATTTGCACTTGCACTGTACTTTGCAGTGTTTGTATTTTAAAGGTACAGTATTTCATGTTTGTTTTAGCCAGTTCAGAAAATGCCTGAAAACAAATAGAAATAAAGGTAAGTTCAAGTAGAGGTTGCAGATTTTGTCTCTGTTCTCTGAAAATCCATCATGAGGTCTTTAGATGGTTCTGGCTTTTGAAATTCATCCACTACAGCAGGTTAGTTGACTGGCTGCTGTGTTTTGCCAGTACAATTTGGGGGTGTGTGGAGAATTGATTGACACATGTGCCAAGTCTCCCTATGTAGGGATGCTGCCTAATATGCCAGATCCTGGTATTCAGTGGGTTATTATGGAAATGTGCTTTTTGCCCCATATCCATAGACTTGAAAAATAAATTGTACAAGTATACAGTTACTTTTTCTTGCTTGGTTGACACAGCTAAATGCTATTTCCAGACTGTTAGCACTATTAGGTAAATGATAGACCTTGTACTTGGATATTGGGACTAACTTACCAAGTACTCGCATGAAGCTTGCGGAGTTGGGAAATATGACAGTTGCTGCACCTGACTTTGGGAAAGCAGCGTGCTGCTGGGTGTTGTAATGCAGATTTCCTTTTGTTTCAGGTTACACGCCAGGCACCCCGTACAAAGTGTCCTGTTCACCCACCAGTGGGGCAGTGCCGCCGTACTCGTCGTCACCCAACCCCTACCAGACTGCTGTGTACCCAGTCCGAAGTGCCTACCCCCAGCAGAACCCATATGCACAGGTACCTGGGCAGAGCCACAACATGCCTCTGTGGTCTCTGTAATATCTCTGTGAACTCTTAACTTTTCATCTCATTCACTTCTTTGTGCATTGAGAGAATTTTTAGCTGCCTGCAGTAAGGATTCTTAATACAATGATTTGATGTGTGCTGAATTGTACGTCCTCTCGTGTGTGACAGTTACTCAGCACTTACTGGTAATGTGTTCGCTCTTTGAAGAGACACTAAATTCAGCAATTATCAAAACGTGCTGGATCCTATAACTACCAGTAGCCTGAATTTTTTTTTTTTTTTTTTTTTTTGGTCAAAAACTGTCATAATTTTTGTTACGAAGTTTCTGTTGTAATTTCACAGATTTACCAAGTCTCATGCTAGGGAAGCTTTTGAAAACTATTATAAAGGATATAATTAAGACACTTCAGTAACTATGATATTTTGGGGAGAAGTTGGCCTTCTTTGTGTAGTGGGAAATCACCTGGCATATAAGCAGTAGCTGAAGAGTATTAATGAGCATGTAACACATTTTATTCAGTCTGCTTAGTGTACTTGGGTTTTTCAAAAACATTGGGTTCTTTTAGTAAAAGGCAACTGAATTAAAAGTTGTGAAAGAATGAGAAGTTGTGTCACGGATTAATATATGAAAGGGATCAAAAGGAAGGGAATGAATGATGAATGAGCCCTTATTGTTGAAGGTACAGTCAGCATCTACAGAGGTCCCTAGTTCACATGTTATCCTAAATGCCTTAAAAAAACAATAAAATATTAAATTACAAGTAAAACACAATTGTAACAGTTACAGTAAATGTTTCAGCTTCTGCTCTGTAAATTCATTGCATTTAGAGTAACACTTTTATTTTATGACACATTTGTGAAAGAAGCTATCATTTATCTTCCTCAGCAGATACACTGTAATTACTTCACACACTGTTTTTTCTCCAACAGCAAGGCACTTACTACACACAGCCTTTGTATGCAGCACCACCCCACGTAATCCACCACACCACAGTCGTGCAGCCCAATGGAATGCCAGCAACCATGTACCCTGCTCCGATCCCGCCACCCCGAGGGAACGGGGTCACCATGGGCATGGTGGCTGGGACCACTATGGCAATGTCAGCAGGTGGGTGCACTCACACCAGGGCTTGTTCTCTGTGGAGCTCTCCTTTGAGCCCAGGGGGGAGCACAGCTGCCTTACAGAATGTGAACCACAGGTGCACCTGACAGAATCATACAGATGTCAGTTCAGAAGGACTTGTGCAGGTTGTGTGTCTTCATAGAATCACTGGGTTGGAAGACACCTTCAAGGTCATCGAGTCCAACCCATGCCCTAACACCTCAACTAAACCATGGCACCCAGTGCCACATCCAGGCAGTTTTTAAACACACCCAGGGATGGTGACTCCACCACCTCCCCAGGCAGGCCGTTCCAGAACTTTATCACTCTTTCAGTAAAAATCTTTTTCCTAATATCCAACCTGTATTTCCCTTGCTGCAGCTTGAGGCTGTGTGCTCTGGTTCTGTCAGTGCTGCCTGGAGAAAGAGCCCAACCCCACCTGAGCACAGCCACCTTTCAGGAGCTGTAGAGAGTGATGAGGTCACCCCTGAGTCTCCTTTTCTCCAGGCTGAACACCCCCAGCTCCCTCAGTGGTTCCTCACAGGGTTTGTGTTCCCAGCCCCTCTCCAGCCTTGTTGCCCCCTCTGGACACACTCGAGGTCTCAATGTCCTCCCCAAACTGAGGGGCCAGAACTGGAGACAGCCCTAGAGGTGTGGCCTCACCAGTGCACTTCTGACTGAGTCTGGCTAAGTCAGGGTTTGTTCTTGTTCAGCAGTACCTTGATCACCTCTAAGAATGGAGGTATCACATCCTCTTTTCAGAGTTAGTGTTATGGGAGTTTTTCCTCATATCTGTACAGAATATCACTTACTCTTGCACCCTTTGTTTCTCCTTATACTGGTGTCAAGAGTGTCACTTCCTCTTCCCACTGCATTTCTCTATGCCATTTGAAAGCAGCAGCCTCTTAGAGCTGAGGAAAATGCATTGTTCTGGGCTCACCCCTCATATCACAGACCTTCCTCATCTTGAGATACAACACTTCATGTATTTGTACTACCTGCAGATCCTCTGTGTCATGGGGAATGGTTGGGGATGTCTACTTCCTGTTGCCACAGTCTTTTGGTGGTAGCATTTTGGAGAGAATGGTGTTTAATCAATAATTCAGTCTCATCTCTGAGTGTTTGCTGAGGGAGTGTCATGCTTTGTTACTCACTGGGTGTTAACTCACAAAGAAAAGTTCATGTTCATTCAAGATATGCTAATTTAAAAATCTGATAAATGAGAGCCATAAGTTTGTTTTGAGATTCTGGCTTCTATCCTGTCAAAGTTATAATTTAATTTGAGAAACCTCAAAACTAGAGGAGTTAGGTGTCACAAACTGAGCTAACAGAGCTTCGTTTGTGAGGAAAAAGCCTATCTGTAATAATGCAAACAAGAACTAATTTATTCTGATTTATCAGTCAAGTTATCTCTACCATCAAATATTCTTAATGGCATGTAAAGCCTGCTGTGGGGAAGAGTTGCTTATGTTGCAGGGTTTCTGCTAGAGCTGTTTTTGAGTAATGAATATCTTTGTATGCATTGGCCTAACATCCACTGGGCTAAAATGGCCCCCTAGCATGAAGGTTTGAAGGAGATTGGGATTGGAATGCAAAATGATACTGGTAATCTTGAAGATGAGTAAGTTGTAATTGTCTTTAAAATTACTTAGATTTTTTTCTCCCCTCTCTTTTTAAATTTTTTTCCCCTCTACTAGAATTTTTGCTTACTGAAAAACTGTTTTCTTCATTCCAGGTACTTTGTTGACAACTCATTCCCCAACTCCAGTAGCCCCTCATCCAGTTACCATGCCCACGTATCGGGCTCCAGGAACACCAACCTATAGTTATGTGCCCCCACAGTGGTGATCATCCTGGCAGTCAGTGTAAGTTGCATTGAAAGCAGTTAATCTTTCTCACAAACAACAGCATTTCAGGTTCTTTTGGGGCATTTTGCAGATGGTAAGCAATGGGGGGTGCTTCTGCAGTATTCTAATTGAGCAGGAATACTCAAAAATCCTACTGGAGTTTCTTGAGTGGTCTGTGTCTTCACAAGTCATGAATCATTTTCACAATGCGTGATTGTCAAACGTGAAGGCCTTAAGATTGCCTTATTAAAATCAAATTAATAGGAATTAAATATATTCAGTACTTTGGAATAATTGGTAATTGTTAAATTCAGCAGTACTGTGATTCCTGAATCGAATGTATTTGACTTTGTAGTCAAATTATCTGTGATTGGTTGAATATGTAGGCAAGGTGTTTTGCCTTGCTCAGAGGGTGAATATCCTCACAAGCTGCTGAAACAGATAATCTTGAGATAATTTCATATATTCACTCTGTTTCAGGTAAGTATCAGTTTGTACTTCATGCAGTCAGCATGGAAAAAGCATTTTTAGTGTGAACCAAAATTTAGATTGTGGGTTTCAAGAAAAGGAGTTTCATTTTGAAATCTGCTATAAAGTGGGATGGATTTTGGGGGTGTAGTCTGTGTCAAACTGACACAAGGACTAATGTTTTTGTGATACCCACTTCATTTCTAGTTTGTTTGGTTATTTTTAGCATAAGTTGAAAACAACTTCATTTGAAAAAATGACTTGTCAGACCAATTGAACTTGAAATTTTCACTTTTAGTCTATTTAGTTTATGACAAAAGTTAACTTTGTTTTAATTTTTCTGGATTTCTGTTTCAGCAGTTAGAAGTACAGAGTTCTGAGATTGCAGGTGACCATTCCCTTTGAGTTAGTAAGGTAGCAGCCATTTCTCATTTTGCTGTGATGTTACACAGCTGTCTGCAGATCTGTGATGTTTCTCATGAAGTATTTCAGCAAGAGACTCACACTACATGAATAGAAGTGAAAATTATGCTGGGAATAAACTCATGACTGCTGGTGATTAAATTTAGCACAAAATGCCTTCTTAATATTCCACCTTCTGCATTAAAAACAACGGTGGTGCTGACAGAAAGCTGGACTGGACGCGACCAGAGCAAGTCCCAGTAGTGTGTTCTTACCCCACAATGTGTCAGGTGGCAGGATAAGTGCTAGGGTAACATTATTTAACACTTAGCATTTCTTGGTGTATTTGGTGCATGCAATGTTAGTGTGTTCTGCCACACTCAAATAATATTTCACCTAATTGAGGGTATTTCCCACTCTTTTCCCCCCTCTTAATGTAGGTTTAAAGATGGGAGATATGCAATCAAGAAATTGAGGTTTAAAAGTTGGTGCTGAAGCCCTCATGCCTCCAACCAGGACTTTCCTTCTGAATGCTTTCAACACTTGGCTAAACACTACTAATTCCTGATCACTGAAGATTTTCCAGTGCTGCATATCTTACATCTTGGAACTCCAGCAGTTAGTCTTAAAGCAAATCCTGTTTTGTGGACTGTCTTGCAATTTTTTAGCTAATTATAATGATAAAAAAGGGAGTATAAATTTATTCTGATCCATATCTAGTTGAATGCATGTTAAAACACAAAAACAAAGCTTGCTCAATCTACCTGCAGTGACTGATGCAAAAACCATCATATGCAAATCCAAAGGAACCGAAAAGTATTTTACAACTTGTATCACTAATGCACTGTTGTAATGTATGCAGGGTCTGACAAGGTAGAATCATGGAAGTGAGTTTCTTTCTAGAATACCATAACATACATTAGATGAGTGCTTCAGCCTGTTTCAGGTTGATGGAGTTGCCAGTTTAAAAGGGGCATATTTTTGTTTAAGTGATGTGTTCTTTTGAAATTCAGTTAATAAATTGGAGTGACTGGAAAATGAGTCAGACAAGCTGTGGACATCCCGCACACCATTAGTTTACTTCATACCTTTTCATTTTCATTGTATGGAATCAGTGTTATACAGATGTTCTTAAGGATCAGAATTAAATGACAAAGGTAATGCTGTGTGTGCCAGTAAATAAGGCAAACTTCCTTGAGACAAAACTGGCTCTTGGGAATAGTAGGAGGTGGTATCACCTGCAGAATGAATAGCATGTCCTGGGGAGATTTCTGTCCAGTACTATCTTTCAGATAATGCAAGATGTGTCAAAGTGAGACTGCCACACAGACTGATAGAAAAACACTTCTTTTAGTTCTCAGTTGAGCAAATTCGTGCTGTTTTTCCTAAAGAATGTTGTCGTCAGTTGAAAACATATGTGCAGTTGATCCAGCTTGCTTTCCAGAAACTTAAGAAGTGCAAGGGCTTTCTGCAACAGAGTTCAGCTGCATGTTATTCTGAGGAAAGCTTGTGTGCCTGATGAGTATGTTAAAGGGGAACAAATCATTTTAACACAATTTCCTTATTATCTACTTGCAGTATGAACTATGGATACTCTGTAGTAGGGCTGCCAGAATATAGAAGGTTTAAATAGCAGCTTCGTTTTGGTTTTTTTTCATGAAAATATTTGTAATTGAAGTAGGAGCCATTTGTTGGTTACAGCCTTTTGATGTGTTTTCTTAGTATTTTCTTTTTTTTTTACTTCCTAAATTGCACTTGGAAGCACGTAAAATAAGACTCGACTGCAGATTAGCATTTCATTGCAATGAGTCATTTGTGATATTCTTTCTTGCAACTTCAATTTTTAAAGTACCTCAAAGCAAATGCTGTGGGGATAAAGGGCTAGCCTTGGAACCCATTTGTATACCAAAATTGTTATGGGGGAGATTTTAAATTTTTAAATTTGAATATTGCACATTAAAACCGAGGTTCTTCTAAAACCTGCTTGATTTACAATTCCAGAAAGATGCAATTTTTTTTATACATTCTTCCTGCAATAAATTATGCAGTAAATGGATATAAAATGTTGTTCCCTTTTAAGCATTTACACAGAGGTATATCAGGCTATCTTGTTCTCGTAGGTTAACTTCCATTCAGAATTAAATTTTTTGAAGTTGTGTATCTTAGTTATGCTTAGTTATACAGGTTTGGCAGCCGATCTGGGGTAGCATCAGTGCTGATTTAGTGCTGCCATCCTAGTACTCTGCCCTGGTGAGAGGCTTGTGTACCTTCATACCCCATTGGTGGTTAGAGCCTTCAGTAACTTTATTTTTTACAGTAAGCACTCTCTGTATTTTGTACCCTTTTTTTTTTTAAATAAAGTTTAGGTTTATTTTGCATGAATCACTGTCAGTGGATGGCCCCCTTATTTCTAATGCCTTGAACATAACTATGTTGTTGGAATAAGTACTTTCAACCTTACTCATGAGCACTTACTGCAGCTTAGGGATTTCCATATGTTTTTATATGGAGCAGAAAATGATCCAAGACAAACTTAGTTGAATCTGTACTGCTTTGTTCAGTCTGTGTAACAATTCCGTGTGTGTGTTAGATTTGCAGCTGTGATCAGTCAGGTGTGGCAGAGCACAGTGAGCACCAACGCAGGGCGCTCGTCCTGAGCGTGGCTCTGACCAGGAGCTGAGGGCTGGGGCAGTGCTGTGTTGGGGAGGAGCTGTGAGGGCCAGGCTGGAAGTTTTGCTGTCTCCTGTCTCATCACCATGAACTGAAGTCATAGGAGAGAGCTTCCATGAATGCTGCAATAGAGAAATAGTTAAGGAATGAATATAACTTCCTATATATTTGCTCTAACTTCAGATTCCTAAATGTCATCTTGGAATTGGTCTCCACGTAGTATTCCATAACACTTAGGCAGTCTCACTTACTTGAGCACTTTTTTTTCTGAGTTGCATTATGGGATTCATCCAGGAGGGAGAAACTGTACCTTTTTCAAGGGTACTGCACCTTCCAGTCCTGAGCGATTCTGATCCTACTGGGAGGCTGGAGCTTGTCTCCAGGAGTTGTTCTGAAAAGTAACCAAAAGCACAGTGCAGGGGGACGGGGTGAATATGTGTATATATAACTATCTCAATGGTATTTTGTTGCAAATAGTAGAAAGCATGGATATAAAACTGCAGTGGGGGAAACTGTACATCATTAAATAGGCGTTTACACAGTGAGGGTCTTACAAAACATTCTCTCCTGCTTTTTATATAACATTCCCTATTTAGAATTCCTTTATAAATGAATACGCAGTATGTGTTTGCACTACAGCTCCTCAGCAAATTAAAAGAGCTAGTGCAGTAGAGACATTTCAGATCAAGCTTCTCTTTAAAAAAAGAAAACTTTTATGGCAGCTTTATATGATTAAAAAAAAAGTACTACTATAAACCTGGAACTGAAAATAACCGTTGCAGCAATAACAAAGAGAAGTCCAAGTAATTTTTTTTAATTCAAATTTCAAGTGTTGCGTCTAGATAAAGTATTTTTTAAAAACCAAGGTATTCCCAATGTCAGTAACAGCTGATGAAAATGTCTTTTAAATGTAGCAGCAGCGAAAGAAAAATGGCTAATAATTGGCACCAAAACCACATAGCCCTAGTCAGTGTGGTGGTGGTTAACTAAACACCAGGAAGGAAAAGAGACAACCTACTGCTAGATGTTGCTTATGCTTGTTGTAACCCTCTCCTGTTTGGAGTTTCTAGGAGACATGCAAGAATGCTGCTCAAGAAAGCTTCATTTTGAGTGTACTATGCAAGTTAAATGCTTAGATGCAGCTGTAGGTGAAAAAGGTCCTTTATTTTCATTGAAGTTCTTCCTTGTATTGCTCCATCCACTGATAAAGCTAACCAAACAGCAGAAGCAAAGCACCACCCATCAGCAGCACCGTGTCTGGATGCTGTCAGGAGAGCTGATGGTACAGAGCTGTGCACCAGGGTACTCAGCATGGGCTGCTCTCCACGGAGTGTGCTGCCTTCACTGCTCCTTGGCCAGTAAGGCAAGAGCATTGGCTTGGAATCACTCCCCAGTGCTTCAGCACAGCATTCCACACTGTTCGTTTGGGTTTTGCTCAAATAGGTAAGCACATCAGTCTGACACCACCACCTAACTCTAGGGTCAAACTCATCCCAGGAGTGGTGACTCCCGTGTATGTGAAACCTCCCATCTTAGGAATGTGAGCAATAGTGATGCTGCAGCTGGAGCATCAGAGCCCGTGGCTGTGCCTGCTCCGTGGCTGCCTGGGCTGTGTTTGTGCTGGAGCATCAGCCCCAGTCTGCCCCAGCCTGCTCCAGCTCGTGTCAGCCCAGACAGGTTCCTCAGCCCTGTGAGCCAGGCTTTGGGAAGGCTGTAAAAGACATGGCCATTTCAGCTCGCTCACGTTGTTCTCATTAAGAAGTGTCAGTTTCTAATCCTGTGTTGTGTCAGCTCTAGGCTTCCTGCAGAGCCCCTCACACGAGGAGGTGAGATGCCACGGGGCAGGAGCACCTGCAGCAGGGCTGGGCAGTTTGTGCAGGGCTGGCCCAGAGTTGAGCTGGTTCCCATCTGCTGGGAGGACTCTGGGCAGTCTGGAGCCTCTGCCCAGGGTGCTGAGGGCAAGCAAGGTGTCCTGAAGGCACCAGAGAGGGAAGAGGAACAGTGGGGACAAGAAACCTTTTCTTGTGCAGGTTGCATATAACACTGAAACATCTGAATTTCACATGTAGTAAGGGTCCATTTGACTTGTACATCTGGACAATTTATGGGCCCTGAAGTTTCAACATCAAGAAAATGAACATGACTTTTCTAAACTGATTGTGACTTTTGGGCACTTAGCAGGCAAACTGGGAAAGCTTTTTTAGCTGGCTGCTGTACAGACTTGTTTTAAGTAGAAGGGATTTGTTAGTGGGTTTTTTTAATTGTAATGCTATTATTGGCTGCCCTCCTGTCTCAAGATCTAAAAAAGTGAGTGCATGCAATGGAAGTACAAGAGGCCCCAGTAATAGTTCTCCATGTTTGTTATGAAATAGACACAGGTTTCCTTTTTATGACTTTTTTTAAGACTGTCTTAGGAACAGTTGTATTGGTACTTTTTTTTAAGTTTTGGTCAATGTTGTCTTCCAGAATAAGTTTTAAGGCATCACTCACTCCTGCATTGAACTATCGCATCAACACAAAGAGTGGAGATTCCATTCTGAGCCAGTTCAATTGTGAAAATTCATACTTTTTTATTTTTTATGCAATTCAATGAGTAGATGAGCTCAAGTTTAAATTCTTAAAAGCACGTTTATTGTAACAAGAATTGTTATGTATTAATACTTCAGTTTTCAATAAAGATTGACTTGTGTTGCTTATTGTGGTTTCTTTCCTACTGTCTTTGGTGACATCCTTCCAGAAAACATTCTGTGCTGGAGAACAGTATGGTGCATTTAAACTTCAAGCTGATGGAATCTGGTGATTGATGGGAGCAAAGCAAGATGCTGAAATGGGATGAGTGGCTTTGTTCAGTAGGGTTTCTTGATGCCTAACAGAATAGAGTGGCAAAGGCTCCCCAGTGGGAAATAAACTACCCTAAGTTGTCCTGTCTGAGAGTGTGGTAAAGATGTTCAACCCTGCCTTGTTCACTTTTGCAGCATTTCTGCCATTTGAGAGATTTTATTTTATAGCTTAAAACAAAGGAAATGGAACAGATGTAAAATTTGACAATACTTCAGCATTTGCTTCATACAAAGCCGTGCTGTTTGATTGGAGAGGTGACAGCCCTGAGCAGAAAGCTGTTAGAAATCAGTGTCTTGAGTGTTTCCCAGAAGGAAAAGAGCCGAGTAGGTGTGAAGTGTGGGTAATTATCCTATTTCTTTAGTGTGTGGGTGGTTGTAAAGCTCTGGGGGAACAACTAAGCTGCTTGAACTAACTGGCTATTTTCATTTATTGTAGGTCTCCAAAAATAACAATAACTTCCTTGGTAACCTTCTGGAAAAAAGCAGCATATGTGGAAGAGGAAGGTGCAACGTGACTGCATCAATCTGCAGGAGTAGTGTTTCATTGTCAGGATTCTAAAATTATAGCTGAGAACAAGGGATACCATGGGCAGATTTTTTTTTCCCAATGTGTTTTACCTCAAGCTAGTTGTTGGTCAGTTATCCTGGGATTGCTTTCATGTTACAGGTAGATAGGTTTGGGAGTGTTTTTTGCAGAGTACTGCAGCTGATGAAAATTCATAATCCTCAACCAGTGGGTTGCTGAAATCTGGGATGCTATAAAGGGAAAAGCTGTTCTTCAGGGTGGTGCTGATCACTCTCAGGCTAGAAGGATTCTGATGTAGCTGTTCTCCTGGCAGTCTGTTGCTGTGAAACCTGACCTTGTACTGTATTCAACACCTGTAAGGACTTGGTACTGAACTCTTAGGTCTCTAGATAGAGTTTCTTTCATGGTGGTTCTAAATGTATCCATGGAACTGCCAGAATGGTGGGTCAGTAATGGTTGGACTTTTCCCTTTTGCCAGATTGATCTTGCAGTGGCAGTGCAATTAATGTGTGCTACCCTCCCCTCACTGACCTCACTGTGGAGGTCAGATGCATTGCTGAGAAATCCCTCATTTAGGGGCAGCTTTGAACACCTGAGAACAGCCAGAGCCCCTTCCAGGAAAGTGCCTGCTCAGTCAGTGATGGGTAGGAATCAGGCAAGAAATTCTGAGTTTCAAGTTTTCCTGTAACTAATTATGGGCAAAACCAAAATTTGCTGTTTCTAACATCTTGCTTTAGGTTCTAAACTCCATGTCTTGCTGTAAACAAAGTCAGGTAACAGAAATAGTTTCATTGGTGAGCTCCCTTGGAATCAGGAATGATGTACTTATTATTATTTAGATGGGATTTTTTTTTGTGTAGGAAATGTCGGTGTTGCTGAATTGCATGGGTAAAATGTCTTTACTTGTGTGTAGGAGGCTAAGTGCACTCCAGGATTTCATTTTAGTATCCATCAGGCTATTAACTATCCTGTCCTAATCATCCAGAATACAATGGAGGCCATGTGATGACTTTAGCTTTTTAATGTTTATTTTAAACAGCAGCCAGGAGTCTTTGGCAGCTGTGGGAAGCTGGGTTGTGTCACAGGGAGAATTGCAGATATAGAGGGGAGACTCTTGAGCCTCGTGGGTACAGAGAACCCCAGGTGTAGTCCTTGGTGGGCTAAGAGATCCTTCCAACACAAATGTGACAGAAAGAACTTCACAATGAGCAGCTCAGCTGTCAGCTTAAATTACCACAGTGGGACCTTTGTTTTTGGGCCATAGTAATCTACTTTGTAGTGCTTTACAATAGCTTTTTCTTTTCTGGGCAAGAAAGGTAAAATATGTGGACAAATTGATGCTTCAGAAAGGGGAAGGGGAACACACCTTCCCCAAGTTTTGCTTTTGCCAGCCTTATAAGAATTGTAATCATGTGAAGTTCCCAGCTGAGCTCAAATGCAGTTCCCTCTGCTTCAGTGAACACATGGCTGTATTTGGGGATAAAGTTTTTCTTGATGGTGTGATTTAGATAGCAAGTATATTATTTCAGGGTACTGGGGGTTAAAGAAAAAAGCCATAAATTATTATCAAGCCTGGGTAATGGGTGGGTGCTGCTTAGGAGAAAAGGGAAAGAAGTAGGTGTGGAAGGATAGAAGGAGCTTGTAAGCAGAATGATGTTACAAAGTTGCTCTACAGTCAGTAGTTAATGCTTTATGGGAGGATTACAGAATTATACAAGACTTAAAGTTGAGAGCTTGTTTATTTCCCATCTCACAACTGTAAATGTAGGCAGTCACACACAAAGGTACACAGCTCTGGGGTAAGTACCACACGTATTTCATTTGCACAGGCTGTGAAACAGGGAGCTGCTTTGGTAGCAAACTTGTGCAAAAGAGAAGCTCAGGACGTGCAGAGAGGAGGGGTGTAGCTGCAGGGGGAAGGATGACAGGAGTGTTAAGCAAAAAAAACAAGCAGCCTGCATTTTTTCTAGAAGTGCCAGCACTGCCAAAGCCATGGGATTTTAGTCATGTAGCCTGTTAAGGAAATGTGTGAGACACACGGGAGAAATAAGGTGTGAGGTGTTAATGGCAAGGCAGTGCAAGCTGGCATTGCTGTGTGGCTGGGAAGGAGCACCCTATGGCTTCTGCAGAGCCTGCAGCTGTGTGGCTGGGAGTGGAAAGGAGGTGACTCCACGCTGCTGCCTGGAGCTGTGGTCTCCTGGAGGCATTTCTGTGTGGTGCCAGGTCACACTGCTGGCTGCAGCTTGCACTGCCTCCACTCTGACACGAGCTGCACTGATGGGTCGCTGCAGCCTGGGAGATTGATTCCCTCCCCACACTGTCCAACTGAAAGAGCACCACTGTTTCTTCAGGGGGTTAAAATCAGCTGAAAACACTTCCATTTTTTTCAGTTAATTTTTATCCACTGTCAAAGTTCTTTTTAACACATTACTTACCTGAAGACCTGACCTTACAGCTTTGCTTAGGCTGGGAGCTCTGGGACAGGGAGTTTCTGCTGGTAGGCTGCTACAGGACATTCCAGTTGATATTTTGGGTTGTACCAGTGTGGTACTGCTGATGTCAGTAGTCCTCCTTTGGTAGAGAATGTGAGCAGCAGCAGGCACAGGCTGAGGCTCCAGCAGTTGAATGAGGAGTGAGTAGTTCCCTCCTTAAAGCTTTAGGAGTTGCTGTTCTACCATAGTCACTGTCCAGATGGGCTTTGCGATGCCCATAACCCTCATGAGCAGGTACGTGGTGGAACTTGACAGGAGAATTAAAACAATTGAAGTAATAACAGTAAAGAAGAAATCAGCACTTGCTGGATGCTGCCCCACCTGCCAGGTGCTGACAGCTGCAGAGTCTGGCAGGTGAGTGGTGCAGTACTTGTTCAAAGGACTGGTGGTTGCATACCAGTCTTGCCACAGACTTCTTGAATGATGCTGTTGCATGAAGATATGCTTCCACTACAGTAAATCTGGAGGAGCACAGCCTGGTATTTTGACACATCAGGTGAAAGGCCTTTTTATTTTAAAAAAGCTAATTTCTGTCATTCTGGCATCCCAAGAAATGAAGTGTTCTCATTCTGAAGCTGAGATTCTTTTGTTACTCGCAGGTGCCTTGACTCTGAGTTATCCCTGTTGGTGACAGTGGGGCCTGGTTTTCAGATGTTTTTGGGGAGCTCTTGGGGCACCCACGTGCAGATGGTTGGCACATGGTTGGCTCCTGGATGACAGAGCTTTGCTGGCTCTGCAGAGCAGTGTCCTGCACAGTGGGAATCTCCTGCCATGGACTCAGTGAGGCCAAGGACTCTGCTAGACACAGATGGGGCTCCTCCCCAGCTGACACCCCACTGTCCTTCAGGGAATGGACAAAACAGGAGAGGTATTAAAGGCTGCTTTGGGGGAACTCTTCTCTCCATGGCAACTGACCTAGTTCTTACTTTGAGTTAGCACAAAGACAGTTCGTGCTGTTTTTGATGTTATTAGAACTTGAACAGTACATACACCCACAGTGTCTGAATCAGATATTCTAAACTAACAGTTTTAAAAAGAGATTTTTTTTTTCTTTTGTTTTTGGTCAGAGCAGAGACTATGTTATTTAGTAGCCACTTAACTGGCAGCTTAAGGAAATCATTCTTTCATTTGATTTGCATCCTTAATTCTGTGTTTTATTTGACCAAAGGAAATCTGGGCAGATTTAGGTCATTAAGAATCATGGCTGTTTCTACAAGAAGCTTCCTAAATGGATATCTACAGAAGGAGAGGAACAGATAGAGCCAACACCCCTAAAAAAAACCCCAAACTACCCCTGACTCAATCTCTTTGTCCTCTCTGTGTAACTCAATGCAGAACTGTTTTTCTGAGCAGCTCAGCTCCTAAAATCCAGAAGGATTGGTGTTGTTCAGACTCACATCAGGAGCTTCAGTTTGTTTTGTATGCAAATCTGCACTTCTGGCCCCTGTTGAAGGTTCAGCTCCAGTTGCTGATGTCTCACAGCTGTGATTCTTCATGTTTCAAATGGACACTTCTTGTGGAACTGGCACGATGGTCTTGTGCATTTAGCTCAGAGAGCTTGTCAGAGACTGTACCTGACGAGGCAGGACCCCCATTCTCACAAGTTTGGCTGATGCCCTTGGGATCTGCTCGCTGTGCACGCCCCTAGTCCGGCCTGCACACGTGTTCACCCTGGTTCTGTCCCTTGCAGAACACTGGGAGTCACTCCAGCCTAATCCAGATGCCAGGGGGAGCCAGTAGGGAAATCTGGGCTTGGTTAATCTGTTACCATCTCACTCACAGGTACACTTTGCCATTAAAGGAGTAACTTGGGGCACAAGATGACTTCTGAGTGTCTAATCACTTAAAACCTAAGGAGGTTACACCTGACCTGTGACAGTTTGTTCAGCAAACACCGAGGGTTATGGTGAGAGTTGGGAAGTGGTGCTGCTGTTAAACAAAGGATGGTATTTTGTGATGAAATTCTCTTCAGAGCAGTATGTAGGGTGGGCCTGTTGAGCACAATGGGTTCATGGGTTTGAACCTTACCTGTTTTCTGTGTTGTTGCTCTACCTCCACCACTTTGTGTGATCAGCTTTTTTACCTGATCTCAGTCTTGCATAGGGGACTGAATCCTAGCTCCCAATGGGTGTGCAAGACTAGAATCCCAACGGAGGCCACTTTTTAGAAAGAGTACTGATAATTAGGTGGAGACTAGAATTCTTCCAGAAGTGTTTGACTGTCCATTGACTGGGATGCTGTCTGGCCAGAGAAGTCTGGTTTGGCACTTCAGAAATTCCTGTAAAAAAAGCGTCTCGGTGAATCCTTTGTGTGCACTGGTCAGAGATGAAGCCAGTTCTGGAAGAGCTGATAAATAATGTGATTATTTTACCCAGTGGATGCATATTTACTGTTCAGAGTATTGGTACACAGGTAATTAATAATAGCCAATTCTTGTGTGTGTTTCGGGGGGAGGAAGGGCAGGGGCAGGGTTGCTGCACTTCACAGCTGCTGCACTCCAGGGTCCTGTGCCACTGTCACCCCATTTCCCTTGGGAGAAGAGGTGAGGATTTCTACCAGAGTGACTTCATTGTAGATGTAAAGCTCAGTATATTAAACAATGTTCTGCCTTAGACCAGATCAGGCATTGCAGCAAGGGGAGCTTTGAATAGATGTCAGCACTTCCTTCACACTGGGGACAGAGTGGTTTTGAGCAGGGATATAAAGAGGGTTTAGGAGAATCTCCATCCTTGAATGTACCCAGAGAGCAGCTGGATAAGACTATGAGCAACCTGATGCATTGTCACAGCTGGTCATGCTCAGTGTGGGATGTGATCCTGTATCTGTGTTGGGGAGGGGATTGTCCTCTGCCCCTCTACCCCCTCCACTTACAACACAGCTGATGATAAGCTCAGAAAATTGATAATTTTAGTGCCAACAGGTTTTCTTCCTGGCCAATCAAAACAAACATGCCATGGATAAGGAAAGGAGGGTGCAGACACTTAGGGTAAACACAGAAATGACAATTGCCTTCTGTTACTGAGTGGTGCTGGCTGCAGCTGTCTGACATACCTGTGTGTGTGTGTGTGTCTGTGTGTCTGTGTGTCTGTGTGTCAGGGTCTCAGGGTCACCTTCTCCCCCTGGGTGTCTGTACACACCTGGCAGTGCCTCAGTGTGTCTGCTGGCCATGTGTGTCTCTGGGTGTCTTTCAGTGTCCCAAAGTCTGTGTCTCTTGGTGTCTGTGTGTGTATGTTGTGCTAATACTGTTGTAGCTGCCTGATCTCAGTGGCTTCTTACAGGTTTTTTTTTTCCTTTTGCTCCCCGCTCTCCCCTCCAGCATTGAGCCAGTGTCCTCCCCAGAGCAGAGAGTGACTCCTCTGGTCAGGTCCCTGGCATGGCTGCTCTGGGGTCACCTTCTGCCATGGCCCCTCGTGGAGCTGCAAGAGCACAAGTCCCACAGTGACTTTGGAAAGAAACAGCTTCACACAGATAGACAGGCTGGAGACAAACACAGGCTGAGAGTCAATTTTACAAGTTTCTTTATGAAATTAAATGTTGCCCCTGGACTAGGGGGAAGAGATAGTGCAAGAAGGACTTTGTACATGCTACTGAATTCAGAGATCCCTGGATGACCAGACTTTGGTCAGCTACAGCATCAACAAACACTGGATTTCTGAGCTCTGCAGACAGTTAGTGCTCACCCACACTTGAGCTGGAATGAGCCAGTGTCTTCCTTCCACTGTCACAGGATGTCTCCTAATCTAGGGAATTCAGTCAGTATGGCTTCTAACTCTCACTATGGTAAGGCAGATCTTTCTTTTTGCTAACCAAGGTTTAAATTCATTCTTTTTGGCCACCATTTGAAACTTGGGTACTTAAACTGAGGCTCTTTATGCCAAATTTAGGCCTTTATCAAGTGGTATTCCATTTTTAAAAGTGTCAGTAACACTCCTTGAATTTGAGGGTCTGTGGGAGTTTGCATAACAATGACGTTACAGAGTTGAACAGCAGACTCTGACTTCTGGGAGCTAGGTTTGCAAATATTGACCTTTCTTTAAAAAAAAAAAGAAAAATTAAACAGACAAAACAGGCATCAAGTTAACAACATCTGACAAGAACAATTACAGACTTACAAAATACACAGTTCTGATTTTTACCATAAATAAACACATTACAAACAAGGAGCATTTTCATTGGCCAGGAAATATGGCAGAATGATGGAGAGACAAGAATCTAAAGAATTGAGTATGGTATTAATTAGGCACATTTTTCTCTAATTTATGTAACTCAAACCCACTAGAGAGATTCTTCGACTTGACTCATGCTGCAGGTTGGCACAGTTTAATGTAGGACACCGTTCACCGGTGGTGTTGGACCAAAGGGAGGGAGGAGGTCACAGTGCAGTGCTCACTGTGCTCTGAGTGCCTGCAGAGGCTGCTGAGTTAGGTGGACACGTGGAGGAGGATCATAGCTCTGAGAAATGCAGGGCATGGGGTGGGCAGAGCAGAAGGGTTCATCCCTCCTCATCACGGACTCTGAACTGTTGCTCTGAGCACGGCAGTGGCCACGGGGCCGGCGGGTCCATCAGCTGCCATCCCCTGTGCCGGCTGCCAGCCAGCAGTGGTGGGCACAGCGGGAAGGAGTGAGTCCAAGTACAGCTGACAAGGTAAATCTCTCGGGCTGCAGCCTGTCCAGCTCCCTGCTGCGCGCTCCTGGAGCTTTGCCTGCCGGGCAGGGCAGGGCAGGGCTGGCTCCGTGGCCCCGCTGCCGCGGCTGTGCGAGTGCCCGCGGGCCTCACCTGGGAGCCAGCGGCTCAGCCGGGCTGCAAAATAAATAGGGAAGGCAGGAGCACACGTGCCATCCTCTGTAAACACAGGAGTGGATGAACCCGGGCTCCACCTGCCAGGAGTGACGGATAAAGTGCTTTCTCAGAAGGGGTTCAGGCACAAACACGGGGCTGCCCCTATTTCCGGAAGGGCGTCAGCCTGCTGATGTTCTGCCAGAAGTTCGAGGGCTTGCGCTTGGGCTCTGCCAGCATGAAGACCTGCTGCTGAGGGAGCGTGGTGGGCAGGGTGGGGTGCTTCTGTCGCATCAGGAAGTCGTAGTAGGGTCTGGTGACAGCTGGGAGGAGGAGGAGATTGGAAGCATGTTAGTTAAACACAGCTCCTTTGCCCCCACTCTTCCGCCTCCCCCAGTCCCCATTAAAGCTGCAGAGCTGTGCACTGCGTTTGTCTTAGTGTTACCCTTCCTTTAATTTATCCTTACTTTCAGCAGTGCCTTTTAGGATTAGAGCTCATGTGGAAGGCCCAGAAATGTGCTGCACAACTGTCAGGTGTTCTGCTAGCACGACAGCAGAGCTAGAGAGCTGCAGCTCATGACTGGTGACAAACTTTGCTGGTGCTTTTGGCTTGTGCTGGGAGAAGCAGCTGCTGTGCAAGTTCTGCTGGCGCCTGTTACAACCTCCTGGGCTGGATTTCTGAGTAGGAATGGAGGACAAGGCTGGTCTGTGTAGTCTCCTCTAATGCTGTGCCCCAAGGGCTTTGCTCTCTTGGCATGGCCTGGCCTCCTTCCAAACATCCCCCTATTTGCAGCCAAATCTTATTTCTGACCCTTTTTGACATTGAGCCAAGCTTTCTTTCAGGAGATGTGGCTGGGGTTTAAGTGCTGGCTGGTACCACCAAGAGGAAGTGGTTGCCTCTGTGGGTTCAGAGGAACCAAGCAACACCTCTTCCTCTGAACAGAGAGAAGGAGAAGGTGACATCAACAGTGCTTCAGCCAACAGTGCTGTGGGCACAGGAACCTTTATTTTGCTTGACTTTGCTCTCCCCTGGCTGCTGCTAATTGTCCTTGTCTCTGACAGGTTGAAGGAGGAGCATGGTACCTGCCCCTAGCACCCTGCCCAAGGTGCAGGTTTCAGAGCATTGAGGATGGCACAGGCACAACTGCCCAGCAGGAACAGTCCCTGCTGCAGTGACCTCTGTGGGCCTCTGTGCACCATGGGGATACTACAAACCTTGCCTTTTGCCAAATGGAATGCCATACTGCTGGGAAAGCCTGGCTCCTAAGGAGAGGCTGTGCACTTGCCATGGAGCAGAAGCTGCTGGGTTTTGGCAGAAGTGGCTCTCCTGGAGTTGGGAACAGTCTCCTGACTCCAGCCATCTGAACCTACCAGGAATTGTAGTGCAAATTGTCACCATCTGGCCTTCTCAAGAGTTTGTTAACTTCATTGAAACCTCTCCCATGTAGTAAATACAGAGGCACCCCCCCATTCTCACAGTGTTCTTGTGCTCAGGTGTGACTCACCCTTGGGCTTCCCAGCATGGTGCTGCTTGCTGGCATTCAGCATTGCCTGCTTTTTCTGCACCTCTGTGATGGAAAAACCTGGAAGATAAAGCAGATTTCTGTCCGCAGCAGATCAGCATTTGGTACCTCAGGAGAAGACAGGGGTAGGCAAATGCCTGAGGTGAGAGGCCACAATTCCTGCCAAGGCTGGGGGACACAGCCTGCTCCCCCAGCCTGTGCTGGGCTGCACAAACCTCCCATGCAGCGTTTGCTGCCTGGCCCTCAGCCCATGCTGCACTGGGGGGAGAAGCCAGGCCAGGCCAGTGGTGGCTGAAATCTTTCAGATCACACCAGACTGAATTAAGAACGATTTGGACAAAACAACACAAACTCTCTTGTACAGTGAGAACCCTTGACTGAACCTGTTCCATACTGTTCTGGACCCTGTATGTAATGTATTGACTAATTTGTCAGCCCTGCTTGAGCTCCTTAAGACACATCAGCCTCCCTGAGGACAAACTGCAGTGATGGCTTATGGTGGTTTGCAGTTTTTTAATTGCACAGATTCATTCAGAATGTGTAATTCAGCAGCCCAGAGCTGCCCTGGAGCATGGACTGGCTTCTGCACCCTTTCACTCCTCAGATTATAGCCAATGGGTATAAAAAGATGAAAAACCAAAAAATAATAATAATTTTAAAAAACCACAATCCCCCAGCATTGCTCTTTCCATACCTGTCTCCTGGTCGAGCTGCACCTGCCTCCTTTCATTCTCAAACGCCTTCAGCCAGCGCTGTTTCTGCTCAGGCTTTTTTGCACAGAATAAATGGACTTCCTCAGTGTCTCTGCAGTACAGCTTAAATGCATTTTTCACACTGATATTGAAGTCCTTGTCTTTCCCATCTTCTACATCCAGTATTTCCATGTCATCCATGTTGATGCGACTCTTGTAGTACAAGATGTCCCTGCGCAGAAGGTCCTGTAAGAGAGATCACAACAAATGTTGCTGTTTCTTGGCTATGATGGAGGATTTAACCTTCTTGGTATCATTACAGTCCTGTAAAAGAAATGAATACTGGATTTGAGTCTGGGGAACTGCAGAGTGCTGAGCTGCTGTGGGCACTGTTGGGAACCACATGCCTTGTTCTGGCAGTGGGGTCAGGACAGCCTGGTGTCTGTGTTGGGCCTATCTGCTGCCCTGAAGCTTGGGTATTACACATGATTCCAAATCCTCATTAAGCCTCTGACAGAAAACACTATTTGAATCCTTCAGTTCCAGTTAAAAAGCAAAAATAATACTAATTATCTCTTGGTTTTTTGTTGACAATGAAAAGTAACTTTGAGAACAGTGATTTTCCTGCCTAAGCCACCTGGAGCTACCTGGAGCATGCCATGGAATATGTAAAAAATAATTTGCACGTTCAGTTCTGAAATTCCGTAGGAAGGTACCATTCATTGGCTCCAAGAGGGAAGATTTCTGTTATTACTCCTGAAGAACAGCATGAGCTGTCTTTACAGACTTACATGTGCTGTTAGCATGGCCTTACTGACTGCCAAGGCCCACAGCTGCTCATCAGACCTGCAGTTTTTTTCTGAATAGAACACTAAGGTGGAAGTTCAGATGAAAAACAAGGTAGTTAAAAGAATGTGTGTGACAATGCTCGTAACTGAGTTGTATAGAATAACCCCACACCAATCCCAGAAGCAGTGCAGTGCTTTCCTCTTTAGCTCTGAGAATTTGCTCTGAGGCCAGTAATTGATGGCTGTGCTGAGGTGCACAGAACACTCCAGGACCTCAGAGAAAAGAAGGCAGAGAAGGCTCAGTGCCAGAAGCACATGAGACCAGCAAGAACTAAGGAAACAAAGGGGTGGAGAGGGAGCTCACTTAAATCCATCAGCACAGCAGTAGCCAGCTTTTAAGGGTTACCTTCTTGCAGCAGACAAGCTGGTGATCGAAGAGGAAGAACATCCTCTGTTGGCTCTTGGCTTGAGGGTGGGAGATTTTGGCTAATTCCCCAGAATAGATGAGCTCTGAGCTTCTGACTAGGACATCTTCTCCCTGAGAACAGCACAAAGAACAGGTTGGTCCCAGCCTCCTCTGAAAGTGGGAGCCTGAATGCCTGCTGACAGAACTCCTATGGGAATGAAAGAGAACCTCTGTGCTGGAGGACATCCTTGGCACATCAGGGAGACACTGTGCCCTTGGCACCCAGGGAATGGGAACTGAATTTGGTGAGAACAATAGTGTGTTACATTTTTAAAAATCTCCTTTTCCAGGGAGTCTCCTCAGGAAGCTAATACATCCCAGACATAAAGGAGGCACATAAGGAGGAAGCTAAGAATTTAGCCTGACAGCCTTGGGCAGGGAGACAGTGTGGGTTTGTTGAGACTAGGATTTAGAAAATTTGTATTTTGTTTCTTTTATTTAGCAATTTTTTTTAATGAGTCTACAGGGAGCCTTGGTTTCCTCTGTCACTATGCCAGAACTTGCCTTTCTGCAACAATAACCTGGCTTATTAAGAATTAAGGGGCAATTCTGCTCATCTTGAGCTTGAAGTCACTCAAGATAAAATGGAGAGCAAAAGAAAAATAATATTTCACTAACCTACACACTGATTTCGTTCTGCAAGGAAAAGCAGGGAAACAAAAATCCCAGGGAACATGCAAAGGCAGCAGGTCTGGTTATATGCCAGACCTGCTCAGTTGCACAAAAAGATCATAACTGTTTAAATAAAAAATAAGACTCTCCACGAAGATGGGCAGAGAGCTGAGGTGGGGCTAGACAGTGGGATGTCACTGTAGAGAGCAGCTGCTGGAAGGGCAGCAGAGGAACAACGTGGAATCCCTTGGGCAGGGAAGTCCCCTACCTCCCAGTCCTCTATGGAGCTCTGCCACTGAGCGATTTTGTCGATGTTCTCCAGCCGCCGCTTCCTCTCGTTGATGAGCCGAGCCACGTTCTTCATGGCGTTTAAGGCAGCCTCCACATCTTTGAAGTCCCTGGGGAGGAGCAGAGGCCTTAGGCTGGGCAGAATGGCTCGTGGGTGCAGTACCTACACTCCAGAGGAGAGCAGCTGGCACCGAGCTGGGGATGGAACCAAGAGCTCCACCTGCGGTCTGTGCCAGCTGTTCTGTGCTGAAATCAGAGACACCTGCTCCTGTGGCAGCTTCTCAGACACTCGCTGGGTTTGAGGCACAGATTATGGTCTGGTAACAAATCTAGGCCACCTCTGGGGATGGGAAGGGGGTAAGTAGTCAAATTTAGCTACAGAGGTGTAAATACAAATTGCTGAAAGAACGTCCAGGTTCTCATTTTCTTTCTGCAACATAATACAACATATTCACAATGCTGCTGTTCCCATGCAGGGACTGGTCCGTGGTGTGGAGGTGAAGCAGTTCAACAGTAACTGGCTTGTTTCAAACATGAGCTGATGGTTTATCTGGCAGGGTAGGACAGAGGCTGATCTGCCCTCCCCCACGCACCATCTGTGGCCACCAGCTACTTCTGCTGAGTTCAGAGCAGCTGGGAAGGAGCTGAGCTGCACAACTTGGCTCTAAGGCAACTCTCAAAACATCTGTGCACTTCCTTAAGGAACAAGACATGCTTAAAACCGTTCTGGGAAGTACCAGGGCTGCAGTTAGGAAGGTGAAATTAAGTCAAACCACGATGGACCAATATCAGCATTTCATACAGATTTTTTGTTTTCAGATACTTAATTAAGTGACAGTTATTTGAGCCAAAGGCAGTGCCTTCACCCTGAAAGTGAGCAATGGATTTGGAGGCTTTGGAGCTGGCACTGACGGGGCACCAAGTGTGCATGGCTGGACTGCTGCAGGCACAACTTCCCACTGGTGAAGTGTAGCTGTATGGACATTTTGGGATATATTCAACCAATGCTTTTGGAGGCAAAGTTCTCAACACCACCACCACCAGAAACATGTAGTTCCAAAGTATGTATGTGCTGGTACCTCACATACATGAGCCAAGTAAAATAGAAAAGGGCCATTATAAAGTGGACCTTGTAACTCTCGATCTGTGACAGGAAAGCTCAGTGCTGCCGTAATGGACAATTATGTATTTGACATAAACATACTTCTTTTCCTGGCTTCTACGAGGTAACCTGTAAGAATGGTGGCGTTGGCTGCAGTTAGCCACTGCCCTCCACGCAAGATCCAGCAGGAGCCCATTTCCATGAGAGCAGCCTGGCTCCTTCCCTCCCCCCTCACTGGCCTACCTGTGCTGGGGGTTGGTGTACTTGAGCAGCTCGGCCAGCTGCAGGGGGTATTTGCAGATTTTCTGCACGGGGGTGAGCAGGAAGCCATCCAGGGAGATGTCAATCATCTTCTGCAGCAGGCGGCAGGCCTCGAAGAAGTAAACGTACTTGTTCACCTTGGTGAGGCGTGACAGCTCCAGGCAGGCGTTGGGGTGGTTGTTGCAGTACTCGGAGTAGATCTGAAACTCTGTTTGCTGCAAGGCACAGGGAGGGATTTACTGCCCATGCTCCTCAGGCCATGCCCTGGCACAGGCTCCTGTGCCTGTTTGGTGATTTGTAACCTGTCACTGGAGCTGTTTGGTGGTTTGTATCCTCCCCAGACTCTCAAGCTGCGGGGTGGGCAGGGTGTGTCACAGCTTCAGCACCTGCAGCTCATCTGAGACACCCAGACATTCCCACATATCCTGGGGTCTGGGCTCAGCTGAATGCTTTTAGTGCCCACACCAGCCACAGCTGATCCTTCACTAACCTGAAAATACTATCACTGTAAACTCAGTCCCACTCAAGATTCTGGAATTTCCTACATTTTCCCTGAAGTACCAAGGGCTGGCAGGGATTATAGTGTTCAGAAGACAAGGTGCTTTGAAAATGCTCTTTCCACAGCCACAAGAGCTACAGGATATTTCTTTGGGAAGTGGGGAGTGGTTGAATAGGGCCAGGGTGGGGCTGGTGGCATTTAGCTTGGTTGCAGGGGTCTTTCTAAAGAAAGCTTCAATTTCTATTTTTTTGTCAGATCAATTTCTAAATTCTCTGGCTCAATCCATGCTCAGCTACCCCTTTCCCATGAAGTCGAATTTACTTACATATTCCAAGAAGCATGAGCCAACCTCACTCAAATGTGGGTGGTCTTTGTTAAATTTCTTCTCTAGTGCTTTAACAAATTTCTTCTGGCACCTGTAGATGTCCTCAATATTCCCAAAGATTGTCTTGAGCTGTTCTTCCGTAAACATGTCCGCTCTCTTGCGGCACTGCTTAATGTAACCCTAGGAGAAAAGCAGATTGGAAAGCTTCCTGGGCATCTGCTCTGGGGCAACAGAAAGCCTCAAGGACTGCAGTCAGGTGTACAGCATTCCCTTCCTGCAGAGATGTACCCATCTGTAACTCTTATTTCCTCTCATGTTACTCTAAACATGGTAGAACCAGAAGCTGGCACAGACTCATGGCAGCCCTGGGCGATGCTGCAGCTCACACCTGAAGGAGTCACAGCTGCTTTCTCTCTTGCTGAAAAAGCCTTTATGTGTCTGCAGGCAACGGGGTGCTCTGACCCCAGCACTGGTAGATTCAGACTAGTTAAGGCCACCCTGGTTTGGGTGCCTGTGTGAGGAGCTGCTGACTCACTCTGGGCAGAGGAGAGCTCCAAGGGGATGGGGACACTGCAGCAGGAGAGGCTTGTTTGTAAGTGTGTGCTCTTTGCCCCACCTGGGAGCCACTACTACCACTGTACCCTTGGTACCATTGCAGGGAAGAATTCTGTTCCAACCACCTTCACTCCCCCAGTGTACACAATGGATCTCTTTTAGAAGAGGTCTCACAATATTCTGCACATTTGACAGTAAAGGACCCAAATTGGCTGAGCATCCCCCAGTTGTTTTGATCTGAGCATGACTTGCCTGAAGGCTGGAGTTGCTGATTATATTACCCCAGAACATATATTAGAGAGGACAGCAGTGCTAGACATTTACTTTCCTCTGGCTTGGGAAATTCAATTAATTCCATTTAATCAGAGCACATGTGAGTGCTCCAAATGCAGAGGCATTTGGGATTTTGCTGTAATGAATTGTCTTCTGTTTTCTGAGCATATAATGGCATTCAGCAGAACTGATGAAAATACAGTCTCGTTTTCAGAAAAGCTACCTGCTTAGGGTCCCTTTCTGGGCAAGCATGGGACACAGTCCATTATCCTTCAGAGAAGTTCTTACAGTCCCTTCCCCCTTTATTCCCTACCTCACAGATGTCCTTCAGGTGCTTGATGTAGTCTCTCTCTGTGCTTATGATCTCATTGATGACGTTGGTCCTCATTTGGTCCTTGGTGGTCTGGCCCATCCCAAAGCGGCGGGACTCGTCCTCTCTGCCCCCCTCCACCTTCAGGGGATAATCTTCCATGGGCTCATCCTGGTTCACTCGCAGCTGTGCAGGCACACAAGATGGTCACTGTTCCTACTGCTAAACAGCTCTGCCAGGGAAGGTGGGGCAGTGGGCTGGAGGCAGACCCAGAGTGAGCCGGGACAAGGTGAGAGGAGGGTGTGTGTATTGCCTGGAAACATTTTCCCCTCGGGGAACCTGAGCCCAGACGGTCACTTTGGGGAGGGTACTTTCAAGGCACACGGCAGCTGCTCCCACCGTGACATGGTGATTTTACACAGGCATTTCTGGTGGACAGAAGTTACAGGAATCATATGGAGTCCTTCGGGAATAATATATCAGGACAAAAAATGGTTTATCGAGTGAAATTGTCTTAAATATTTGAAGGAACACTTCGGGAGGGAGGGGAGAACCAGTAAGGGGCTGGGTTTTTATCTCCTTTATTGTTCTCATACTGTCGGTAACAGATGGCCCCTCGGTATCTGCTTCCCCAGGATTATTTAAAGAGTTCATTGCTGAAGTAGAAGCAGATGCCCCGTGGGCACTAAGGTGGCAAAGAAGGGCTGTACACGGCAGGGCGGAGTGGGACTCTCGGTGCCCCCATCAGATGGCAGCACAGCACGAGCACAGGGAGGGAGTGGGCTGGAGGGCACCGGGCACCCACTGCAGCACTGCACTGCTCAGCTCTCCCTTTGTGTGCTGTTGTAGCTCTCGGGGTGCCCGTGGGAATACTTTGGACATGACTCAAAGGATCCGTCCCAGCACAGAGAAGGAGTGAAAGGCAGGAAGGTAAAACACACATAATTACTGGAATTTTTAGTACTGTGACAAAGAACTGCTTTAAACTTTTAATGTAGTTTCTTCTCGGCTCTATGACTTACCACTTGATACAAATACACCTACATACAAAACACAGTGCATACCCCTCCTGTGTCAACACAGGCACAGATTTCATTTACTCACTGCTGAAGCCCTCAAGATGTGCAATCCTGCTTCTCCTTCAGTGGGAGCAGGACATCGGCAACTCTGAAAGTCATACCTGGCCTGAAATTCATGTGGAGTGCCACAGCCCTGCAGTCTGAGCCAAGCCTCCAGACATACCAGACCTCCCTGCAGTGAGCTTGAGAGCCAGTGGTAATTAGCAGGAAATCTTCACCTGGATGCTTGAATAAGTGTTGTGATTCCTCTGTTAAAAGAATTTCTTACTCTGCATCCCTAATGCCTACTACTAGTCTGCTTTACTCTAAGATATTATAACAAGTTTTTGCCAGCCAGGACAATTCAACTTACCAATAACATGAAAGAAAAAAAGTCTGTGTTTTCATTGTAAAAAAAAAAAAAAGGCAGTGCTGAGGTCTTGGTAATCTTACTTGCAAAACGTTCCACTGCTTATATTAATTATGCAGCTGAGACCATCTCCTGCAAACTATAAGGAAGCATTTCAAAACTGCCCCACTTCTCTAAGGACTTTTGCTACAGACAGCAGCTGACCAGATCACCTCCTTTCATGCTTCACCTGGTTTTGGGTCACTTGTGATCTGAAGTGACCTGGATAAAGAGCTAAAGGGCTGAGAATCTCTGTCCTTAGGCACCTAACTGCCTTTGCAGCGCTGAGAAGCCTGCCCGAGGTGGTGAAAGCTGTCAGGCTCTCACACCGGCAGTCACAGCCAGGAGAAAGGAAAAAAGCCTTTCTCCTCACAGCAGGACAGAGAAGCACAGCAGTTACCACCCTCTCACTCTCCCGGTTTCCCCCTGCCTGCCCTGAGAGTTCAGATGTGTTTCAGAAAGCTCTGTTGGAAATCAAGTCTCTGCAGGGTGCAGTTGGGACTGTCTGGGCTGGTCTGCACAGCTCTTCTGTGTGGGCTTTGAAGCTGGCACCAGGGGACAGCCTTGGCCCACAAGCACTGAGTGTCTCAGATTGCCCCAGATGACCTCCGAGACATTTCTTGTGTTTTTCTCCTCCATTTTTTAGTGCCTGGCATGCAGTGCAGTGTGACAGCCCAGGAGCCTCGTGGGCATGAGGTGCATGTGGGAGTCAGGTGGGTGTCTCCTTTGGCCGTGGCACTGCACTGGCCCCAGCACCAGCTGCAGAGGTGCCTTTGGTGCCGTGCTCATCTCTATTGTCTGAGCGGACACTGGAGTGAAGAATCCAGGGATCTGCATCAGGGATTCCTCCAGGACAGTGCTGCTTGCTCCTGGAAGCAGATGCCATGTGCTTGGGCACAAATCAGCCAATGCACAGATGGGTAAGCAGGAGTCAGGCTGCAAACCACCAAACAGGGCAGCTCCCCAGCTGGCACAGCTCAGCTCAGCTCTGGAGCTGAACTTTTTGCTCTGATTTACTCGTGTAGAGGGAGTTCTCCATGCTGGTGGCTGCTCAGCCAGGAGGGCACCCTGTACTGTAGTCACTTGTAGAGGATCACTAGCAAGACATGCTGAACCACCTGTAGCAGCGAAAGTCCTTCGGAGTCACCACAGAACATTAAACCTGGAGAGAAGAACAAACACCTGGTGGTAATAGAGAGGACAAAGAAAGATGAGATCTTACCCGAACAAAGCTGGCTGGAAACCAGCCTTCACTGTCCAGAATCCTGCCCCACCACCACTCCTTGTTGGTGGCATCCATCACTTCGATGACATCGCCGGCCTTGAATCCCAGCTCCTGGTCATCCATGGTGACGTGGTCCCAGAGCGCCTCTGCGTACACCACGCTGCCATCGCTGATGAGCTGTGGGCAGAGCACCACACTGTCAGTGCCAGACTGGCTGCAGCCCTGGCACACGTGCTGCTCACTCTGTACCCCCATGAGCAATGAGGAGTTGGTGCAAGGCTGGCTGTTGCTTTTGCCCTGCTCTCAACATCATTTATTCAGGATCACTTGCACACACTACGTTTACTACCATAAAAACAAATTCTGGTATTTCATACTGCTGGTATGCTTTGCCTCAGCCAGTTAACAAGGCTCAGTGGTACCTTGTTTGTGGGGGATGCTTTGGTGCTGCCAGTGCAGCTCTGCAGCTTTGGAAAGCCTTGAAATAAAACCTTGAGCATCAATATGCAGAGACATACTTCAGAGCAAAAAGCATTCGGAGGCCTCAGAGCTCCTCTGGAACGGGTAGAGCCTGAAGCCTGTAGGGTGGTTAAATGCAGCACTTAAGATTATTAAAATAAGACTCCTGGAGAGTTTTAAGCAATTATACTGAGGAACAACAGTTATTTACTACATGCCCCATAGAGGCCCCACTCTAGGAAAAACAGGACCCCCAAGAATTTAAAAAACCCAAACCAAAACCGAAGCCATGTGGCTGGAAGCTGCAAGGGGGCTCCTGAGCACAGCAATGCTGTGCCTGGTGCCACTGCTGGCCATTCCCACCACGGCTGTGGTGTGGCCAGGTGACACTTGGGTGCTGTTGCAGTGCTGTCTCTGTGGGCTGGTCCAGCTGGCCACCACAGCAGGAGTGCCTGATGCCACTGGTTTATCAGGTCAGAGTCTCCCTTGGATTTCAACAACTCCAGAGCACATGCACAGAGTTCCCGGGGCCTGAGTGTACCTGGGACTGCCTGAACACCAAAGAGAAGATGGAGTGCATACTGGAGTTCTGCTAAAAAGGACTTGGCCATTGTGGAGTGGCAGTGAAGGCCTGTTTTTCTCCAGGAAAATGGTGCAATGATGAATTATGGGAAGACAACAGGAAGACAGTATGGGAGGCACATGAGTCAAAGAGAAAAGCTGTAGGAAAGCCTCTGTCCCTGGTAGGTCTCCCAGCAGTGCAGCAGTGTCCCCACAGCACACAGGGCACGGGCCACCCACGCCCCTTGGGCTGCTCAGTCACCCGCAGTGATCCCTGCCCTGAGTTACTGCTGCTGCCCCTGCACACAGCAGATGCACAGTGGAAAGGACGTCAGCATCATCATCAACTGAGTAAATCAGAAGAGGGTTAACGAGGCATTTGAAAGAAAATTGAAATGCAGTCTGCCTTTGGATAGCAAATGGCCCTTCACTGAACCAGAAACAGCTTAATGCAGTGTTTCCATTCTGACAGAAATAACAGGATGATGGGGAAGGAGAGGGTGAGAGGTTCCCACTTATCTGCACAGCCAGTGTGTAGCCAGAGCTAGGTGGGATGCAGTGCAGTGATGCTGTGTGTATCTCTTTGAAAGTAGGGGATGGATCCATGTGGCAGCAAAAACAAAAGCGTTGCTGATGTATTAAAAACAACAGAAGTGCCTCAGAATGATCATGTAGAAATTACAGCCTCTGCCCCCCAAAAGGTGGGGGGATCAGCCCAACTGAAGTGCATCCACACCAATGCACACAGGATGGGAAACAAACAGGAGGAGCCCAAGGCTATGGTGTGGAAGGAAAATTGGGATACAGCTGCCACAAGAGCAATGTGGTGGGATGATTCCCACAACTGGAGTGCTGCAGTGGGTGGCCATAAATCCTTCAGAAGGAACAGGCATGGAAGGAGAGGCAGAGGGGGAAGCCTGTTTGTGAGGCAGTGTTTTGATGGTGGTGATGACAGGGTTGAGGGTTCCTCCTCTCCTGGGGGGCACCAGAGGAGCAGGCACTGCTCTCTGCTCTCTGGTGACAGTGACAGGACCCACAGGAACGGCCTGGAGCTGTGTCAGGGCAGGTTTAGGTTGGATATCAGGAAAAGGTTCTTTCCCCAGAAGGTGGTGGGGCACTGAACAGGCCCCCCAGGGTCACAGCCCCAAGGCTGCCAGAGCTCAAGGAACATTTGGACAATGCTGTCAGACACAGGGTGGAATTCCTGGGGTGTCTGTGCAGGGCCAGGAGTTGGACTTTGATGATCCTTATGTGTCTCTTCCAACTCAGGATACTGTATGATTCTCTAAATATATTTATCCATGATCTGGATGAGGGGATTGAGTGCACCCTCAGTAATTTAGAGGTTTTAGGTTTTTAACATAAAGCAGTGACAACAAGAGTAGGGAAGAGAGTGGATGTAAAAGCGTATTTTTCCAGACTTGGCTCTCAGATTTCAGCTCCAGAAGAGCAGCTGGGCTGCGGGTGAGGATGGGTGTAGCCACTCTCACCAAGAGCTCTGCTGCTGCTTTGGGCAATCAATCCATTTGCTTTGGGACTGCAGGGACTGGTGCCTGTGCAGAGCACGAGCTGAGCCCAGCTCCTCCTGCTGCAGGGAGGGAGAGAAGTAACAGGGTGAGGGGGTGGCTGGAGCCCAGCACCTGGCCAGCCCTAAGGAGGGGAGCAGATTTCACACTCGGATCTCTCTCTCAGGCAGGGCACACATCCGGTCACAGCAGCTGCTGCCACGCCTGCTGAGTTACACCTCCCTGCGGAAGGGATGGCTGCTGCTCAGGAAATGGGCAGAAGCTGCTAAACCTTCAGGAGAGTGGCATCCAGCAGGCTTTTCAGCATCCAAACTGTGACCAGCACATACAGAACATGGATCTTTCTCTGACAAAATACCTTCTCTGTGTGCTTCAACATGCCAGCCTGGATCAGTGCTGTAAGTGTGATGAGCAGGCTGGAGCACACACCGTGGCCATTACCACAGAGAGACTGCATGGTCTCCCTCTAGCACTGAGGTGATCACACAAACAGAGCACTGATGATGAGAAGGCATTAATGCCAACAGTGCCACGCTGTCACATCTTGGTAACATGATGAGAAGAGACCGAGCCTGACCCAGCATTCACAGCACACAGGGCTGATATACTCAGCTCACAGAGCCACATGGTTCTACTCAGAGTCACTGAAAGCCACGGGCCTGAGTGGAGAATCCTCAGCTGGTATTTTAATCCATCCATTAATATAATACCTTAAATTTTCTCTATTCGACAACAGCCATACTGTGGGTGTGATTTGCAAAATGCAGAAGTCACAACTGTGGGATCACCAGCCTGGCCAAATAGGCCAACTGGCACTGCCAGTTCTCATGCAAAGGAATAAATAAAATACACCTGAACAACGGGCCAGGATTTGTTTAACTGACAACAAACACCATGTTTCTGGGGAGGAATGATCCATATGGGATAAAGCATGAAATAAAGAGCAAAAAAAAAAAATTAATGTGTTCTTGAGATTATCTCAATTAATACAATACAGCAGCACTCAACACACCTTCATGTATTCAGGCTGACAGGCTCTGCCTGGTCCCCTCCCTGCCCCACTTCCTGCTGTGCTGGTGCCCCGGGGTGGGCAGGGGCAGACCTGGATGCTGAGCAGTGCTCAGTGATCAGGGTTCTGCTCCTCTCTGCCCCCAGTTCAGGCTGTGCCTTACACTGTTATTTTCTACTGTATCCAGTCCAACTCCCAGCTGATGCCAAAATACTCAGTACAGCCAGTCAAAGAGCCCCTTTCCCAGAGCTGGTGCTGCTGGGTAGCTCAGAGGCAGGACTGGCATGTCCATGGCACAGGGGCACCTACGGTGCCACATGTCATTGCAGCAAGGAGAGCTGCCCCAGCTGGGGTCAGACACTGCCCCATCCTCCCCCAGGGCAAGCTGCCACGGGGAAACAGAGGCAGGACTCTCTTGCAGCAAGGTAGAAAAATCATAGAGAAAGGCTTCATAAAACCAGGCCTGCTCTCCTGGAATCAGCGCTGACCCTGTCAAAGCCAGCATTTTGCAAGTTCCCATGTGAACGCAATCCTGCTGTGAGCAGTTCGTTAGCATAACAATCTATTCCTGGGTAAAAAACAACTTTCACCTGTATAAACTGGTTTTGCACCCTTAGATAGAAAAATGAAAACTATCTCTTAGAAACAACTGTCTCTGCAAGTAGACACTGAGAGTTTGAGTGATCAATCAATACAGAATAACAACTTGTCACTGACCAATAAAGTAATTGGCAAGAAAGCTCCTGACCAACTGGAGTCCCACACAAGGTCTGTAAAATTGTGTAAAAAGAGTTATGTGAATAAAGAATGGCTTTTCTCCACCATGAAGAAAATGGAGTCTGTGTGATTTATTCCCATAGGACTCTCCTACCCTAGGAAGGATAAAACACACCGGCAGGTAAAAGGGTTTTGGCAAAATGTGTTTGAGGTGGCACCATCGACCAGCTCTGCTGTGGGAGCTGCCTGGCCCCTAGAGGAGCGGGGATGAAAGGGAATGACACCACTGCAAAACATCTCCTCAAAAGGCTCTGCTCCCCTCACTTTGATCTTTGCAATTAAAGCAAGGTTTGGAAAACAACTACTAATTTCCATATGAAGCAACAGTTATGTGCTGGCTTTGTAATGTCAAGGACAACTCAGTACCTGCTCTTGAAGAGGCCCAAACAAGTGTGTAGCAGAGGAAAGTCAGAAGGCAGAGAATACACACCAGCCACCCCACAGCTGCTCTGCTCTGGCTGGCAGTGGGGAAAAAAATCAGAAATCAGCTTTTTTCCTTTGTTTGTAAAAACATCTAACCTTGTAGACAGCAGCATTTGCAACCCAAAGGCAGCAGTAGCCCAGCTGCTTGAATCTGAGCATGGAGGGCAGCTCTGGTACTGCCCTGGCCTTTGTGTGTCCCCAGTGCAGCCCCAGGCTCCTGTTCCAGCCCTCCCTGCTGCGAGGGGAAGGCACTGGGGCTGGGACCTTGGGGCGGCTGCCTAGAGCAGAGGCTGCACAAGATTCAGAGAATAAAGTGGGTATTTATTGAAGGCCTTCAACAGCCACACCTTGGGCAGTCACAGCCTCCCAGAGGCTGCACCCAAGGTGGACAATGGTCACCAGTTTTTCAGACAGTTGTAAGTTTGGTCCATTCACATATCAGGGGTTAATCCTCCAATTACAGCTTCAGGTAATGAAGTCATTTAGCCCCAGTTTGCTCCCCCCAATTCACTTTCGTTTACACTTCTTGGGGCCTGAGGCTGTGGGGTATCCTTGGGCTCCAGGCCCAGAGGAATTGTTTTGTCTGACCAAAATGTGAAGACAGTAACTAACATCTGTATGGAGTTTGGAGTTATGCACTAATGCAGTACAGGATCTGAAAATATAAAAGCTGAAATCCTAAGGCATCAGGGCAGCTCCTGCCATGGCACAGAGGGAGGGGAGGATTGATGCATGGCTCCTCTGAGCAGTGCCTACACAGAGGCTGCCAAGGAGAAGACGCAGCCAGGGCTGGTGCCCAGAGCTGCCCCAAATTAAGTCCATTACACGTGGGCAAACAGATCTGGCATGTCAAGGCCCATTCCAGGGGCTTGTTGGCCTTGCAGCTCCTCAGTCCCTGTCTGTCTCAGGCTGGACACCTTGACATAATTACCTTGTGTGTCCTGGTCTAGTTTGGACAGGAGCTCCAGGCAATATTAACAGAGACAAAAGATCTCAGTAATTTACAGAAGGAAGGATGAAGATGCCTTTAGGAAATATTTATCTTTGAGCTACTCATTTCTATTTGAATAAAATTTGAATAGCTTTCTCTTTACAACACCAAGTACACTGGATCATGCAGAGCCAAAAAATAAACCCAGGAGCATCAAAAGTAGTGGGAAAAAGAAGATCAGGGAGAAGGTACCAAAAGAATGGAATTTATTTTTCAGCTCTGTCACCCTAAAACAGACACATTCCACAAAAAGCACCTGAACCCAGCCCTTCCTGGTGAGCTAAAATGGTTGCCATGAAGCCTGTGCTCATTGCCAGACTTGTGAGGGACAGACTGAAGCTGCACTGGCCCAGCACACCAAACATTTAAGCCCTGCAGCAGCCCTGACCCCAGAGGCAAAGCCCTCCCACAGCTCCAGTTCCTTCAGCAGTCGCTTTGCTTCCAGAGCTTCTCCTCTGCCTCTCTCATGCAAGGTGCAGCAGAGGAGTGAAAAAAAATTACTTACACACATGCCCCAAAGTTGTGCTTTATTCACACAAATACATATTTTCTCCAAATATGGGTGGAAGCCAAAACTGGCTTCTGCCTTGAACTGAACCCATGGGATAGTTTTGAAATTGTCACAGAATGACTGAGTTGGAAGAGACCTTCAAGATCATCGAGTCCAATCCAGCCCCAAAACCTCAACTAAACCCTGGCACCCAGTGCCACATCCAGGCTGTTTTAAACACACCCAGGGATGGTGACTCCAGCACCTCCCCAGGCAGGCCATTCCAGAACTTTATCACTCTTTCAGTAAAAATCTTTTTCCTAATATCCAACCTGTATTTCCCTTGCTGCAGCTTGAGGCTGTGTGCTCTGGCTCTGTCAGTGCTGTCTGGAGAAAGAGCCCAACACCACCTGAGCACAGCCACCTTTCAGGAGCTGTAGAGAGTGATGAGGTCACCCCTGAGTCTCCTTTTCTCCAGGCTGAACACCCCCAGCTCCCTCAGTGGTTCCTCACGGGGTTTGTGTTCCCAGCCCCTCTCCAGCCTTGTTGCCCCCTCTGGACACACTCGAGGTCTCCATGTCCTCCCCAAACTGAGGGGCCAGAACTGGACACAGCACTCGAGGTGTGGCCTCACCAGTGCCAGTACAGGGGAACAATGACCTCCCTGCTCCTGCTGGCCACACTGCTCCTGATCCAGGCCAGGATGCCATTGGCCTTCTTGGCCACCAGGGCACACTGCTGTCCTGACAGCTTGCTCTTGCTTCCTCTCAAAAACTCTTAACTTCACTAATGATGGGCAACAGAGATTAAATTTATCTCACAGAGCTTCGGTCATCTGAGCAGCAGGCACTGAGTCTGAATGAGTAATCTGGACTGGCTTTTCAGAGCATGTCCCCTCGTGGGGACACAGGCACCCCAGGGAAGGGCTCACCTTCACATCTCTCTGTGTGATGAGCTCACTAAGCCCTGGGCCTCCTGTCTCCCTGACTGCCCGGCAGGAATTTGGGCTGGCTCTGCTAGACTGGACTTGCTGCAGGGAGCCAGAACACCAACACAGCTCTGCAGGCACAGCAATCACTTCAGTGCTTCTTGCTGCTCCTGTGCCCACACGTCGCAGGGTGACTCGAGCCCTCGCTGCCAGTGTGACAGGGGCACGTGTCTCCACGTGGGCAGTGCTCGTGGCACCGCTTCATTCACAGGCCCACACAGAGCTGTGCCCTTGGCATTTGTTGCCCTTTTGCCTGCACTGCAAGCTGCATATTTTTCAGCACAGATTTTTGAGACTGATTAACGATAGTGGAGGACTCTCAGGCATTTACCAAGCACTGCAGATCTCCATTCAAAATATTTTAATTTGACAGCGATTCTCCTTAACAAATCTAAAATGTCAGTCAACAAAGATGTTAATCCAGCTAAGAGTGCTACACTGATATTCCACAGTGCTGCTTTTTTAATCAGTGCCTGTAGTTAAATTCCTCATGTGACATCTAGTACAGCTGCCTCCATTTACCAAACATTCAACATTTGTCATCACATTTATTTGGTAAGAACTATTTTCCACACAACCATTATGACTGGCATTAATTACATTATTCCCTTTTATTTATATCATCTGAGTCCTGATTCCCCCTCAGAAGTGATTTAAACAGATGGGAAGAGGAGGAGGGTCCCCCCTGCAGCAGGCAAGGAGAGGCTTTGAAATCTGCCTTTATGCAGTGCTGCAGGAGCAGGGAAGCAGCCCCTGGGGGAAGAGGAGGGGGCAGAGCCTGAGTGAACCTGTGTGTGGAGAGTTTGGTGTGAGACAGCCTGCAGGGGTGCATGTCCCTGGGTGCCATTACATGTGATGCTGCAAACCCCACAGTGATGCAAGAACCTCCCAGTTCCTCACCTAAAATGTGGGAGCTGATTATTACAATGCAAAAGAAAACAACTTGAAAATTGCTTTCAACCATTTAACTTTTGGCTGAAATAACTCAGGAAAGTTTTTATGAAGGAGTGGGGACAGTCACCTGAGGAGGAGCAGAGGAGGACACCTAAATCACTTTGACCCTGTCAGTGCCCTCAAGACTCCAACCATTACTCTCTCATGGCCTGGCTGTCAAGGGAGCCTGCTAATTTGGGGAGCTAAGATCCCTAAGTTTTGGCATAAGGAAAAACCAGGAGCAAAGCCCTTCTCAAGCCTTTAGGAAACTCTGCAACAGGTTCCCTGTGTGTCACATTTTATAGCTGCACATTGCAGTAGCTGGCAACATGTGCAGAAGTAAAGCTGCAAAGCAGCTTCCATTTTAACCTGTCAAACAATTTTCCAGAGGACATTTGTTGAGACTTCTGTATATAACACATTTATTTTCTGGTATAAGTGAAACATACTTTCACCTTTTCTAAACAAGCAGATACAACGCTGAGTGACAGGGTGACAAAATGGCAGCAGAAATTCTATGCTGACAAATGTAGCATGAATAATATCTAACACAAGTGACTAAGTGAGCTGCTCCTCAGGAAGGTCTCTGCAGACCCATTTAAGAAAACATCAGCCCTCTCCATCAGGGTCAGAAGCCCAAACATCAGGAATGACTCAGAAAGAGAGAGGAGAAGTAGGCAAGGCACAAAGTGCAGCATGAATCAAACGTGGGAAGAGTTTCTAGGCCAGCACAAGCTAACAGACATTGAAGCTGCAACAGAGACAGGTGGATGGAGGGTGGCCATGAGCTGAAGGCTCACAAAAAGGTTATTTCCAATCCAGGCTGCTGGGTGCCAGTGAAACCACCAGGGAAGAAGCTTGGGACACAAGCAGGACCTTTTCCCTGTGGTGCATAATTAAGCTGTGCCACAGGAAGCCCCACAGCCAAACACAGAGGTGATTTTAAAAGAGATTAAGCAAATGCAAGTCCTTCAAGGACATTTAAACACATCCTGTCTGGATACAGCCCATCAAGGACCTTAAACACACCTGAGAAGGCACACAAGGCAAAGAGCCAGGCCATAGTTGCCTCTACTCCTGAGCAGTTACCCCAGGCACAGGTAAAAGTGTCACTGGCTGGCCCTACACGCCTGGGTATTAGGGTGGTAACATTTATCTCACAGAGCATTAGGACATTAGGACAGTAAAAAGCACAGAGGGAAAGAAATGCTGATTGTCTGTATTACCCACAGACACTGATTAAAAACAGGGAGCCCTGGAAATGTTAACCTGGCAGGCATAGCTACACACAGCAAGCCTGGCATTCAGGTGGAAAAGCAGCAGCTGCCACCACAGGAATTACAGGGACATTGGGATGTCCCCTGGGGCAGGGCTGTTCCTCTCCTGGCTGGACTCCTCAGCACTTCCACACATTCAATAGAAGAGATCCCACACACTCCATCCTACACCAGCAACCCTCAGCAGGAGCACACATCTGGAGCATCCATCCATCCCTGCACATGGGTGTGTAACTCCTGCCATGCTTTGCTTTGCTCCAGAAAGGAGGCTGAAAGGGAAACCTGGCTGCCCACATCTGCCTGGGAGAGAGTCCCTGAACACAGGTCACAGGAGCAGGCATGTGCCACATCCTCACCCAAAATGTCCAGAAAGCCCTTTGCAATTAAGAGCTCAAAGGACCTCAAAACCTCCTTAAAGACAGAAAACTTAAGTCATTCGAAAGCTCTAAATCAGCTTAAACAGCTTAAACTCATCTAAGGCCCTACAGTGTTTTAAGCATTTTAAACCCACCTAAAGCCTTAAAGTGGCTTAAGGAGCTTGAAATACTCTAAGGCTTAAAAGTGGTTTAAGATCTCTAACTTTTGGCTCAGGCTCTCCTCTCCCACCCCTCACTCCTCACCCAAGGCACACAGTCCCAGTTACCCCAACCAGCCCAGATGCCACCAGAACAGCACCTGGAAATTGTCCCTATACCCTTCTCCTACTTTCTTTGGTTTCAGAGACTGGAAAGGTGCAAGGCCTGGGGTTGAACTCTCAGGCTGGAACAAGACTCTGACCTAGGGCTCATACATCTACAAAGTTTGTAGTTTCTGGTTCCAGTTTGGCTGTAGATAAAAATTATGTCAGACTGCCTGACTCCTCACTTCACCTCACCAGGAGTTTTGAAGTCTACACTCACTGCAGAGGATGAAGCAGAGCTGGTTACCACAATTTTTGCATTTTCTGATGCCCTGACTTGAACTGTGCAATCTGGGAATGGAAACGGCCCAGGATGTTTCTGTTTGGTTGTTCACATGTTTAAGTGTGATTGCTGTTGCATCATTTTACACTGCCATTTCTCAGACACCAAGTAGAAACTATTTTCATCATAAAATTTTATTTAATGATACATTAACACATTTCTATGTCACTGATGCTTTCCCCATTCCCCTCTTGCTGCAGCTGCAGGACCACCCTTCCTCTGTGCACTCCCACCAGCACATTCCCTCGGGATATTTCCTCTCCTTTTCCCTCTCTGCAGGACAGTTCCTGGTTCCACCACTTCTCTCATGACTTAATTCTAGAATTTTCCCCATCTACCTCCTCTTTTGCTTTCTCTTTCATCATTATTTCTTTGCACAAATGAGGAATATACTCTACAGATCCCTCAGGATAATGTATCCAAAGCATCAGCTGTAGGTATTCTGCCACACAGATTTATTGAGGATAAATGCTGCATCCTGGCTCCTTGAAGAAGGAAAGGAAAAGGAACCATGCAGGTCACAGGCTCTCTGCCTGCTGATGACTCTTCCCCCAAGACCCAGCAAGTTATGGAATAAGTTATAGCTTGAAGGCAAATGAATCTAAATTTGTTTTACAAATAAGGTTAAAGAAAACATTTAAAAGCAGATACAAATTGCTTTGCTAACAAACCCTTCTGAATCATCCAAACATCAGCATCAAGCCCAAAACACAGTTCATGCTTTCCTTTTCATGTGTGTGCATGAGTTAATTGCAATGGAACAGACTGCAAAAAACATGCTGAAATCATTTTTATTGCTCCTATCTCCTGTGAAAACACCTCCCTTGCATCAGACTGTGCCAAGGTCTGTACAGCACTGGCAGGTGCTGGCAGCAGTGCTGGGCCAACACAGATTGTTTATCAATTTCCATGACGTGGCTCTAGGATGTTCTCAAAAGAACTATGCACAGTTTAGTATCCATTTTATTTCTTCGCTTTTTCCTGAGAGAGAAACCCTGCAGGGTTTTGGTGACATAAAACTTGTAACTTCTACCACCACTCATCCCCTTTCTGGTGATCTCTTTCCCACTGTACACACACTGGGCTAGATGCTTTCTTCACAGAACCAAGAATTGCTGTTTGTCCTATTGTTTGAAAATGGAGCAGAGGAAAATCTGAGTAACAGACAGAGGAGAAGAACAAAAAAAAAGACCTTGATAATGTCTCACTGTCAGGCAAAGGAGGCTGCTTAAGCCTTTGGTTTTGGTTAGTATTTGTAAATATAAAAATGAGTAATTTCTTTTGTAGTCCCTGCAGAAGGTTCTTCAAGATATGTACACCCTAGAAAAAAACACCTTTTCCTATTGGAAGTGTCCTGTGCTAGGTAAAGAAGACGTCCAGGAAGCAGCAGCTTCCTGGGATCTTCTGAGGCCCTGTATTATTCTGCTTTTGAATATATCCATTTTCTTCATTTCTCTCACATCCACATCATCTGGATGAGGAGATTTAATGGCCTAAACAAAGCTCAGTTCTCGAACCAGAACCACACTCTTGTTTCCAAGACCACATTGCAAACAAGTTCTCTAACTACAGGAGACCAAAGCAGCTGCTGCTCCTTCTGCAGGACACAGCTTTGGTCTGGATGGGAAGTCCCACACCTCCTGCTATTCTCATTCCTGTCACCCTGACTCCCTGCCCAGCCCTCCCACAGTGGCCATGGCTTTCCAGCAGGACAAAGCAGCTTTGCAGAGGCAGCTGAGGTTCAGCTGAGCACGTTCTGGTAGGTCAGGCAGCAATGGGCTTCTGCCATTCCCAGCACTCCTCTCTTGGCATCCAGGGCAGATCTTCTCACTTGGTAATTAGATTATGCTTATTATACTGAGTGCTGGCTCCTGGGCACTACAGGTGTGAACTGGGACGCTAAAAATACCAAGCCATGACTCCTTAGCAGCCTGTCTTTTACTAATCTCCTGCTGGAACTATTTCATCTGGTGAGGTGAGGAAAGCTGAGCTGGGCTGCTGCTGAGAGATCCCTGTAGCTGCCTGGATTTCACACAGTGCCTATATCCAGTATTTTTATTTCCATATAACATTTTCCACAACATTGCAGATACTCAGCATGCCAGGAAGGGAGCAGAATGGTTCAGAACAAGCACAAGCAGTGGAGCCCTGCTGCTGTTTAGAACTGTAGCACCACAGAGAGCACTCAGGCACTGCCCCTGAACAGTGGCACTACAAACCAGCCCAGCTTAGGAGATAGCAACTGACCCCACTCCTGAGCTGATATCCCAAATGGACACAGCACTGGACAAGCACAAGGTTTCCAGGTGTGGGCCCTGTGCTGTTTGCTCCATGCCCTGTGTCACCTTGGCTTTGCCCAGCTCTGGGTGGAGTGGCTGCAGGAAGGACAGAGGGGTCTGAAGGCAGCTCTTGTTTCCCCAGCTGGGGGAGGCTCTGCCTGCTCTGCCACTAAGGGACAGCAGAGATTCAGGTGTCCAGTGTGAAACTGGTGCTCTCTGGAGGGAGAAGCCTGCTGGAAGGGGCTGTGCTAGAGTCTCTCCTCAGGGAGGGAGAGGGGAAAGACAGGACAGGACCTCTGTGCTGCAGCAGGATGGGTGGGAGCAGAGCCCAGTACCAGCCCCTTGTTCCAGAGCAGCCAGCTCTCCTGGGTAGTTGCAAGGGAGAGAAAACTCCCAAATCTCCCTCTCTGTGGTCTTTCACACCTGGCTGACTCCTCTGCTGAAAGGTTGACCAACACCCTCTTGGTACTTTGAGAGACATTTTTCTTTTAGCACCTCCAACACAGGTGAGCTATCACATTTATCAATACAAATGCAGAAAGCTTGCACGCACACCACAGGACAGGGAAAGCCACTGTGGTGTGAGACAGGTCCACGCCACCTCTTGGAGTTCCAATTCTGCCACTGCCAAATGCAAACACAGAGTGGGTGCACTGTATGTGACACCAAGAGTCATGCCTGGAGTAATTCTGGCCAAAGAACACATACAAAGATTCATATAAGACAGTTTTATTCCAGTTTGCAGCACACTCTCTAGTTAACAAGGCCAGTGACACAGAATCAGTAACAAGCACTCTCCATCTAGAAATCTTTCTTTAACCTGTGGCTTCTTTTGTTGTGTGTTAATTTTTTATTTTATTTTAAATCTGAACATTGGAAGGAGTAATTAGAAGTAATTGTTGGTGATATCATCCTAAGTGCTTACTGTGTTTCTTATCTGGCCAGCTCATGCCTTGGATTCCAAGAATAAATCACAAAGACAGCAGATAGCACATATCATCACAGAAATGAGTTTAGCCTGGGAGAACAAATAAAGCAAAGATATCATCTAAAGCCCAGATCTCCCTTTGGAAATGATGTCTTGGTCTCGCTCCTGTTCACAGATGCTCTTTGCTCTCACAAGGCTCAAAGCAGAGCAGTAGCAGAGCTCTTGCCTGTTAAACGTTCTAGTGAACTTGTCCCACACAGGGGGCACAGCATGTCCTGCAGGGCTCAGGGCACAGCCCTGTCCCTGTCCCTGTCTCACAGAGCACCACAGGGCACGGGAAGAGCGCAGGCACAGCCTCACTCTGCACCCAGGGATGAGGAGAAGGAGGAGAAGGAGGAGAAGGAGAAGAAGGAGGAGGAGGAGGAGGGGTTGTCCAGTGGCCCCAGGAGGGCCTGGCTGCCATGCCCTGCCCCACAGCAGGAGCAGGAGCCGTGGGCACCAGGGAGCAGTGGGCACCAGGGAGCCATGGGCACAGGGCTCCCCAGCTGCCCTGCCCCCTGCCGTGGCAGTGCTGCTCCCTCCCGGGCCTGTGGCCTCAGTGCCAGGGCACGGTTTGGTGTTCAAGTGACAGCAAGGAAGCAATCACAGCCCTTCTGCAGAGCACCCAGCTCTCCTCGCAGGTAAGTGCACTGAGTGCAAAGTAAAAAAGCCAACAGAAATGTCAGAGCCTCTTCCCTCCCCCCAGAGCTCTCCTTCCCCACTGTCTATCTCCATCACAGCTTCTGCACACGATTCAGGGACCCTTCTCCAGCTCTATTTTTCCTGGGCTTTATTGGCCATTGCAGCTTCTTCAGCCCAGATGTGAGGCAGGACTGAATGAGCCACAACTAATACCAGACTGATTAAAACTTGTCAACTGCAGCTTCCAGCCGAATGTATACAGCTGTAGGGGAAGCTGAGGAAGGGGAAAAACACTGATGTCTCCATAACAAAACTTGACACAGATACTTCAGCATTAGTCAGGTATCAAGAATCTAGACAAGCATTGGAAAGAGGAAATTAAAATTCACCAAACATTAAATAGTAAGTGGCAAAGTGTTTCCAGGCTCATAGCAACCGAAGCTAACACCTGTGGCGGGCAGTGTTGGAACACGTATTTCCAAAGGGTTCTCTGTAATCTTGATCCTTTTCTGATCAGAATTTTTAAAGGCAAGACCAATTCTACCTTTTTTCTCCCAACTGTTCTGGTACAAAATTGTCTTAAGCAGGAGTAATGCAAATCGCCCGAAGCAGGGAAGGGGAAGGCAATTTCACCAGAGGGCACATTACCCTTTCCTATAACACACTTTTCTTCCTCACTGTCCTTCACTCCCTATAGCCCTTGGCAGAAACAATTCTTCCCTTTAGTTTTCTAGCAGCGAGCAGGACTTCTCCTGCTGGGGAAAGCTTGGGCATTTTCCATGAGCAACTGCAATGCTTCCTGCAGGAAGCAGCATGGCAGCTCTGCACCCCAGAGGCACCAACTGCCCAAACTCACAGCATTCCCAGGCCTTCTTCCCAGGTTTGGTATTCCCAACCCAGCAGAGCCCTCCAGCAAGCAGCAGGAATAAGGCATCCCCAAAGTGAACATGCAGCAGTAGCAGAGGGTGAATTACTCCATCACCACAAGACCAGCTCCGTGCTAACCAATTTTACAGGACACTTAATAAAAAGAAATCTCTTCTTAGAGTGGAACAGGAAGCTTCAGTCTCCAATTCAGTGACAGAAGCCACCCAAGGAACATTTCAGGGACATGGCACCAAGCTGAACAGGAACATGAGTCACTTGGTGAATCCAGGCTCAGCCTAGGCTGGCAGACACATGTGCTCAGCTTCCCAGCTGCCCCACAGCTTCCACATGCTGAGCCAAACCCTGGGATTATGAATGGAGCCCATCTCCAGCTACTCTTTAGGGCTACATGTGCATGCAGGCCCTGTGAATAACTGCTCTTCTCATCTAACATCAGGGGCTTTTTTGCAGTATTTCAAGATACAGAGCAGGCACAACAGCAGTAACTGGCAGTCCAAACTCGGTGCAGGGGCTGCCACCATGCTGAGGCCTCTCACTGCTCCCACTGACAAGGGCTGGGAGCTTCTGAACCTCAAGCCCTTTCAGAACTTGCTCAAATCCTGTACAAGATTTGCCCCCATGAGCAGCTGCCAAAGGCTTTCTGTCACTGACACCTATGACCCCAAAGCCGTACTCTGGTCACTCACATGCCATTTGAAGACTGAGGTATACATTCCCATCACTCACTTGGCCTTTCCCAGAAACAATCCTTTTTCCATCTTATGCCATTCGGTTCTGATTCCAGCTGAAACTAAGACCTCAGTAAAGTTTAGAGGCAAGAGAAAACAGATTTGTTTGAAAGCCAAGTTGTGAGCTCTGGTTAGCTTTTTTTTTTTTTTTTAATAGTAACTTCAGAAAACAACATAGACTGGATGGTTTTGGTGGCTGTTTATCACAATGCCTAGATAATAGAATTTATAGCCTAGTTTGAGATTTTTAATAATTCAAAACTGTTCATCTGCATAAGAGATTCCCAGAGAATTGCAGGGGGCTAGGGCTTGCTGCTGCCCCACACCTAGAACTGCAAGAGAGAGTCCTCCCTCAGGGAAAATATGTTCTGCACCTCAAATGTAACAGAAAAGAGCTCCACAGGCACAAATTCCATTCTTTGTGTGCTAAAGTGACGTGGTTTTGTACAACATTACTGTATCACACAATCACATAAATAACTGATACAGAGTACATCACTCATGAGGACAGAGACAACACCACCATCCAGCCTTTCTCAACACCACATCAGACTCCAGGAGCCATAAATATTCAGGTCTGAAAGAACTGCAGTAGCCTCAACCATTACTGCCAGCAAACACACTACCCTTGTGAAAGCTGTACTTAAATTGCAGTTACCTAACACACAAAATGAAGGATCCTGCTGAATTTTAAGGGCTTGCATCTTTTGCAGTCTTCTGCACAAAAGCAAGCCGTGTCATTAAGAACAGTGCACCGTGCCTTCCTTTGCAGTCTGTCTTCCTCCAGGGATCGGTCTGCTCCAATGCCATCAAGTCGAGGGTTGCTCCATTGGGGTGCCAGTGCCAAGCATGGAAGTGCTGTGATGTGCAGGGCTCCTGGTAACATCATGGAGGCAAGCAGGTCTGGATGGGGCAGGCCTGGATGGGGCAGGCAGAGCAGGCCTGGATGGGGCAGGCCTGGATGGAGCAGGCAGAGCAGGCCTGGATGGGGCAGGCTGACTCGCTGCCCTCCCCTCCCACCCTTCCCCAGGAGCGCTCCTGGAGCTGCTGCCCTGCCGGGCACGGCTGCCCTGGCCTGTGGGGAACGCGTGGCCTGCGGTCAGTGTCCTGTGCCCTGCCTGTGCCAGCCATTTTGATACATAGAGCTGATAAGCACTGAGGTATCATAAAGGAAATAGGATTCAAGCCAACAAAACCCTCCTTCCATGCTGCTGCAGCGTTTATTCAGCCTGAATTCCTGATGGACTCTATTAATCAATCTCTTTGGCTAATTGGGCATTACTCCTTCCACAGCACAGCACAGTGCTGTGCTCACAGTGACAGAGCAGCGGAGGCGTTACAGGCTTCAGCTTTTACAGCAGGTGTTTACATGTAGCTGGTCCTTGGGTAAGGGCTCCTTACAGGATGACTGTCCCTCTGCAAACAAAGCAGCACCACTTCGGGCTTCTCCAGGGTTGAGAAGTGCTACGTGCAGGCATGGAGTCGTCATGGCTAGAAATCAAGGCTGATTAGTGCCACGGAGAGTGGTTACGATTAAGCAGGTTGGCTCCGTTACCTCTCTGCTTTTCTCTTGTTTACCTGGGATCCAAAGCGCAAGGCACAAGTGATGACAGGAGGAGAGTGAGGGGAGCAGGGTGGGGAAGGAGCTGATGATTAAAAAACACGGCAGGAATACTCTGAGACACACAGTCACCGTAACAGCAGACAAGCAGACCAGAGGCAGACAACGACAAGCTGACCTGCTGATTTGTTGCCCAGTCCTGGAAAGCCCCATGCACCACACCACTACCGGCAGTCCTCCTTCAGTGAAATGCCAACAGAAACATCAGCACCACGTTGACGATGATGAGGAAGAGCAGGATGACAAAGACCACTACCCGCTGGGTCTCCGGGTTCATGTTGCAGCGGAGGAAAGTGTGAAGTGCACTCCATTTGTGCCTGCTTCTGTCGGGGACCTTTGCCATGGCTTCAACCCCCAGGAAAAAAAAAAAAAAAAAAAAAGGACTAAAAAAGCTTAAGTGCCTGCCAGGGCAGGATGGGGCAGAGGGCTGTGAATAAAAGCTGTTTGCAGCTCTCAAAAGCAGAAGTCTAAACGGCAGGGCACAGCCGCAGCACGCGTGCCAAACGCCCCCTCAGCTCAGGGCGAGCCCGTCAGCAGATCCCCGGAGTTCCGCGTCCTCTGTGCCCGAGGAGCCGTCGCCATCGCTCCGGCAAGAGGAGGACATCGGGTTCCTTGTGGCGGAGCGTGGCGGAGCTCCGCAATCAGGCTGCGATGTCGGCTTCCCAGAGAGCGGCGCCGCGATTTGCTGCGCTCCGTCTCCAGGATACACCAGGCCTTAGCAACGCGGAGTGCAGCCTGGGGTGTGCGGGAGCCTCTTAAGGAGGGTCAGCACAGGATTAGGCGGCTGCTTTTCGAAATCCTTCCACCGCACTAAGAGTGTGCCAGCACTGGAGGCGAGTCCTGCCAGAAGGCAAATCCCGTGCTCGGCTGGGGCCGGCCCCACACAGCGAGGGCACGGGCGGCTTCCGCACACCTGGGCCAGCAACAGGTGCGGGTGCTGGCAGAGGACGGAGGTGCAGCCCTGCCTCCGCCTGGCAGCCCAGGAGAAGCAGCTCCTGCTGGACTCTGCCGTTCGCTTCCCGGCAGCATCCTGGAGCCAGAAAGTCTAAAGGACTTGGCTCCCCCTGCTAACGCCTCCGTGGGCCTGAGTCACTGCAAATCTCCAAATCTCTGCAATCAGAAAACCTCTACTCAGCTCTGCAGAGCCCTAAACGTGCTTTTATGAACTTAACTTCTGCTGCTGGACTGCAGAGTTCACCAAGCACCAAGCTGCCCTGCCTCGGGTACACTCACGGAGGCCCCAGCTGAGCGTATCTCCCACCCGTGTTGGTCAGGAACAGAGGGAAAAGGCACTCCTCCTTGGAAGGATTAGGGATAGATCTTGGAGAGCACCTAGCACAGGCTCTTCCACTGCAGCCCTTTTGTTTCCTCTAGCCAGCAAAGCAGAGCCCACCTCTTACTCCACAGCCAGCAGCAATCCCTTCTCACGAGAGGAGGAGGACTCAGTATTCAAATCCTTCACTGACAGGCGGCAGCTTCACATCTTCCAGTCTCACTTACACCACACATTCCCCCTGGTGAAACTGAAGGATACAAATCAGCATTCCTGATACCGAAATGGGCTCAATGCACACCTTGGATTTAGGGCTGGGTGAGACTGGAGCTGTGTTGGAGCTGCAGATGGAGGATGGAGTTAGCCAAGAGGATGACTCTGCACTTTACACAGACGTTTCCAACATGGCCACACACATTCCTAGGAGCAGGAACCAGAACACAACCCTTAAACACCCCAACTGCTAAACACCTCTGGGGGCCTCCATCTCTGGGAAGGGCCATGTGGGAACAGCCACACAATGTGGGCACAAATGGAACACTCTCAGCTTCTCTCACAACTGAGGAACAAACTAACAAAAAAACTGGTTTTTTTCAGGTGTTATCACATCGATGCCCGTAACATTTCTTGGGGATCTTTACAGCTCCTGTATGTATCCTGGAAAACAGCAGGTAAGATATTTAAATGGGGAAAAGTTTAAGGATTATGGGTACTGGTACTTTTCTTTAATTTTGGAAGTTTTTTGCCTAAATTGCACCAACCTCAGCAGGGGCTATACAGAAAGGGCAGTCAAAACTTCCATTGTCTCCTTGTGCTACAGTGTTTAAGATAGCTGTCTTTCTTAGTCATAATAAAATCAAATTAGGAATTATTTCAGTTTCTTGTTTCTGAACATGAAGATCCTGAAAATCTCCTTGTCTTTAGCCTAAATGCAGAACAAGGAGAATGATGCATAGGATGAGGTCTTATGCTCTCAATGCAGCTTCAAGACCTGTAGGGAAAACCTCACAAACACAGCAAACTGCTGGGATCCACAGGCTGCCCAAGCTCACTGTGTTTCGGTTTTTGGCCTGCAATGACTGATAAACAGCTTTAAAGCTGATAAGCTTTAAAAAACTATTTCTTCCTGCCACGTGCACCACAGCAGAACACTTCAAAGCTTGCAGACTTCAATTTGCTTAAAGTTCTTCAACTCCACAGCTGACTTGCATCATTGAATTGTTGAACTCCTGGGCATTCTGCAAATCTTGTCTGGCTTTAAAGGCTTTTTATGCCTGACTGAGTTTGGACATAAGCCACCAAGCAGGATTTGAGTGGGAGGTAGATCTTCAGGAGAAGCTAATTATGGTGAATGGAAAGCATGATCCCACCCACTTCTCTGAAACCTGCACAGCAACTACTATCTTCTGTAAGCACATAGTTACACTGAAAAGAAATGGATAAACTCCAGTGATTCAACAAGGCTGGCAGAGCTACACTTTTGATATTGCAGGATATGGGGTAATTCTCCACTAGTCTCCTGAAATCTTTGCCACTTGTGAACATGCTAAAACATTTGGAGGTGAAAGCGCAGAAAGTTTGTCTGAAGACATCTGAAAGGGGAAAGCAGTTCACTTCTTGGACACTTCTCTGAGCCCTCCTGGAAAAAGAAGTCCAGGGGAAACTGATGCCAGAAAGAAATTGCAGGGGCAAAAAAGGTACAAAATTGTAGTAGAAGGTACATTTTCATCTAACTCTGTGGTGTCTAAGAAACATCCCCAGCTATGCTCCTTTGCTCTTCTGATGTGCAGACCCAAGTGCCCCCTGCACTGCATTGCCTGGGCACAAATAACACATTTGCCTCATATACATCTTGGAGCATTGCACAATTAATGTTAACTGGCATGCACCCTTCTGGCCCCTCAGTGAAGAGAGACTGGAGAAGGAAAAAAGCTGCAGAGTGACTCTAGTGTGACCTGGCTTCTGTTTCCACCCCCACACAGTAAGTCCCCTCACAAGGTCTGTGGCAGAGACTCTGCATGGAGGAGTCACTTCCATGGTAACCCCAAGTGTTTGCACTGGGGGGGGCTCTCCAGCTACTGCTGCACTCTGCTAAACATCATGTGGCATTTTTCCATCGTGGAAATAAAGCCTCGTTCTTATTCCTCACTGATCAGACATGCTTCTGTGGTAGGTGGCACCAGCAAGAGATGAAGTAGCTGCAAGTTTTACCTCGTGGCTTGTAATACAGTGGGGCTCACTTTGTATAAGTACCACTGAGGGAGCATATTCAAATAATTATTGCACAATCTCCACTGGAATCTAATTTGCAATTGTAATATCTTCCTTTGACTCATTCTTCTAAGAGCCATCCTCAGCCAGGACTGCACCATGGGAATAATGCTGCCACTCAAACAGAGTAAGAAGTGAGCACATCACAGCCTCAAAGGCCTGGGCACACACAAAGCCTGCTGCAGTCCCAGAAGCTGCTCAGTGACCAAGGCTTCAGGGAATGAGCTATTCAAGAACCCTCAGTCTATATTAGATAAAATAGAAAACAAAAGACAAGCCTTCATTTTTCATCAAAATGATACTAAATATTGCCCAGTCCTTACTCAGCACCATGCAGCACATGAGGCCTAAGCTTTTGAAGACTGCTTTAGCTGCCATTTTTAGGAGGCCAGGTGTGTACAGACAAACCCACTGTCTACCAGTGAAAAGGGTGTTTCAGTATTGTAACAGCTGAACTGGGAACTGAAAGGCACACACAGAAATGTGGAGAAATAAGAACTGTATTAAGCAGCACAGGTGCAGCACTAGAACAGGCAGATAATAACTGAGGAGACAAGCAGTGAAGCTGGATCCATCATGCTGGGAAAGCGAAGAGCTCATGTCTCACAGCAAGGCCACCAAGAGGAGTCATATGGGGACCAGCCCCACTTTCAGCACCCTTCTCCTCTCTCCTGCTGAGCAAAGCAAAGCTCCAAGTAGAACAGCACATACCATGCTGGAGCACATTTCCAGGACTTCTTATTCTTGACTTGTTATGAATAGGAATGTGTTTGTTACAAGTACAAGAAAAAACACAACTCAACTCCTCTTAAAGGCAAGGATGCATTAGTATTGTAGGCACTAATAAACTGTGCTCTGAATATCCATAGACAGAAAAAGAACTCTTACTGGGTCATTTATCAACACTCTCCCTCCAACAAGGTGAAAAGTATATTATCTAAATATTAACAAAGACAAAAGTGCTAGAATTGAGTCTGGACTGGGCCCAGCTGACACACAGACACCTCCTGCCCCAGCTGCCTGCTCAGGGCAGAGCTCATGGGCACACCAGGCAGGCAGCTCCAGGATTTGCTGGCTCTATGCATACAAATCACAGCAAATGTGAACTCTTTACAAGTTTCCCTAAGGTATTCCTAAAGAGAAAAGCTGCTTCTGAGGCAGCTTTCCTCTCTGTTGTTGCACCACTGAAGGCACAGACACAAATATGAATTCCCTGTCCCTCTGGGTGGCATTGGTTCCCGTTGGAATGCTGGGCATAAAGACCTTCAGAGGAAGGGAACACATTCAGTACATCCAGAAACATTTAATGTTGCAACAGCCAGATTCACCTGGGTCCACATGAATGGATTTTCTCCCCCTTCAACTTCTCTTTGACATAAAAATCACCTAATTATTACTGCCCTTTCCATTATACAGAGCTAGTGAAGAACTTCTTAGGGAAGAAGCTTCTGTTGACTTTTATTTTTTAAACTGGGTGATAAAAATACTTTATCTATAACACTGGTGTGATGAACCATTTCAAATGCATCTTTTAAAAAAGAACCCAGGATGAGTGGATGTTCAGTGGATGACAGCTCAGCAGCTGAAAAGGCTGACAATGAAATTTTGAGATGGGCAAACACTTGTATCTGCAAATAAGGAAACCAAGTTTCCTTAACTTCCACAATTACACTTTTCCCAGCATCTAAACGAAGCAACTCTCAACCCTGCTATGCATTGAGTTAACTGTCAGTAACACTGCAGATAACACCTCCCAAAAGGACAGCACTCCTTTTGAGCCACGGCCAGAAAACATTAGAATAAGTATAGCTTTTTCAGCTGCATATGATCATGTACTTCTAAAATGGAAAACAGTCTGTCAGAGTTTGCTTTGAATTTTTACAGTGTGTAACACTGTGTTACTAGAGCACAGTTACTCCCACTGCATCTTTCTCTAGCTCGTACTGCATGGTTTAAGCCCACTCAGCTCTTACAGCCAGTAAAAGCTTTTACTTCCCTGGGCAGATTACTCACTCAGTGCTGCCAAAACTTTACAAGCTGTTCTTATGAGTACCAAGAGTCACGAGATGACTCTCAATGGAAAGAAAATGGGCCTGACCATTTCCTTATGGAGTGCATAGATTAAGGCATGGCCCCGCTGCAGTCTACAGAAAAGCAACCGTTCAGACTGGCCACCCCTGACTACAATTAATTAAAAATTTTTTAAAAAAGATAAGAAAAAGAGACAATCTGCTTAGCAACCAGTCTTTTGCTTTCAGACTCTACTAAATCTAGAAAATCTTCCAAATTCTCCTAGAGCAAGTTTTATTTTCAAGAGTAGCAACAGCAACTGTTCACATGTTTGGAGCATCTGAGAATTACCAGCATGACCTGGAGCTCCAGTGCCAAGGGAAGGTGTTGGTGCCACGAGCCACGTGCTGACACGACACATCCCACACACCCTGGGAGCTGAGGAGAGCTTCAGGGTGTGCTGGGCTGGAGCTGGGCATGCTTTTGGAATTTGGGGATGGCAGGAGAGGGATACAGACAGCAATGGCCTGGGAAACAAAACCAAGCATGTTAGGACAGACATGGCAGAGCAAGGAACAAGCATGGAGAAGCAAATACAGGCTGGCACAGCCCATGCAGTGGCCCAGGAAGGTGAATATTTTCAGTACAAATTTGACACAGAACAAAGGATATTGGAATAATGATGCTCTGAAATAAACACAGACTGAATGGGGTTTGTAGTAAGGCAGATGGAAAGAAAGGAAATGCTGCAATCTTGGAGACCAGCAAGATTAAGAACCTGAATGCAATATCTAGAAAGGGGTCAGAATAGAAAATGACCACACCACTCTTGTTACAGGGCTGAGGAACAGACATGCTGGCAATGACATCCTTAGTGACTGAGAGAGAAGGTGTTTGGGCTCCTGAAATTACTTGAATGCTTTTTGGTTTTGTGGTATCCTGTTTTTGAGCTGAAAATTTGACAGCCACAGAAAACACAGAATAACAAGGAATGGTCATTTGGGCACTACGGGGGCTGGAACAGAGAAATAAGGGAAAAACAGTCAGAGAAGTACTCCTAGAAAAGTCAAGGAAAGAAGAGAGGAAACAGGCACAGGTAGAGTTGTGGGAAAGAAGAGAGGAAACAGGCACAGGTAGAGTTGTGGGACCTGAAGCAGGTGAGGTCAGAGGAAGCTGCAATGAAGCCAGTGAAACAGATAAAGTGGAAGAGAAGGGGATGAATAACAGCACAAGGCGAGTGACAAGGTGAATGGGGGAACATGGAGTAGAGGAAGATGCCTATGGACAAAGTTGGAAAAACATTAACAGATAAACCCTGTAAGAGGTGGCTGGAGAGCGGAGGGGAACAGGGCCAAATTTTATTTTTCTGGTTGTTTCTAGACCACTAGTCCCCCTTCTTTCTGACTGTACAGGTGTTCACAAGAAAGCAATGTAGTTTTGGGCTGTCTCAGATATTCTGTTGAGCCCACACATGATAAAATTTCAAGTACAGTGCTCCTTTACCTGTCACCTTTAAAATAATGCATTTCATTGCAGAGCAGTGTTCTGACCCTTCTCTTACTGCTCAGCATCCTCACCTCTTACAGAATATACCAGTCTTGTGGTGGCAGAAAACAGGAAAACTGCTTTCAAGTGACAGGTCTCTAAAGTTCAAAACCAGAAAAACTGCTTTCAAGTGACAGGTCTCTAAAGTTCTTCCAGGCTGGTCTGTAGTAATGTTAATTTGAGAGTCCTCCTTCATTGCCTTCTGATGTAACTGAAGGAGCCACAGGAGGGCTGGAGAGAAGAATAAGCTCCATAGATGAGAACAAGTTCCATGAGAATGAGAAAAGCCATAAGAGGATAAAAGACATACATAAGCTGTATATAAGAACCAGGCTAGACATTCCTATGTCCTGCATGGCAAAAAAGCAGGGCAGAAATTTTAATTGGTCAAGCAGCCTTCTGAGGTGACATTTCCCCCAGCACCTCTGCTTTAGCCAGAGGTTGAAAAAATGCAGCAGGACAATACACTCTAAAATCAAACCTTGATGGACTGTTCTCCAAAAGCTGCCCCAAAAATTAGTAAGAATCTAAGATACAGCTCAGAAGCAAACCTGGTAAGTGGTTGTTAAGTGCAGGCACAGAGTTTGTGATGATTGGGAGTGGAGCTGGCCCAGCCTCATCCCCATGGGCACAGCTGTGAGCAGCAGGTGAGCAGCACCGACAGCAATGGGACACGGAGTGCCCAGGTGTGCTGAGCAATCACACAGGAGCAGAGGGCACACAGGGGCACTGCATCAACATGAGGGGATAAAAGGCTGGGCTGAAGAACAGGAAGGGCAGACCCTTGCAGCCTTCTGAAGTGAGCTGGTGTTACTGTGTATGGGTTGAAGCTTTCTGGAATTGTGTGGTGACACTCTGGGTGTTGTGGCTGTCTCAGCTGTGACATGTGCTGTGACAGTTAGGATAATCAGAAAGGTGAGTATGGGTTATCAAGCCCCACTGCTTTACTAGCAAAGCATCCATTAAGTGTAGCAATGTATCTGAACAACTCTTAGGCCACATTGTGCACCAGCCATACCACTTGTAGTTACTCTTATCAGAGCCCTCTGGAATTCATCAAAGTTACTAAGACATAAACTGTGCTAAATTAAGAAAGAGGCTGAGAAACAGAATACCAAGACCTAGAGAAAGAGGGCAGTGAACCACCTGGACTGACACCAGTCACATACTCTGAGGAGTGCGTGTAGAACGCATGGACAGGACAGAGGCACCAATGAAGAGATGAGTGATCAGCATGTGCAGTAGGGTTAGAATGTATAAATAAGTGCATAATGTAAACAATAAATGGCTTCTGCTTAATCATATTGGTCAGTCGTACAGGAGTCCTGTTTTCCCACAATTAGGGGCAGAGGAATGTAGAAAAAACAGGACATTCAGTCTGTATTGGAGAGCTCACACACCCTGCTTCCATTTCATAAAACCTGCTGACACAAAGACTTGACAGCAGCGAGTCAGTGGAACAGCCAGAAACAGGATCTTCTCTGAAGATCACAGATAACATCAGTTAGGAGGAGAACTGAAAAAAATAACCACCACAACACCTTTCTAGGTCACTATTCCCTGTAATCCAAAACTCGAAGGAAGAAGCTGAGCTCGATGTCCTCTGAGGCCCTGGGGACAGCCTGACAAGCCCGTGGCACAGGAGGTGTGCGGGGCAGCCCCACTGCTGGGGACAAAGGCAGCTCTGTTCCCTGCCCGTGGAGCCTTCCCGGTGGGAGCAACGGGGTCACTGCAGGAACATTTCCTCATTTTGCTGCAAGGAGAGGCTGAGTGACCCGGCTGAACAGTGGCTCCCCCAGGGCACCGAGGAGAGCTGGCCCCAAGTGCCCCAGAGGGAGGGGGAGCCTTCCCACGAGCCTCAGGAGGAGCGGGGCTGGCACTTGAGCAGCTTGGTTATTGTTGTTGATCTTTCTGCTTTCACCAGAGTGGGAAAATAAAACTGCCAGGAATATGCCAGTGCCTTCACGCTGTTAAACCATGGCCAAACTTTTTGCTAACTCAGCCCCTCACTTACCAATTGTAGGATAGGGGGCCTTGGTCCCCTACTTGATGGAGAAAATGTCTTGAGGGATTAACAGTGCTCTTTGAAGGGTCAAAAGGGTCGAGAGGGATTTTATTTTTCTACCACTGGGATCAGTTCTCTTTGGAGAATTAGGAAAACACTTTGCAGAGAAAAGCTGCTCCAAATCAGGGTTTGGAGAAGAGAACAAATCCAAGAAATGTTCTGCTATCAAAACCATGCTGAGAGGAACCTGAGACAAGTATGGTATAAGATGAGACATATTCACTTCCCTGTCTCCATGCAAACACTTAAGCCTGGAATAACCTCTGCAATAAACTCTACACTACCCAGCATTCCTACTCTCTCACATTCCTTCTTTATCCCCTGATCTCAGTAAATCTTTGTACTCCAATATCCACTTGGTTATTGCACTCTTATCCATCCCAGGTGTTTCTTGAACTGGTAAACTGGGGTATGGACATCCCCAAACCTATTTTTAAAACAAAGACATTGGCAGAGCAAATTGTAACACCAATATTCTGCAAAACAGACTTGTCTTTGCACACTATCAGGCTCCTGTTTCAAGCAGTGGTAACAGCAGTTTATCGCACTTCTGAACTAAAATCTTTGTAGGGCTGCAAATATCACAGTGCTTCTAATGCTGTTCCTCCCATAAAACAGCACTGGAGACTTAGGTACCAAACCAAGATCCCTGAAAGCCAAACAAGGGGCTCCTGAGGACAGGGTAAACTCCTTCTTTGAATGAGAGAGAGGGCAGGTTTGAAAGGTTTCCACTTTACACATGGATGGTGAAATCGCTCCCCTTCACCTGCACGTTTCCTTGGCTTCATTGCACAGACCCTGATTAGGTGCAGGTAAGGGCCCTCAGCAGGTAGAACCACGAGGACCTCGAGGGGTTAGAGCCTGCCTTGCCCCATGGGAGGATGTGAAGATCTCAGTGGCGCTGTGGTAAATGGCCCTCATGAGCTAAAAGTGGCAGGCAGGAAGCCAAGACCTTCTGCAACACAGCCCTTATCCCTACACGACACAGGTTAAAGGAGCCCTTTTAATGGAATGCCAAAGCATTTCTCTTCAGGATAAAGAGACCTCTTGTAAACACATCGTGTTGTCTTTGAGCAGTGGGGAGCATCAGACAGAGTTCTGGGAACCCATGGACACGCTGGATAAAATACAGGCAGTCTTTGAGGTGATTTGGCACAAGTTACTTCAGGCGTTAAAGCATCCTTGGATCATTTTTTTCTCCAAAGGGAACACTATTTGTGGAGCCAAACCCCTCTTCACACCCCGCTAACGGAACACATTTAATGCAGAGAAAACCCAGACATTTTATTGAGTCCCCCAATGCTCACAAGAGATCATTAACAAGCGTTAACAGAAGCTGTTAGTCTTTACAATCCAATAGCTGGCAGGGCTGCTGTAAGAGCCTCAAAGCCACCACAATGTCTCCAGTTATCTCCTCTGAGTGATGGATTTAGCTCTGGTTTACAGCTGGTGATGAAAGTTTGGGCAGAACCTCCTACCCTTCAAACACGTCTGTGTGCATGTGGGGCACACCCGTGCCCACAAAGAGGTGAAAGCCAGAGGCTGCCTCTCCTGTTCTACTGCTCCAGCTCGGCTCCTGGAAGGAGGAGTTGGATTCCCTGAGAGACTGAGCCCATAATCCACTCAGCCCCTAATGCACCTGCAGCACTGTCACACCACAGAGTTTTGGGTTGGGAGTTAGAACTCTAAGAGCCTGCCATTATTCTTACTCCAAAAACCAAGCAAAGCCTGGAGGTTTTTTATTTGTTCCTAATGTGTATCAGATTGACTGGGGTGTTCAGAGAAAGCATGGTCCATCAGAAAACAAATATTTTATAGAAATGCTTCTACATGGATTGAACTCCTGGTGGAGTCTATGCTACAGACCCATGGCAGGGGAGCTACCTGCCCTCATCTCCCATGGTTGAGAGCAAGCATTTGGATGGATAAGGACTCACTGCATGACTGCAGGTGTGAAAGCACATCCCATTTCTCCCCCCTTTCCAAAAACCCCCGACATTCACTCACAAGACAGCCTTTCCTCAGTGCTGAGTGAGCTCCACTGGCTTCCATCACATTCTCTGCAGCTTCAGCCTGCCAAGGGAGGATCCCATGCTCAGGGGATGCCCAAGTCCCAGTGCTAAGGAGGACATGAGAAAATGGCTCGGAGCAGCCCCAGCTGCCCATGGTAGAAGGCAGAAATACGACTCTGGAAACCCCTGGGGCCACTTAGCTACTGATCCTGATGTTTGATGAGACATAATTGCCACAGAGCATTTGAATATACTGATTTGCTTTAGATCCATTGCAAAAAGCCCTCTGTAACAACCTTAAGAGTCTGCAGACCAGAAAACTCTAAAAACGAAATCCAGTAGGCAGTAAAAGAAGTTACAATTCTGCCTCCATATTCTGAACGCTCACATTTAGGCCCTACACAAAGTTACACAAGCACTTGGGACCAAAAACCAGGATCTAGTAAAGATTTATGTCCACAGGGGAACATTATTTCTTGTCCTTGACAGCACTGAGCTTTATACTGTATTCTGCAAATAAATCATATCTGCTGCTGCTGGAGCACAGCTGTCAACCTTGGCTGCAGGAATCCGTGGGCCACAAAAGCAGCAATTAGGCCCTCCAGAAGGGAAAGAAAACCCCAACAACTCACTGGGTGCTGGCAGGTGTTTGTTAACTGGTTTCCGTTTGATTTAGCAATACACTCACATTAAGATACAAAAGTGATAATAAATCTCTTCTCCCAGATTACACAAGAATGTTATCTATTGCTTCCTTATGATTAATAATTCTAATTCTGCTTTCAGTCTGGAAATCCGTTGTGACCGCAGATTTTGCAATCTATTCTGTACTCTTTTGAAGAAAACTAATGGCATTATTTTGTGGCACTATTTTAAAATGTTTCTGTCTTATGAAATTTGCCTTCATATAGTACACAAGAGATTTTTATTAATTAGAATGAAGATAAATGAAGTGAAAAATGCTATGAAGGATATTATTCATGTTTAACAAAATAAAAATCAGTTGCTCTGATTTCATCTGTATTAACATTTTATGAGTTTGGGGGTTTGATTTGGTTTTGCTGTTTTGTTTTGTTTTTTTTTCTTTAAAAAACCCCCGACAGTTCATAAGTTGGTCTTGTTTAAAATTGACTGCTCTGGGAGAAACACTGGATGAGCCCAGCACAGGATCAAAGAGCTTAGCACCACAGTAATGTTTTGGAGACTCAGTGAGATGGAGAGAGTACTGCTACAGCGTCTGCTGCCCTGGGTACGTGGCAGATGCATTGTTTGTGTCACTTCCAAAATTTTTCTGCATTAATTACTTTGCTAAATCAGAAACATATATGTTGGATCCAATTAGCTTAATTGCATCTTGTCAACAACCACGGGTTAGCTCAAACATCTGTACGACACAGTGATATTGTCGCTTTAAAACACAAGGCAGCAGTGGCTACGTGTCTTAGATAAAATCCCGGCCTGCTGAAGCAATGAATTGTGCCTTTCCTCAGGAACGAGACTTCACATACCAAATTCCAAACTTATCAGGCATAGAACCATAAGAGATAAGGAAAAAATGGGGAGTCTTGCTGTTATTTTCTGAACACTTAGAGCTTTGCTTTCACAAGATGGGCATGGTGCTGTTCATGGAGGGCTGCAAGGGCCGTGTTGAACTGCAATTGCATTTCTTGCAAAGCACGGAGCTGCACGGGCCCTTCCTGCAGCAGGACACAACAAACCCTCAGGACACCTCAGATATCACCAAGCAAAGAGGTCTAAGCTTCCTCACCCAGGCCAATTACCCAGTGGGGAAAACCAGACAGCTTATCACCACCATGGTCCCTCCAGAGCCAGGTTTTTATACACCTAATCCCTCGTGCTCTCCACTTCAGACTGCATGTAACACATTCAATGAAGCTTGAAGCTGGATCTGTCCTATATGTAACATTTATGGAGAAGTGGAAGGACAGAATCACAAGGTATTTGCAGTACAGATTTTTCTCTTGCTGCATTTTCACCCAGTGATACCCTGGATGCAATAAAATACAAGGATGGGGTCTTTATCTGAAGCAAACACAAAGTAAACTCTACCGAGTACAATCTAAACACAAAAATCTATTTTCCTGAGCATCAAGAAAGCATTTGAAAGAATGTCAGACAGATGCCCCAAGAAAATTACTTCCCCTGCCTGTTTTCTCATCCCAAACCCTTATTATTACTTTTTGATTGATTTTTTTGGCTCTTACACACTCTCATGCTGATCTTCTTAGGTGGGCTCTATACAACCTTCCCAGCTTTCTTTTATCCCTCTAGTGTTCTTGCCAGTAAATTATTCTAGTTTTATGAAAGGTTTCTTTTTTATTTCATAATAATTTTCTCTTGATCCAAAATGAACGAAAACTCAGTGGTTGGGTGTTTTGTTCTTTAATGCAACACTTGGTCTGCCAACAGCCTTGAAAAAGTATTTCAGCCTTCTCTGTTTATTTGAAAGCTGTTTCTTCCAAGAAGGCTAAGAATAATGTGGTTACCATAGTTTCCTTATCCACAACCAATAAAATGCAACTTGGAATACAATAAACCAAAGCTGAGACTACTCACAAAATGTGACTGAAAGAGTGAACACCGAAATCTTCACCCTACATCACTCCTAGCACTGTGGAAAATACTCAGGATTGATCAATAGCCACCTTTTGGTCCAGCAGGGAAGATGAGGATAAGCCTGTCCAACTGCCAGCTATTTGAGATATTTCAATTCCAACACTTAAGATGTCTGTTGCTTTGGAATTCCCATCTCACAGATTTGGTGTTTCACTGCAGATTTTGTACTTTTCTGTAATCTCTTGTTCCGGGAAGCGTTGTGTAGGCAGTGCTTTGCTAAGGCTCACTGGAACCAATGATGGATTAATTACCCCTAGGAACCAGTAGACAAAGTAAATAATGAACTGTTTGTTCTTACAGTTTTGTTGGCTCCTGAACAGGCAAGATTCTAGGGAACAAGCCAAAAATAATCTTTTTTCTTTCAAGTCAACTGGCCAACAAAACTCCACGCTTCATAGATTATACAAATTACACCTGCTTTGGACACATCCATTTGCTTTCCTGATTACAAGTGGTGGGATTTCACTCTAATAAAATGAACTTACAAGAAATGAAAGAAAAGCAATTGTTCTCAATAATAATGAATAAAGGAAGAAAGAACCACAAGATGGTGAGACCTGCTGGCAAGTCGATTTTTTTCCTGATTTTAAAAACTTCTGAAGGGGAAGGGGAAAGGGAAAGGAGCACCTGAGTGGGAGGGAAGCAGAATCCTCCTCCCACGGACTCAGTGCATTCTTTGGGACCGACTCCTGTGGTGCTTGTGACTCTCATAAACACGCCAAGTAAATGTGGAAGAACACAACTCAAGATTTTCTGGTGTTCTGCTCATGTTTTCTTGCCAATGACAATAGCCCAAGACCGCTGAGTTTAAATTAAAAAGCTCTGACCATGGTTTGATAACCCTGGATGTAAGCAATAGAGGAAGAAAATAAAGCAACTCCCTTCCTTAGGCCAGGCACCCAGGGCTGTAGGTGGGGATTCTGAGCAGTGGGAGCAGGAGAACTGCTGGAAGAGCATTTGCTGTTGTTGTTTTTGAAGAAAAGCTGTTACCCTCACTGTGCAGCTTTCTGGAGCTTTTTCAGGCCCCAGAAGCACCATCACTAGGTGTATCAAACACACACTGAGAGCCACGTAGTTTCAGTTATAGCTTAGCACAAGAAAATAGAATACTTCTTTCATCCCTGCCTTCTCATTTTCGAAGGTCATATATACATGACAGAGTAGAGGAAAGAAGGAAGGTGTAGGAGTTCAAGAGATCACTCATGTGGTGAACATGCTCTACTCTTTCAAGTTCACCTCACAGTGAAAGCATTCTGTGTGTAGCAGGATGCCAGTTCTAATGCACAAGATAAAAAATAGTATTTTTACATGAAAAACATCTTAGATCTGTTAGTATGGTGCCCATTGCACTGCTTAAACCAAGTAGTACATTTTTGAACTGCTTATGTCAACTTAATGAGGATCAGCACTATAAAAGAAAATAGCTAAAAACAGTGATTAACAAGACAGGTGTTGCAGTAAGGTAGAAAAATTATAAAAGAAAGGCCTCAAAAAATCAGGCCTGCTCTGTTAAATGGATAGCTAGCCTGTCATTTCTCCTAGGCAAAGCTAGCACTTTACAAGTTCTCATGTGAGAACAATCCTGGTGTGAGCAGTTCTTTAACATAACAGTCTGTTCCTGGGTGAAAAACAACTAGCACCTACATAAATATTAAATCTATCCCATAATAACCAGTGAAGAATATGTGAACAATTTAAAAGGCGAGAGATTTGATAGACAAGTAAAATACCTTGTACTAACCAGTAAAGTAATTGGCAAGAAAGCTGCTAACCAGTTAGTCACACACAAGGTCTGTAAAACTGTATAAAAACGAGTTGTGTCAATAAAGAATGGGCTTTTTCCACCATGAAGAAAGTGGAGTCTGTGTGATTTATTTCAATAGACATCCCTAGAGTGAATATACTGGGGAACAGGAAGAAACAGTGCAAACCTGTATTACACTTTGCACCCTTCTTACCTGTGAACAAAGAAACAGCTAGACCAGGGATTTAACATTTCCGTTATGCCTTCGGTACAACACGCTCCGAGTCTGAACTTGTTCATTAATGTTTTTAACAAGTTCATTAATGCTTTTAACAAGTTTGTTAATGTTTATAACAAGTTCACTAATGTTTTTAAACTTCTCAATCAAAACCACCCAAGAGGAGAGTCACCTGCTCAGGCCCTGCGGCCCTGCATTGCTTTGGGGACAGGGCAACAGCGCCCGTTGTCACCCGGCTGTAAAGGGTGACCCAGTAAGTGACATTTAGAGCCCCAGCCGCTGTGCCCTGGGCAGCCTGGCCGTGGTTCAGCAGGAGCAGCAGCCTGTCCTTGCAGGCAGTACCTCGTTGATGGCCAGCTGCTCGCCGCCGCCGCCGGGGTGGCCGTAGCGGTGGTTGGCGCTGCGGAAGTCCTCGTACAGATCCTCCTCGCTGCCCACATCGTCCGTCAGGGCTGTCTTGTCCAGGGCTCCATCAGCGATCACTGCAACGGCAAAATGCGCTAATTGGCACACAGCACGTTATTCCAAATATCAATCAATAATAAAAAATATTTCTCCACATCACCCTATATATAAAAATCAATATTTTTAATCTAATAACACTTCTAAAATTTCATCTACATTTAATTCTGTTTCTCTTTAATTACCACAAAAAATATTCTTCATTTACAAAAACAAAACATAACCTATTATTCCATCAAACATTAAAAATAATCCATATAATTTTTAAAAGTACATTATTAACTCCTAATATAAAAATAATTACCCATATAAAACACACCAAAAAAATAATGTATCCATCAATACAAATCAAAACATAAAAATAACTTTAAACCTTAAAATTTTTAAAAAATTTCAGTGCTGCCACAGAACCAGGATGAGAGCTCACTGGGGCAAGGGGCACCATAATGCAGCATAAAGGGAAAAAAGACAAGGAAGCCAGAGGCAATTTTGGGTCAGAATTCCACCCTCATGCCTGCCTGTTCTTCAGAGAATTTTTCTCCGCTCATGTTTTACCCCCATAAATGATTGTGTCTTTTTGCAGACTGGAAAATACGATTTAAAAAAATTCGAAAACTGCTGCATGTTGCAAAGAAAAGACTAAGCAAGAGTAGGAAAACAAGGTCTGAGAAAGGCACAGGGCAATGATGGCACAAATGTGATTTTATTAGGACCTTGCTGTGTAACAGGAAACTGGACTAAGTAACAAGCAGCTCATGTCTGCCACTTCATACCTTGAGGATTATGGTTTACAAATCCTATCAGGTCAAAGGAAGCCTCAGTCTTTGGGAAAAACCTTCACCTTCCTCTTTGTCCACACACTTATTTGAGAATCCTTTTAGATGCCTAGAAGGGTGTTTGCTCCAGAAATGTGCATTATTACCACAGGAAGGCCATTCTGCTCAGCACAGCCTAAACAAGCAGTGGAGGGTTCACAGTCTGCAGCTACAACAAACACTGAAGCCTCAAGCCTGAGAGAAATTAGAATGTGGCATTTATACTCCTTGCACAGAAGTGTCACTTCATCTGTTTCATGGGCAGGATCTTTTTCCTAAAGTCTCCTTAAGGAATTAGCAAATACCCTTCAGTGGCATGTAGTGTCATTCATCAACTGTACTGGTTACATCAACTGTACTGTACTTGAATTGTCATTCATCCCTGTACTGGTTACTGAACATGAACCTTCTGTTCTCAAATCTGTGAAAAATGACAGTGATTAAAGAAAACACTTGCTGACATATTCATCTGGATTAGCAACTGCTAGGGCAACAGTTTCCATGACAAAGCAGGGGCTGTACAAAGATTTCCATGCATGAAGCAAGCACCTACCCAGACATGGTGCAGAGCACAGCTGATATAAATTGTCATTTTAGTTCAATGGACTAGACATGGCTACAGGAGTAAAACTGAATGAAAATACAGACATTCTTATCAGCACCCCTGGCAACAGTCTTGGCTGTGCAAGTTACATGATGTTACCCTCCAAATTTTTGCAGAACAGGTGAAAAAAATCTTTTGAGCTTGACCTTGTAAAGGTTTAACAGAGGGAGACTCACAAACCTGGTCTTGAGCCCTCATTTCCCTTCATAATTCAAGTACTTCTTTTGCACCTAATTGTGCCATTGGGTCACAAAAAGCACCCCATGATTTATTAGCTTATTATTACCTGAAACCAAGGCTGCACCACATTAGCACTGAATAAAGTGCTGACAGAGGTTACAGCCAGACCTGCAGAGTTTGTCCTCGTCAACACTTCGAGTGCATGGGCTGGTTTGTTAAGGCTGCAGCACCTGATCTCTTCTAGCAACAGTGAGGTGCAAATTCAGTGCAGCAGCCATCAGTTCAGTACAGTGACCTGACATCAAAATGACAAGTATGAGCTATTTTTAAACTAAATACTTGCTTGTTTATGCTTTGAATTCAATAAATAGGCACAACACAGCAAAGACTGTCTGAAGCTGGAACTCCACTGGTATTGATGGCAATTCAGGACACAGAGCTGCATATGAGCTTATGATTAAAGCAGAATCTTCTGAGCAAGTATGGAACTACCCAACCATTCAACTTTAAGTGACATTTCACCAAAAAATCAAGCATTCCCCTAGCTTTGCTCTGACACCTCACAGCATTCATTATACAGAAATTCTGCACTGAATATGTGCCAGTAGTATAGATTGCATATAAAGCAACTCTGGGGTTAAGACCTAGTCCATTAATATAAAACTCAAGACCAGCTGGAATACCACTGATATTATAATTTCATGCAAAGTTACCATGGTTAGAACTTTTAAAACTAAATTTAAGGGCATTAAAGGTATCACTTTTTGCTCATACACTGTCAGAAAAACCTTTGTCTGATAGTAATGAACAACTTCCAGTGTGTAAGTGTAGCACAGAAACAAATTAGAAATGTTTTTCAAGAACAAATAAAAATAAATCATTTATAAGAAGCAAGTCAGCAGTCACTTAATTCAAAACTCTTCTGCAGCCTCTGATCTCATTCTTTTCCCTGATTTTACACATGGCTTCATTGCTTTTCCCTTACGCATCTTCTGCTAATTTCACTGCTAAAAGTAACCTTCAGCTTGAAAAATGTTCATTGGCATCTTTAAAGCTTTTGTTTTTTGCCCCCACATTTTCCTATTTGTTCTCTGATCTGTGCTTAGATGAAAAAGCCAAAGCTCCAGGGAGGTATTTATCTGTGTTACTTAAAATGCTCTATACCTCTGCTAAGTGCCTTGAAAGCCGTGCTTGCTTTTACTAGAGATCTGTTTTTCCTCTCTGATCTTACCAAGCTCATCAATTCTCTGCTGTCTCAAGACCTGCTGCTGCGTTTGGGATTAGTTTTCCTGGCCAAAAAAGAGTCCTTATAGACATATTGCATCAAAACTCTACTTCATAAGCATGAGAAAGTTCTCAATCCTTGAGGAAGAATGGCCCAAGATAGCAATTACACATCTTCCCAAACTAATGCTGCAGGGAAAACTAAAATAACGAAAACCAAGAATTTGCTCTGAAGCAGGTTAGATGAAAGACATGACCACAAATAAATAAAACAGTAGTCTGGAATGGTGACCCAATGCACTAGAAAGCCATCAAGGAAGCAGGAGAATGAAGGCTTTTAGTGTAGGAACTGACTGAACATGCAAAGCATAAACTAGGTCAAGTAGAAAAGAAGCAAGCACTATACAAAAATCTTAGAAGACAAGTTAGCAGAGACTGCTGAAACAGTCTATCAGCCTGCCCACAGCACTGGCTGGACAGGCCACTGTTAAACTGCGCAGGGGCTAATTCAGAGGCTGCATTCCTGCCACCTCCAAGTGCTCATCTCTAACACTGAAATTCAGTGGCACAGTCACGCCTGGCCTCTCTGAAACACTGACCTGACCTGTCCCTCCCTGGCAGTCAGGCCACACCAAGGAACAATGTTCTGTCAAAAAGTAAAGCCAAGCATCAATTACCTCAAGTAGACTTCTTCATATTTTATACCTCTGTCCTGATAAAACTCACCAAATATGGCAACAAATCCCAAACACAGGATCAGAGGAAGTAACAACAGTTAGTACTACAGCCAGTATGTGCAAGAACTAAAACTCTGTTTCACACTGCTGTTAGTCCTAGCTCAACCTTGGGATTTATGTCATTACAGTATAATTCTACAACAATACAGGATAATTCTAGCAAGAGCAGCTTGCAAAAGAATGCCACACAAACTCTTTTTTAATGCATCCATGCAGATAAAGTGTCAAAACCCTGACTCCATGAAGAATTCCCTTGAGGATGTGAAGCTTCAAAACTCATACAGAAGATGTCACTGGGACCAGTGAGTGGCACAGGTGGTCTGTGTCCCAGGGGCTGAGCAGGCAGCACCTGGGCTGCATTCAGGGACAAGAGGGAAGGGTTCTGTGCAAATCGAGTGAAGCTTGACCAAGATGCTCCAGGGGAAGGGCTCACCCTGCTCACATCTCCCCCAGAGTCTGGAATGCAGCTATAGGCAGGCAGTAGTAGGAAGGGTCCTGGTTGGCCTCTGCTTGTGCCTCTACCTTGCTGAAAGGTGACACCAAGCATCTCTAAGAGGTCCTTGTACACAGTTCCAGAGCTCTCCGTGCCACCAGAAAGCCTCTGGAGCTGTTACCAGCTCTGTGGCTTCCCAGGGAAGAGCCCTCTGTGCCCAGAAGGAGCTGGGTAAACAACTGAACAACTGTCTGAGCTGAACAACTCACTGTCACCTTGCCAGTGCAACTGCACTCTGCTTGGAGGTAAATGGGGATCATTGGAAGGCAGCTGCCTGCATGGTGGGATTTTCACAACCCAGCCTAGGTGACACAGGAGAACAAAGCAGCAGGGCTGCACTGGGACAGCCTTCATCTTCACCACCAACAGAGATGGCAGGGAAGGGAAAACATAGAGAAAGGGTTTTGTGTAGTTTGTCAAACTGGTGGGAAGATGAAGTTGCATTAGATCATCTACTGGAAGTCTCAGAATACAAATGTTAACTGCATTCCAGAGTTCAGTTAAGACTAATGTCACCTAGTACAGGTCATGCACTTCCACACATCTGTGCCATGCTCCTCTCTCAAGGATGGACCTGCCTCATACATTCCAAGTGCCAGGAACTACTCAACACAAATTGCTCAAATCAAAAAAAAAAAAAAAAAAGCTCAAACAAAAACCCAAACCAAAATAACCAAAATTTCATACCCCTATCACCATTAAAAAAAAATTAAAGGAATATAATCCCACCCACTCACCGGATAATTATTCTCACAGAATAAATTTCTAGAATAGTTGCCTCAGAGGAGCTGGACACTACAGCCCCAAATTTAGCACAGCCTCTTAACAGAGCTCTCTCAAACTCACAGAGGTTTATGTCTCAGCTGGAACAAACCCCAGCAGCTCCCCAGTGGCGAGGAGCTCCAGACGTGTGTCTGGGTCACAAGCCTCAACAATGACCCAGGACTGAAGGAAAATGGGTTGGAGGCATTTTCCCAAAATGCTGGTTATCTGTTTTCACTTGACTTACAGTCTGCAGCTTTTAGGGCTAAGGCTGGGACAGGAATCCATGATGATTACAGACAGCTTGGAAAGCCAAGAGCATCCATAGTTTATTAAAAGCACATTATATTGACAAAAGAAACAATTTTTCCTGTATTTGAATTCTCTCTTTCAAGTGTGCTTTTTCCACATCCACCCATTTCATTTGTCTCTGTAGCATTTACATTTAAAATAATTCACCAAAACAACAGTAGGAGGCTGATTTACACTCACAGAGCAAATTAATTCAGAGCTAACAACATCATCCCCTCTGCCTCAGTGAGCAGAGATTGCTGTGGCTGTGTGCAGCCCACAGGAAAGCGCAGTGCAGCTGCTGCAGGAAGCACTTCGAGAGATTTAAGATGATAAACAAGTGAAGCATGGGGTTGGGAACCACACCCAGACTACGTGGCCCAGGCGAGAAGAGCCCCTCTACCCTCCTCTTCACCCATGTGGGATTGCTAAAGCCTTGTCTCCTTGGAAATAGTGCTGCAGCCTCCTTCAGTCCTGTTCTCAATTACATCCTTCATTTATCAGCTGCTTGGTACACGGAGGTCCCTGTGCAGCTGCCCCAGAGAAATCCATCAGTGATGTCATCCCACTCTGCCCCAGCAGTGCAATTCTCCAGCTCTTACTGTGCTGATGGAGCCTCTCTCATCATTCTGCTTATGCTGGTCGGCCAGTTCAACAGGAAGAGGGAAGTCAGGCAGGGAATTAGCAACAAGGGAACAATGACCAGTTAGGATGAGCTTCATGAGGAGAAAAACATAAAACAAGACACCAAAACAAACCAGAAAATCACCAGGAACACAGTCCTTTAAAACCAAGCCTAGAGAGCTGAGGTCATTAGGATGACATTTCTGAGTAGGTAATGAAACCATGTTAAGCCAGTATCTGAAGGAGAAATCACAGACTGGGAAGGAAAGACAGAAAATATTTAAGTGGAGAAAGCAAGCTTCATCCTCTCCATTTTAAAGAAATATTAAGAAAGGAAAGGATTCAACATAACAAAATTGAATTAACATTTTGGTATAGTGCCACAAACAGAATTTCTTTTGTGAATGAAGCCAGCTCCTAATTAGCTGAGGTAAAGAGCAAATCTGTGCTTGAAAAAAAAAGGACAGCTCTTCACTGGAAAACCAAGCACAGATCCTCTGTGGGTCTGCTGGGCACATCACCCAGGGTACCATTCATCAGCAATAATGCACTGAGCCACCCACTCAGGTTTCAAGAGTTTTTAAATCCCAATTAGAATCTAAATGACTTGCAGGGAGGCTTAAGGGAGTTCTCAGCTCTCTCGGGCAGCAGAGATAATTATGGGGAAGAGAGACGTGGATTGTGAATGGCTCTGCAGCTCTGACTCCCACTCACCACTTGCTATGCACTTGCAGCTTGGCCCACTTTGCCCTGCCCCTCCTGGCTTGTTGGGTGATGGCACAACTGGGAGAGGGGGAGTGATTTACCTAGTTTTGAAAAAGAGTGAACACAGTGGGAAAAACAGATAGGAAATCACATAAATATACTTTCTTCATCCAAAGCCTGCTCCTTTGTTGAAAAGTCTCTCTGTTGTACTGCACACAAACTATTAATTCACTGGCCTTGTTCCCATCACAACTACTGACTTGGAAAAAAGCAGGCACGTCCTCCTCCTCCATGTATTTGTTGTTTGTTTGCTCAGGTCTAATTACTCATCCATGGTGACTGTTTGCTCTCGTTTTGCAGATGAACGTCCCTGGAAATGCTATTTACTTTATGTCTGGACAGCCCTGCACACAACAGGGACCAATTTGAGCTCAGTCCTTCAAGCCCTATCACAATCTAAGCATGAAGTCAATGGCAGCAATCAAAGCTAGCAGACAAATCCTTTCTAGTATGCAGGCACGTTCTTTACCCTATCTGTGGAAGGGTGTGCAGGTTGGAATACCTTGCATGTCATTTACTGCCCCAAAAAGGAGTTTCATTCATTCAAGTGGCTGCAGTTTAAAGGAGTTTGGATGTGTGTGTGTGTAGGTGAAAAATCTACTGTCATTTTTTGAACGCTTCCTCAGTGAAAGACTAAAATGATTGCTTTTCTCATGTCTAACAAGTAACAAGCACTGACACTCCAAACTCACGTGGAATTCTCACCTGTCCATTCCACTCTGCTGCTTAGCCCTGTGCCTGCTGTGTTTGAGTAAAAATCAATCCCAGACCAAACTGCTCTCCCTGGATGCAAAAACCACCAGCAGCACCAAAGCTGCCCCTGCATCCCAAAATCCTGCCAGGCTGCTGCCTGGGGAGCAGCACATGACCCTGCTGCTGGAGCATGCCCAGAGTCAGCTCAGAGCAGCAGTGTCCTGCCATCAGCTCACCTGCAAACTGGAACATGCTCCATCCCTGTATCCATATCCACCCATTCTTATGCAGAAGTGCAACAAAAACTGAGGAAATTCAAGCAAATGGGCCAGGAAACCAGAACAATAGTTATTTACAGTGGGCAACACCTACTTCAGCAAACATAGGAGGTAAAAGCAGCATCAAAGAGTGTTAGTACAGCTGACAAGCCTGACAAAAATGGACTGGAAGAGATTTTGTCAATAAGATTCCAGGAATTTATTTGCTTTTATCTGTTTATTTTTAGAAGAGCATCAGCTCCGGATTTTCAAAACCTTATAGGCACATCCCACAAGTTGGAAGATCAGCAATCTGGCAAAAAGAGACACAGTGTTTATTTAAAAGATTATTCCCACAGACTCCCCTACATGATCTCAACCCTTGCCACTATTCTAGTGCATGGTTACATGTGGCATCATCCCTAGAATCACCTTTGGGCTTCTCTCAGCTTTTGTTTCCACAAATATATGAAATTTGCCTGTAGGAAGGTGCAAACAAAGGAGCCACACTTACCTTACTGCTACTGAGTCTTACTGCTCTGCCTTTACTTAATCTGTGCTCGTCTGAACCAAAGCCCTGGTGCATACTCAAGCATTCCCAAAATCTGTGCTTTAATCCTTGTTTTTCCCTTCCAGAATGCAAATGAAAGACCCTTAAACAATTCAGACAGGACCAATATATCTAGTCATCCCCAGCCCTCAAATAAAGACCTTCAATAGAAAATGTTCCCCCATTCTCTCAAGAGTTGTTGTCCCTCCTGCCTCTGCAGATACTTTCCAAAGACTTAACTGGTGATTTCTTCATGCAAGTGCTATTATGTCCCAAATCTCACACTGTCCTTGTCTATTTCAATTCTATTGATTTAGCAATGATTTGCTTCACCTCTAAAACAACTTTCCCAGAGCACTCACAGGAGCACGGCAGGAACCCAGCTATCCTGGGCTCTCACGCAGCCTCCTTTCCTGAACCTGTTGCTTTATCAAACAAAGAAAAGAACACAAACCTGCTGTAGAAAACTCTGGTTGACTTATATTTCCAAAGATTCTGCATTTTTATTCTGTCTCTACATTCAAGCATACCCTCAAAAGACCAAGAGCTTGGAAGCTAAGTCTCTGCTAAAGATTTTGTTGCCAAAAAGCAAAAAATGTTCTTCAGTCTGAAGTCACAGTCTAGAAACAAGAAAATTCCACTACACACGAAGTTTTAGCTACTGGTCTGAAAAAAAAAACACACTGTAAAGAATGGCTAAGATAATTTCTATGAAGAATTGCCACTAGGATGTGAAACAATTCATATCACAATAGTCTCTAACATGTTCCACTTGGTCATGCCAACTTTGCATGGAAACAAAACAGACACAAGTCTTTCTTCTAATGGCATCATGTAACTTGAACAATTAAAAATGAAGAATTGTTTTCATAAAAATTTAAAGCCTTGGCAACGTGGCCACTTTGGTTAAGGCAAAACTAAGAGCAGAGCCTGGAGGAGGCCTGCAAGACCCAGACTGGGCTGCTGAGTGACACGGGCCCTGGGCATGGGCTCTTTGCAGCACAGTCAGCACAAAGAGCTCTGCTGGCACTTGGGAAAGGCAGGCTGTTTATCCAAGTGTCTGAGCACGGGCTTAAGAGCCTAACTTTGAACACTTCCATTTGAAAAATGTGACCTTTGGTTTTTCCCAGAATTCTGCATAAATGCCATAAATTTAGTCTTTATCTTGGTGAAGCTATCCAGGCTGACAAGTGGCTTATATCTATGACCTTGGACACAAAAGTAATTAAAAATGAATGCCATGAGAAGACTTTCAATTGCTCTTGTGCATTATCAAGTATAAGTCTCAAGGGGCAGCAGGATTGTTTTGTTGACATTATTTTGCATGACCAGTCTTCACGTAACACACAACTCATCTGGTTTCATGCTGGGGATACAGTATTTTCATTTCAAAATACTGTTAAAACTGCTTTACCTATAGGAAATCCCTCTGTCCCAGTTTATATTTTAATCTGAGTTCTAAGAAAATCCCTAAGACCAAGTTATCAAATATTTCTGAGGGGAAAACAGAAAATCAAGGATTAATATTATTTAACTACAACTGCCACAATAGCTCAGGGATCAGACTTTTTGCAGCATACATTTGAATCACAGGATGCAACACAAAGGAGTCAAAGCCAGGCTCTGAATTAGTCAGGGGAATTCTTTGGTATTATTTAGAGCAGATTTGGGAGATCAGCTCTGAGCAAGCTACAGGACAGATACTGAACATGGCCAAATGTAATGCAGGTTTTATATTGGAGTAGAAAAAGACACAAGAGCATTGCACTGGAAGATGGGTGCAGAATAGCAGGGCACCACAACAGCTCAGGACCTGATGGACAGAGACAAGGTGGAAATTCAAACTCACTCAGACATGGCATATTTACACTTTTGTTAGCACAAACTTTGCTACCAGAGCACAGCACTGAGTGGTTTTAATCACCAATACCTGTGCTGAGAGCAGGTGTACAAACCAAGGGAAGAAGGCTGGAGCCCAGAGGTGCCCTGGATGAGTGTCCTGCCCTCAGGGCTTGGCTGGGGGTGCCCTTCCCACCAGATCCAGCTGCACTCCACACCTGTCAGCCCCAACACCTCTCCTCCCCAGGGACTCCAGACTTTCCTGCCAGTGATACGTGTGAAAGACTCTGCACCAAAATCATTTCAAACTGTACATGGGCAGTGATATTATTATTAAATGCATTGAAGGACTCAAGGACAGGCCTTGCAGCCTTATGCATTTGATACTGTTCTTATGAGCTGCCCACTGTGAAGTACTTGTTCCCTGGGAGTCTGGGGATGCAGATATGATAGATTACAGCAAATCAGACTTAAAGAATTATCCTTGAGATACTGAACCTACTGATTGATGCATCCCAATAAGCTTTCTAATATCACAGGAACAAAAGGAGGCTTTACTCTCAATAAAATTAAGTTTCCTAGGAAACTGGTGTAAGAAGGTTTCAGAGCCTCATTTCAGAGCTCTTCCACAACATTCAGCTCCAGGTCTGAATTGTGGCTGGATGTGTCAGATGCAATCTCACCCTACAGCAAGAAAACTCTTCCAAGGAAAACATTATTCCTCTTGAAATACATTAAGTATTCCATTCAAAGCCATTATTAATAGCCCCCTTAAAAGGAAAAAACCATTATGTCAAGGTCATATTGGCCAGGGTGCCTTTCACAGTTAAATTCATCACTTAGGATGTTTACTGTGGCCTCGAGAAGGAAATCAGAACAGCAGACTTGGTCAGATCAGCATTTCAGCAAATTGTGAGCCTGAGATGCTAAGTGTGCATTTTGAGCTGTGAATTCCAAATGACACATTACCACTTCCAGATCACTGCATGCAACACAGAATATTTTGGAAGCTTTGGAAACTGATTTAGAAGTTGAACCCATCCCCAGCTGGAGATGGTAAAAATGAAGTACAGTCAAAGGCAGCTGTATGTAAGGCACTGGTCAGAAAAGGGACATTCTCCTGGAGACATGGCTGCAGCAAAGTCATCCTTGCAAATCTGACACCAGTGTGGAACTTGCTTGCAAAATACACCCAGGCTAAAACAAGGACATCCCTTCAGTGCAAGCCTCTGTGTGCTCTAATGCACTACCCTGGTTAACAAACCTGCACTTCTTTATCAATTGTTTGGATTTATGAAACAAGCACAATAATCCTTTCACTCAAGGGCAGGTATGTCAAATGTGATCTTTCCTGTGTTTAGCCAAATTTTAAAACATTGAATTCCACAGTGCCACTGCTATTGGATGCTATCTCTGCATTTTAAACTGCCTGAGCACATGGCCTGGATGAAGTGTAAACACAAAATCTGTCAGTTTAGATCATACTTCTGTAAGACCAAGCTCCTGGCTAATTTTCATATTCATCATGAATTGTTTTGTGAAGAAACATCTTCCTTTAAGTTAAGGTATATCTGTCTCTGTCTCATAAATTCAAATAATTATTTTTATGTTCAGCTTTGGTGGTATTCCCCGGCACCAAAAATCCAACTTCATCATTTCTGAGTGACAGCCTATGTAATGCAGGATTATTACATCAAAGGACAACACTGAAGTATCAATAAAGGAAAGAGGCCCTCAGGAGACTACTGTCAAAAGATATAAATTTCTTCCTCTGATATTAAAAAACCCTACCCCAACCTCTAAAACAAATTCCCAGATGATGTCCATCCATCCTGGAAAGCCATCCATCTTTGCTGTGACAGTGACCAGTGCTCTCAGCACCAAAAACATTTGTTTTACTTGACAAGTAAAGGGTGTGGAGAGTGAGCAGGAGAGCCTGACAGGAGGGAAACAGCAGCAGGGCAAGGCTCACCCTGCACAGGGCTGCTGTGCAGGGCCAGGGCTGCACTGCCTCGCCTCAACAGCCACAGATTTCTCCCCAGAAGCACCTATGGGACATACTGGTCTGCTGCTCCTCCGTTTCTGTAAAATCCAGCCTTCAGGGACAGGTGAGAACAGTGAGTGTTGTTGATTTATTCTAAAGGAGCTTTAAAAGAGACTTATTCTAGTGATTAAAATCAGTGAGTGAGGCACGTAGCGTGCAGTGGGGACCATGGAAGCTTAGCATGCTGTAGAATTCATGAAAAAACTGAGGATGCTTTCTCAGTCCACAAGGCCATTTGGGTGCAGCAATGCCAGATACTGCACACACGTGCTGTGCTGTTTGGCATGCTGCATTCTGAACTGCAGCTCTGCTGTCAGCCTGGCTTGGGGCGCTGCCGCAATGCAGCCTTTGTGATGGCCTGGAGCACACAGTGATTAACAGACCTGTCCCTCCCTGCCTGCACAGAGCCAGCACTGCCACCAACTGCACTCCTGCACAGGACCATGGCACACAGCTGCAGAGGACACTCACACTCCTCAGCCGTTCAGGTGTGACCCTCCTACTCACAAACTGTCCCAAAGCAAACTCATGAATCCTTACAAATTAGCTTTTTGCTTGTATCAACAAGCTGCATTGACCACCTCTTCTCCCCTTTTTTTTCTGAATAAAACCCAAAGATAGGTAATAGGGACCTGTATCACCCTGCAGCAACCTCCCCACCCTTAGCATTCTCAGCATTGTAGAGCTCTAAATCCCACTCCATTAATGAGCAGCCCCTCCAAGGAGCCCATCATGCAGAGCCATTATACATATAGATGAGGGATATAAACCTCTTCACAATCCTGTTTCCTCAAACCTTGATTAATTACTCTTCTGTCTGCCTTCTTTCCTTTCAAAGACAAATGCAAAGGCCAGGCTCCAAAAGTGGGACATTCTTTCCCTCAAGTCCGTGTCTGAACTCAGCAGGTGCAGTTCCACTGAGGGCAGGAAACTGCCATTTCTAGACCATGTTCCTGGCGTTTGCTTATCTTTCCTGCTGGAAACGTAGCAAATGTCATCAAAGTGTATCAGAAGTTAAACAATCCCCTTGACTCCAGCATCCCTCTGCTGTAAATACAGTCTGAGCTTGTTTGAACTGGAAATGGTCATTCTTGGGAATAATTGCTCTGTACACAGCACTGCCTCCAGTTGAGGCACATTTTCTGAGCTGTACGAGTTTTCATTACTAACCTCAGAGTAACCTTAAAGCTTTGGGTTCATTCTTTTCACCACACTGCACAGATCCTTCTTTGCATAATTTCAAAAATGTCAACAGCAAAACAATCAGAACAGGCACAACGGCGCTTGCCTGGTTTCAGTGCAGAATAGCATCTCCAGTCTGCTAAAGGCTGGAGAGCTCTCTCAGAGGTGAGAGAAAAATGCACATATCCCCTTAATGGGAACAGCTTGATCCTAGATGGGAGGGACAAAAAGAACAGATGAATTCACAACTAAACAAGGTGGTAGCAGAGAGATGATAAAAGGTATAATTAATACCTCCATTCTAATTAGTACTCCCAGTCTAAAGCAACGACATAGCATCCTTTGATGTTGGCCTCCTCGATACTGTAGGCACAACTCAGGAGGTTTTCACGTGTAACCATCGTTTCTCCTCATGCTCTGCAGTGGTGGGGATCAGCACAGGTTGTAGTTGTCGCTTTGGAGAGGGCTTGGGCACTGGCAGCTGGAATGGCTGGCACTCAGATACTAACAGTCGTGGATCATCACAGTTCCAATGACACCACACTAAATCTGCAGCTTCACATTTCAGCCAGCTCCAGTCTAATCCAGCCTTTGGGGAGGCAGAGAAGCACATTGTGAGGATGTTACACTTCTGAGCAATGGGGTCTGGGACTCAAAAAAGAGACAGGGGCTGCTGAAGAAATCAGTAGGTTTTCTCAGTTCCAAAATGATGACAGCTGAAGAACTGATCTGGAAATCATGAGGAGAAGGCTTCTACACTCCGGGTGACAACACTGCAGCATCACTGTGTACAGAACACATTTGATTCCTGTGGCCTTGGCTATTGCCAGAACCACCAAAATCTGTCAAACCCAAGGGAGAGCTGAGTTTGGTCTGTGTGAAAACAGCTTCTGGACTTCACAAGTACTTGCCTCTCCCTTGGGGAATGGAAATAGTGTGAACTCAATCTCACCACAACTGATGCTACTTCCTCAACTAAGCATCCACTTTGTTCCTTAGAATAATCTCAGACCTCCCTTTGGGAAACAACTGCAGGAAAATGGGAAAATTGCACCTAATTCAGTCTCCTAACAGTATTTTGCTAGGCACAAAAATCAGTATCTTCATCATGCTCACAGAAATGGTTGCGTGGAAATAGGAGTCTTAAGCAAAAAAAAATGTCTCACTTAAAATTCCAGATATTTCCACAATCAAAAAGACAACAAATCCCAAAATTATGCAATGTGCAAAGGGAGTCCAGAGCAGACACTATCCCTAAGGTATCATACAGGTGAGATCACACCAGGAGTCAGCAGCAAGAGAAGAAAGCCTGCTCAGTGGGCCCAGCTGAGCACCTCATCTTCCAGCAGAACATGAGCAGCAAGAGCCTTATGTAACATTAGCAAAGGGGAGAGAGGGTGCAGGCTGCTTCATCTCATGGACAGATCTATCTTGCCCAAAAAAGACCCATGATGCAAAACATTTCCCCCCCCAGTTATTAATTTATACTTCCAACATCAGTGAGTGAAGCTGTTATTACCCATATACTCGAATAATCTCACTTTTCTGTGTGATGTGGAAAAAGCTGAGCATGACCAAGATGGGTAGGAGGACAGGCAGTGCAAACAGAGAGCCCTGTACAAGGTGATGCCAGCAAGACATTCTGCTTGTTTTCCTACCCTCATTCCAGGAAGGAATGTCCTCAGCCCCAGAGCCACCACTAGGATTGTGTAGAAGGGGCAGATTCCCTCTTGTTGCCACTCAACCTCATAGATATTCATCTCTACTGCAGCAGTAAGAAAGGATTTGGACTTTAAAAACAACATATGAAAGGACGTAAATATGTTTCAGAAACAGGTTGAAACAATTCAACCAGTGGAAAAAGCCTCTTCAGCCTCTAACTAATAGATGGCATTTATCCAGCAAGGAGTGACAGGCAAATTGGGGCTTGAGAGAACAACTTGTAAATTGTATTCCCATGGCCCACAAACATCCTAGGCTGAGTTCTGATGAGAAAGATGTTGAAGGACTGCTTGGATTTTCTCTTGGTCCAGCATTTGATTTACATCTCCTTCAATCCTTCCCCAGTTATCTCTGCTCTGAGATGAGCAAGGGTAAAGCCAAATGCAGCTACTTCAAGCTAACAAGGACATGGAGATGGCCCCAGAGGCACCACAGCAGAATCTGGAATTCTCATTCCCAGTGGGTATACAAGACCATTTTTAGTAGTTGCTGACCTGTGTTAGCAAAAGAATGGGGTCAGGAAGGCAAGAAAACACAGATGTAGCACAGCACTGCAGAAGACAGAGTGTGAGACAACCCCCCAAAAACTGCACATACCATTGAGCACTGAGCCTGAATTCTGCATATTGCTGCTGAAAGCACTCCCTGATAACACCTGGCATCTGCATTCTGTGTCTCACAAACCAGGAACTGACAGTGCCAATAAAAGAGTTAAACACCATCATATCTAAATTATTCTTGGGTGATATTTTTTGTTCATTTTTGGAACAGAATGGAGAGTCACCACAAATAAGTTCTCCAAGATGGGGGTGCTAAGCTGCCTAGAACACCAAACTTGATCTAATACTTCCTACATGATTCATATATTTTGAATTACCTCTGGGACCTTCCAGGTACCCTACTGAGTCACCCTACCCTACAATAGGCACAACTCAAATATCTACACAACACGGCACTGAAAGTGGAGAGAGGGGGCCTGTGAAGTCACCTTCATTATATACAAATACACAGGAGTATGTATTTAAATACATAAATTAGTAGGGAATAAATATTTTGGAAACCTAAGTGTGCTCCTAACTGTGCAGAAAGGATTTAATCCAACTTTTACTAGAGTAAAGGAATATTGGAATAGAACCAAAGTGACTTACTGTGCAGTAATGAAATAAAAAGATCAATGAAACCAATTACTTGAATTGCTGGTCAAAGCATAGGTGGTAGCCCAGTGTTCATCCTGATCTTGTCTACACAAGGCAAGAGTGGAAGGGACCCTCACCAAATCCTCTTGCCAGTTCATCTGCCCTGAACCTGAATCAACAGCAGAAGTAGTTTCTAAGAAAAGTTTCCCCCATCTCCTCCTCATGACCTTTACTGACTGAGATTTCAGGTAATCTTTTTCCAGAGCTTCTCCTAGCATCCAATCAGAAACATCTCTGCCACAGATTTCCCAACCCCTTCTCCCCCCTCACTATCCCCAACATATAAATAAGTATCAAATAGTTACCTTCAGGACAGCCTTTCCAGGCATTTCAAGATTCATGTCTTCCTCCATTCTCCTTTGCTGCACACACCTAAAATCATCCAAACTTCTTCTGGAGATCACGTGCCCTGGATTACTCTCATTACTTTCTTCTGGATCCTCTCCAACTCATCCCACAACACTCTTATTGTGGTGCCCAAAAATACGCTCTGTATCTGCTTTAAACCACTACACATCCACTTAACAAGTCAGCCTACACACTGTTCCATGCTTCAAGCTAAGCACATTCAAATGACGTTGTCAGGAGTTCAGAACAGCTTTATTTTAAATTATAGAGAAGGTTGATGTAGTGCACTTTAGACTAGACTGGGCAACAAGAATGCATCTGCCACGAACTCGCTCAGATGCAGTTAAATTGAGGGCAGTGTGTTTCTGGGCCCCAGTAGCTGTTGCTGTCTGACTCAAGCTCAGTGCTGCTCCAGGAGAAGGTGCCAGGCAGTTCCCTGCTCTGCAAGGCAGCACTGCCTGCCCCGACACAGCCACGCTCTGATTTAGGAGTCCTCTTACTCACTGTGCCTCCCGATGTGCACTGAGCACAGAAAGCAGTCCCTGGTACCCACTTTGGTCTGAACTGAGAACACCCCTCCCGAGAGCTCTGCTGAACCTGGATGTCTCTCATTCTCTTTTATTTACCTCAGCTCAGCCAGATCCTGGAAAGAAACCTGTCAGTTCTTGTTGTGTGCAGCTCAGTGACCTTCAAGAGACAGTCTTGCTGCTGAGCATTTTGTTCAACAGAGGACTGAGGAAAAAAGCACAGAGCCAGGTCCCTGTCTTGCAAGAGTCACACTGCTCAGTGATCTGCTCTCCCTAATGCAAAAGGGCAGAGTATTCCCTTCCCTTTTTTCTACCCCGTTAGCCTGACTATAAATGTGATTGCACTTATAAACATCCACAGCAAGAGATCATTTGCCCAAACTAACTGCTGCCACCAAATCACCACGTAATATTTCCACTAGAAAAGTGCAGCCTACACTGCTGTGTGACATTTAGCTTTTAATTGCCCTCAGTCACCAGCAACAAGATTTCAGATGTTATTATTTGTGTTGGTGAAAGTTCTCCCTCTAGATAAAACACGAGGCCTGTCAAATACCATCACAGGAGCTCTAATGCTCTGGGTTAGGCTGCAGCAGAGGCTGTCAGGGAGCTGCCCAGCCCCAAAGGGAAGAGGACATGGGAAGAAGGGGATGAGGACAATCTGATGCAGCACAGCATCACTGGGGCACAGCAGGCAGGGAGGCAGGAATGCTAAGGGCAGGAATTCATGCTGTGCAGAATACTCCCACTCAGCCTGGATCCGGCCAAGGGGAACAGGGAGCAGCTCACTGGCAGGGAGCAGAACACCACACTCCCAAGCCTGCTGCTCTCACTGGGTTTTGAAAGACTTTGGCCAGCAAGGTTTGCTCCGAGTGGTTTTCATCTGTGCAAACAGGGACAGAACAGCTGCACTGGGAAATTCTGTCCTGCTCCAATTAGCTTGTGGCTGCTTACCAGCCAACTGTCCTGAGAGCTGCCCTTTGCAGTCAGAGCATGACTTCCAACCTCACTTCAAGCACCATTACGAAATTGCTCTTAAAAAAATTGCAATTTTTATTTTAATCTCTCAATAAACCTGCCTGCTGATTTTGCCCTGACAGCACCATGTCTGTAGAGACCAGAGAATTCGGGTGCCTGAACCCACTTCTATGGAAGCCACTCAGCTGATGCTGATAACTGGGACCAGTTGAGAGTTCAGTTGGGCATGCACACATTTTAATGTTCTCAATTCCAGGATGGGCAGAGCACACAGGCAGCAAACAAAATGTCTTCTGGGGTTGTATCACACCAAATATCTTGTGGCCAGCAGAGAGGCTGTGCCAGGGCCAGGAACAAAGCTGTTAATTCAGGGGAGAGGCTCACCTTACAGACACAGAATATGCATCAGGAAGCACAAGGTGATTTTAAAATTTTAATTCAAGGCTGGAAGGATCAATATCCAAATTAGCCCACAATGACCTAGCTCCAGAAGGAGCAAGGATAAATCTATTGAGTGCTTCAGCCAGGTTGATTAACCAGGCTGTGACAGGTCCCTTTTACAAACTGGCTGTGAAGATCTAACCCACACAGGCATCTCTGCTCATGTGTAAATACCTTGGAAGTCTTTCACAGCGCTCACTTTTGACAGGTAGAAGCTAACTTTGGATCTTTCCATCCACAGATTTTTCCCAGGAAAGAAATGCCAGATTCCATTTAAAGTTCTTGTAAATCAGGGCCCAGAACAAAATTGAATGTGAAAGGCTAAACTGTGAATCCTTTGCTCACATTAGTATATAAAACTTCTCTGCAGTTATATGTTTTAACCCAGTGACCTGTCACAAGTGAGTATGAGCTCAGCAGCCCAAGCAAGTGGATCCCAGTTCCTACAGTGCCACAGCACAGTCCAGGACAAAACCCAGCCTACCTGCCAGCCTCAGCTCCTGGAAGCACAACCTCAGCTGCCCTCTTTTGCTATCTGCCCTGAAATTTACTCCCATTTTCACTGTGGCCATGTAACCAAGCACAGCAAGTGGGGACTGTGAGCTGGGAAGATGTGGTTTACAGTGTTTTGCTCCTGCTTAAGCAAGCTATGTTTTGAAAGAATGGGAGTTACATGCCAGAAAAGGCTGCAGATTAATTTAAAAAATAATTGAGGGAGATATTCTTCTACTTGTTCATATGATTTATGCCATTATTGCAGCTTTTCTCTCTTCCACAAAGTCTTTAATGAGGAGTAAGACAAGTGATCAGCAGCACAAGAACTCAAGATGCTTCCTGGAATTGTTGGGGTTTAATGTAAATGCATAAAATCCAGGCATCACAGAGCTTTTTGCAATATAATCCCAAAGCTGCTTACAGGCCAACTCAAGATAAAAATTTTTGTGCCTGTCTGGTTACACTGAACATGCAATAACCTCTCAGAGGCTGGGGCCAGAGGCTATGAATTTACCTCAGGGTATGGGTTTTAGATGCAGCAATATGTTGTCATTAAAACAAAGCTCCACAGAAGTCACATCTTAGGCATTGTCTGTAATCTCCCCTTGGAAACAATTTTACTGTCTGCTTACTCCAAGAATACAATTACCTTTTGCTGCACAAGGTGCTCAGTATGAGCATGTTCCAAAACTGTAACAGGAATTTTATGGGTTTTTTTCCCCAAAAAAAGCTTTGAATAGCTCCTTGTGTTACTAGCATGCAAAGAGACTAATCACACCCCCACTCTGTCAGGCAGTTTAGGGACACAGACCCTCTTCTAGGTGGGAGCACACAAGGGAACAAGCTGCTGTACAAAGTTCACAGCAGAAAGCAAAGCCATTTGCTGGTAATCTCCCTGAAACTGAAGGAAGACCTCCTCATTCTTACTTTGGCAGGTTTTGCTGCATCACGAACTCACCTGTGTCATTAGCTGCAATCACACACAAATAGGACTAAGTATCAATTTCTGCCAATTCCCCTGCTGCACTCCACAGTAAAATAACTCCTGCAGCTCTTACCACTGGGAGGAAGACACAACAGCAAACACAGCTTTTGTAAACAGGCCTGAAAGCTCCCTTGGTTTTGTAATCATCTTATACAACTGCTATCAGCCATGACAGCAGCCTTTCAGATTATAATGTCCTGAGACATGCAGATAGCAAAGACTTGCCTAAGGCTACTCTTCTTCTGCTTGTAAAACTATTAATAAAAATACCTAGGCAAAGACTTGACTTGATTGCTATAGATTAAATGAAAAGGCAACTGTGCAAGAAGTCTGGCCAGAAGGATTACATTATTATTGATCTGGTTATTGTCTGATCAGGTCAGCAGCAGGTCACAGCAGCAGGACTCACATTCCTGCTACACAGCCCAACTATTTAGAGAAGATTTGTCCTCTCAGGGCAGACTTTTCTCTGCTGTCTGCCTGCACTGCACAAGCTAGAATGGAGCTGTGGATTGGCAGGACTCCACTGCTACTGCAATACAACAATTGCAATGGACTAAAATTTGCTATTGTGGCTACACTTTTTCAAGCTGCAGAAGGAAGTCCATAGGGGGCACTGTCCATATACATGGTTTGCCCAAATGAAAGAATTCAGCAAACCCCTGAACTTAAGCTTTGCAAAAAAGAAGCAAAATCTGTGCTTGCAGCATTTGGTGGTCCTCCCATTACTGAGCATACCTCAGCTTTGCTTTCTTGTCACTAACCACCATCAGCCACCAGAATGGCTGCCTGCACCATGATCTGCACAGGAAGTGGGCATGGCACCAAAGCCAGCAAGCTCGGTCACACTCCCAGCAGTAATTACAACGGAGAAAGAAAATAGCAGGGGAAGAAGACAATACCCAAAATCAAGTGGTGGGATGACAGAAGAACACACATTTGTGCTTCGAAATATCCATGGAATCAACTCTCTGTAATTCAGTCTGCACATTGCTCCTTCAAGCTGTGCTCATACCAGGATGCTGCTCTGGTTTTGCTGGGGAGCACGAGTGCCTTGCCAACAGCCACGTCCAGGACGTGCATCAGCAGCTTCCTAATGCACCCCAGGCATGCTGCTCCACCAGCAGCAGGCCAGGATGTTATTGTTCTCATGGACTCGTGCTGGCAAGAAGTCCTCTCTCCACCCAAACCCACAGAAAGCTCTCAAAGCTGGAATCTCATCCTTCCCAGTTTCCAAATCCTTCCATCCTGGAGGCCTCACAGATGGTGAGCAAGCATCAGCCCATAACACAGCCCTCTGTAACCCCATGCTCAGCTATGGATTGATTGTGAGGGAACTCCAAATGCTTTCAGCATCTCTGAGCTTGTGCTGTCCACATTTCCAGCTATTTAGGCAACTTTGGATGAATGAGAAAACAAAACATAAAAGAGAAAAAATAATTCTGGAGAACCCTTTTCTAGACTTAGTAAATACATCAAGAAACTGTAGAAACATTCAAGTTCAGAGTAACAGAAAAGCATGGACGTTTTATTTTAAAGGACTTTATTATCCTCATCTGGAACAAATAGTATATTTTAAGTCTCACCTATGGGTTTTTGGGAAGGGGAGGCAATGAAAGAAACTCAAACTTTATCTTAGAAAATCTGGTCTTAAAGCTGCCTCACTCTAGATGTGCAAAGATTTGGGCTCACAACAGCAGCCTCCAAGGGAATTTAACAGACTGTTTTTCCCGTGGCAATCCTTGGTGCAGGCAAAACAGAAACCTTATACCTGTTATGGATATATAACTTTATTGCACACAGGAGGAGGAGACACCACCTGTGTTTGCTACTGACAGGAGCAGTGCCTCTCCTGCAAACCAAGGGTGGGGAAGAGCCTGAAAATGAGAAGCAGAGCGAGCACTTGAGAGCAGCAGTGGCAGAGATCTCCAGGCTGAGGCCATCACTGAGTTTAAGATGATATTTTAGCCTGTGCTTTCTGTTTTTCTGACATTGCTTCAGATCTTCAGTATCCCAGCTATAAAAACATTCCTCTTAGGAGGAAGATGGGAGTGAGAACAAAGAGAGAGATTTCCTTCAGTAGCATACACACACTAAGGAAATTCAAAACAAAGGAGCCCAAAGCCTGTTATTTTATAGGGCCTATAACATTCGTGTCACAGTTAATGCCATGTTACCTTGGAAGACACAGAAGACTTGCTTTGCATTTCAGCTGAACCTCAAGTTTTTCAGCAAAATGCAAGTCAGTTTGTCTCAAGAGAGGAATCTGTCCACAGAACCCAGGACCTGTAAATCTAGCTGTTATCTGACAGGAATGCAAACATATCAGCCAACAATTAGTTGAACATCCCATTCTTGCTAAGGAGGATTTCTTGCTACAGCCATGATACACATATTAATAATATTATTTAAAAAAAAAAGCAAAAAATTATATACAAGTGTTAAAATCATCTAAACATGATGGTTGAAACAATAAGCAAAATCTTGATCACTGAGTGAGAATTACTTGTTCTAAATTGACTTCCTAGGCAAGGTTAGTCCCATGCTGATCTCAGCACAAGTCACCAAAGACCTGCTTAGGAAGGGTGGAATTCAGTTTTCTCCTTTTACAGCTGAAGCTACAGTATAGTCTCTTTAATCATCAACTCTGTTTAGCCTCCATAGACAAAAAAATTTAAAGGAATGTAAAGAATTAGACAGGGTTATTAATACAGGGCCCAGAAGCTTCAAATCTTCAGTTCAACATTATCTATCCAAAAAGCAGGCATGATAGAGGATGCCAGATATTTTAACACAAATATCTCATTTGTGCACAGTGTTTCTGGAAGAAATTTGTGCTTATGATATAAATGACATGGTAAGAGACTTTTCAGAGCAAAAGGATCACTAAATGGTGGCAGTTCCAATTATTGCTTGACTGTGACATCCCCAATCCTCTGGCACTGGAGCCTTTTTTTTGCTTAGAAACATCTGGCTTGTGTGTTACCTGAGGATTCTCTTTGCTACACAAACACTAACAGGAGTCTGACAATTCCCACATGGAGGATTTTTACTCAAGAAGGACATATGCTGTGAGGACAACTCCCATGGGTCAGAGGGAGCTGAGGTTCTTTTCAACTGCAAGCATAAAATTCACAAAGCACAAGTATCCCTGTTTGAGGAAATAACCTTTAAGGACAAAGCCCAGCTCTCCTGGCACATGAAAGGCCCCCTGGGATAAGCAGAGTAATAGGGGTGTCTTGAAGAGAAACTCCTACACAACTGGGGCATGGGGAGGGAGAAGCTTTTCAGCTGGAAGGACAGCTCTGGCACAAGGACAAACATGTACAAACTTGCTGTAAGGGAATTTAAGACTGGGGAGACATTTTCATTGCAGGAGGCTTGTAACTCTCAAGAGCTGTAAGTTCCTGGAACAGCCTCCTAAACAGGAGTGATAAAAGCAGGACAATCTAGCTAATTTAGAGACACTACTGGAAAATAAGTTATAGCAGTGCCCCAGAACAGAACCAGCTATAAGAGATAAAGAGAGAGACTCTAAGAGTCTCTCTTAGGCTCATAGAGAGAAAGAGAGACTCTTCTTATTGGAGACTCTAAGACTCAGCAAGTCCCTGATGATCCTGTATTTTATTTTAAAATTAACTAAAGATGACAAATGAAGGATCAGTCAGCACTGAAAAAAAGCTAAACAAGAAAAACCCTTCATGAACAAAGAACCCAAGTCAGACAGCTGTGCTGAACACTGTGAGGAGATGGGTTCAGCTCTGCTGCATGCTCCAGAGCACTCCACAGACCTGTCAGGATGTGAACTCCACGGGCACAGGAGGACGTGCTGAGGAGCCAAGTGAACAGGCAGGGGGTTCCAAGAGTTCTCTGTGCTCAGCTGTGCCTGGGCTGCCTCTCTGACTGTATAGGAGACATTCAAATGCCTGTCTTGGCACCCCAAATAACAGGCACATAAACTCCTTTATCAGTCAAGGGTTATTGGGCAGTGTACAGCAAAGCTGTAGGGGAATCTGGATGCTCCCAAATGCCAGAGCAGGGCTCCAGATTCATTAAAAGTAGTATTTTAAACTACTTTGCATACAATGCAATAAAATGCTACAATCACTTAAGTCTTGTAAGGAAATATACTCTAGAATTTAATGAAGATGAAAGCAGCAAGAGCTTCTTGCTACTTTATTTCTCTAGTCTGAATTGAATTGATCAAATTTCCCTCCTGCAAACCCTTCACCCATCCAGGAGGAAGTTACAGGAGAGGCCGTAACTCCTGCCTGCACAGCTCTATCCTTTAACATGCCCCAGGATACAATATTTCTGGCTGACTAAGGGATGCAAGGCTGGAATCTTTCTCAGCTTTTCATCCAAGTTTGTGAGGCATCTTCTGCACTACAACATTATGTTCAAAATTGTTTTGCTGCAACCATTTTGTGGTTTGATTCAAACCCAGAAGTTCTGTCTTGCTTCCTTCAAAGAAACTGGATGAGTTCCACCTTGTAAAGGATAGGAGGGGGAAACATCCCAACCATTTGTTGTCACAGAATCATAGAATAACCTGATTTGGAAGGGACTCACAAGAAGTCCAGCTCCTGGCCTCACACAGGACACCCCAAGAGTCAGCCCCATGTGGCCCTGAGTGATGTCCCACACTCCTTGGCCGTGTCAGGCTTGGTGCTGTGAGCACTGCCCTGGGAGCCTGTTCCAGTGCCCAGCCACACTCTGGCTTTTTCTAATTTCCTATCTAAATCTCCCCTGACAGCTCCATGCTGTTCACTCAGGTCCTCTTGCTGGTCACCAGAGAGCAGAAACCAGTCTGTCCCTCCTTTTCCCCTCAGGAGGAAGTTGCAGACTGCAATGAGGTTTCCCCTCACTCCTCTCCAGGCTGAACAAGCCAAGTGACCTCAGCTGCTCCTTGTATGGCTTCTGCTCAAGGCCCTTCAGTGTCTTCACAGCCTCCTTGGGACATTCTCTAATAGCTCCAGATCCTTCTGTTGTGGCACTCACAACAGCACACAGTGGGACAATTAATGTTTCTGTCCTCCTCCCATTGCTGTCTCTCGTGCAAAGCTTTCCCAGCTCCACCTGAAGGCTCCTTTGGGGTAGGTGGCTTTTTGCTGTGAGGTTCCTACTGAGGACCACAGCTCGCCCCAGGGAGTAGAGCAGAGCAGAAAGCGAGGAGACTTTTCCTAAACTATACAAGAGGCATGAGCTCCTTGCCTCCAAACCCTGCGTGGGGGCACTGGCAAACAGAAGCACACTTGGGCTGCTGTGGGCCTCCCACTTGTGGGCTGCAGCAATGCTCTGCGAGCTCGGGAACAATGGAGCCTTAATTACTGCAGCTGGGCAGCCAAACAAGGGCTGGAGTTTGAGAGCAGCTGATAAGCATCTGGATAACAGAGTGATGAACAGCCTGCAGCCTGTCCCAGAGCTAACCAAGCTGTACCAAACACTCCCACCTACTGCAGGCAGCCTGAAAAGTGTCCAAAGATGGTACTCAAAAATGGACAGCAGAAACACAACACAGAGCTAGAGACTGGAGCTTCACATAGCAAGTTACAAATTCAGTGAGCACAGCAGGTGATTGATTACAGTGGGAATATGAAGAAACACCAGATAAGAACTGATAATATGAATATAAAGGAAAGCCAAAGCTTAGCACTGGGTCACTGAGGAGTTTTGCTCTGCATCATTTGGCCAAGAGCACAGCATCATCTTTCTATCCACCATGCTACCCTGAACAGCAAACCCATGCAATGCTGAGTTTTGGAGGTGCACAAAATAACCCCCAGAACTTTGGACCAGCCAACTACAGCCAGCAGGCAACACCATTCTGCAATTTCAACAACAAACAGGAGGAAGCAGGAGTGCCAGACACACAGAGAGGTGGCTACTAAAGATTTCATGCCTGTAGTCTGATGTCAGTTTTCTCCCCCTACTAGTGTGAAAGCAACAGGCAAAGAGATGACAGAACTGGGGAGGGGGGGGCAGAATATCTTCAGAATTTCCCCTGCTGAAACAGAACCCACAGTGTTAAACAGGTATTGCTAGGAAATAGCTGAAGAGATCTTTCTGCCCCATCCATACAAACAATAAACAGCCCAGCTCTGGTACCAGGAGAAGTGATCTTCACTTAAAGATCAGCCCTGTGAAACAGCTTCTTGCCTCTCCTCCTGTCTCAGCAGAACCATCACCTATCTGCCAGGATCCTCCTGCTGTGCTTATGTGGAACAATGCTGGTGAGAAGATGCTTTGCAGAAACTTCTCCTGCATGTGAAATGTGCAGAGGTCTTTGAGGCCAGAGTCCTTTCTGTGAAACAAAGCAGCCGTGATACCTTCATGGTAGAGCTGGACTGGAAACACTAACCTATTTTTCAAGGACCTGAGATTTCCCTTTTTGAATAGGGCAAGCATCTACTGAATTAATGGAGTTAATGGAAGACAAAACAATATTTTGCCTGAAAAGATTTGAAACTTACTTGGAAAAAAATACTGCTACACATTACATCTTCCGGTATGTTATATAGCAGAAAAAATACAACTACGCATTACTTCTTAGGTATGTTATATAGCCTTGATAAATCAGTGTCCTTGTTCACCAGGAAATTTTTGTCCCAAATTTACAGAAAAATTCACAGTTTTTAGCTTTTTTAGGCTGGCAATTTGGAATTTATTGCAAACCCTATGTTGAATTTTCTTTGGTCAGCTTGTTTTTTATTCATATGTGCTCAGCACTGGCTAACCTTGTGATCTCAGTATAATAAACTCACTGAAGGGCTGCATTTCTCTAAAGACAACTATGCAGTCTCCTCATGCTAAGGACTTTAAGGCTTTTTTTTTAACAGACGATTTTAATTTGCAGCATTTTTAATCCACATTATGTTTAGTTTCAATATCCCATTGTAGGCATATCTTGGTAAGTCTTGTAAAAGGAAAGCACAATTTAATGTTGTGACTTAGGCTATGAAGAATTCGTGTGTCTGATTAGCTGTTTATAACAATCTCAGATGTGTATTTCAGTCTGACAAGGAAAGATACCAACATCTCTCAAAGACTGAAAGTCTAACAAGAAAATCTGACAGTAAATCCCAAAGTTATCTCAAGTTAAAAATTACAAGAAAACTCAAATAATGAATTTGGGAGAGAAAAGACTATATTAAATTTAAGTTTAATTTTCAAAGAAAACCAATATTAATGAATATGCTTTTCATATACTGATGGTAAATATGATGTAAATGTAAGGGTGATAACAAGGTAGGCCACAAATCTATGAGAATCCTTTTGTACTAACCAAATTTCAAATCCCCCAGATATCCTTTAAATTGTGATTTGGACCAGGAGATTACATGTACACCATGCCCTTGATATTCTTCAGCAGGAAAATACTACCCACAGAACTTGCTAGATGAGCTTTAAATTTCCAGGAAAAATAGACCTAGATCAGAACAAGAGAACGTGAAAAGTTAAATGGTTTTGTGGGGATTTTTCTTGGTAGAAAAGATTACCATCTCAGAGATAGCACATCAGCTCTTTAGGTAAGATGGTGAATGCAAGAACAGATTTTGATCAATATCAGAACAGCTTAGCTAGCAAAAATGCAAGCATGTTGCAGTTTCTGTTCAACAGGGCTTTGGAATTCAACACTTGGAAGGTGGGAAATGAAAGTTAACTCCTTGCTCACTGCGGCCCTGCGTTTGTCTTCTCACTTCTCCAGCACAGCCTTCCCCTGGTGCTCAGGAGGATGTGGAGCAGCCAGGGATCACACAAGCCTTACTCTCTCTGAAGCACAGAAACTTCAGTTTTTCTTAAACATTCTCTTTCACACAGAGAATAAGCTGAGAAGGCAGTGGCACAGAAATATTGTGCTATAGTTCCCTAGCAATGGGCTAGCAAGGAATATGGAGGGGATTTCCCAACTTAAAGCTACAAAGAACCCCATAGCAGGGTGCAAATCCTCTCCCACTGCACCTCAGCCAACAGTCAGTAGCTAACTTTACCAAGATGACACAAAACTGCTCTACTGGAACTTTCTTTTCCTTCAGCATCTTTTTATCATCGAAAAGGACAGAGTCAAGTGACAGAACAAAACTCCTTCTCCATCATCATGTAACTTCAGGTAAAGCAAAACAGCAAACTGGGTAATACTGATGCCTTATCAAGGCTGACCTAGAACAGGGGCTAGACAGAGTTACAGAATAAAGCAGGGATTTATTAAAGGATTTCCTCAATGGAGCCACCTTGGGCAGCACAAGAGCCCAGCCAGAGCTGCACCCAAGATGAATCAAAATGGTCCCAAAATGCAGCCCAGGCACGGGCTCTGTCACTGTGATCAGTCCTGCTCCATTTGCACATTGGAGCTCATTGTCCAATTCCAGCTTTAGCTTCTGCACTCCCATCCTGATTGTTTTTCTCTCTTCAGTCCACATTGGTTCTGCTCTTGGGCCTGAGATTTGTGTGGTTGTTCTTGGTTCCAAGCTAGAGAAGGAATTGGTTTGTCTCCCTACTCTGTGCAGAGAGCTCACCATCCCCTGATATGAAGCTCAGAAGTGCACACTAAAGCAGCACAGAATCTGAAAAATATAAAAGCTAAAACCTGAGGCATCAATATAGTGAAGTAAACCATCACCTCTCCACAATGAGGTCAGAGAAATGAGGCTGTGTCTGGAGAGAGTGAAGCACTTTGTAAGGCACCTTTACCTTAAATAAGTTTCACAGAAAAAAACACCAAAGTTCAGCAGACTTGTAGAACTGGGACAGTGTTTATGATTACAGAGATGCTACTGCTAGTAACTTCTTGCCCTTGCCTTCAGTTTCCACACTATGGCCAGCACTGCCTTCAGGACACAGCTGAATTACATACTTGACTGATTAAGAGCCCACAAACCAAGTCAAAAGGCACTGCCGGGCTGAACTCTCGCCTTGAAAAAGGATGAGATAAACAATTCTAAAATTAAAAGAAAAGGAGGGAGAGATCCACTGTAACAGACAGGTAGTCAAATGAAATGTGACACGTCATCCCTAGAGGAAGGGAAACTGGCAGCTTGGCTGGATTTTCCTCATGGCAACCCCAGGATATATGACTATCTTGGCAGAGAATAGAAAGAGGTCCTTTACTTGTCTGTATCACTGCAGCTCAATTTAATTAGCAGCCTGCTAAAGAGCTAAATTTCCTAATTAATAGTGATTCAAGGAAGGCAACAGCACAACAGAAGTGAATTTGCAGTGTTCTTCCAGAAATAGCTGAGTAATCCACTTTGGGGATCATTTTAATGTACATTTCCAATGAACATTTCTGGCTTCTAAAGTTTCCAAAAATACAGGAGGCAGCAAAGAAAATGTTGGTATTCATTTCTGCCTGCTGACCAACCTGCTCTTCAAGTCTGTTTGCCAACCTGCTATGGGATTAGGCATCTTATCTGCACAAAATGTTCATGTCAGTTACAGATGAACTACTAAATTGTTCCCTGTGGACATCTTGGATACCACCACCTAGGGGAAGAGGAAATAAGTTTGATTCACAAATGTTTCACTGTGGTAAGCAGTATTTCCTCACCAGCTATTGCCCTGATATGCTCTGTGGGACACTACCCTGCTCTTGCTGAAACCAGCAGGTTTTTGATGGATCCATAATTCAGGAATCAATGGTTTGCCAGTACCAAGACACTAAACCAAGGCCTAACTTGATCATGTAGCATAAAGAGCCTGGAACAGTTGAGGAAGAAATGCAATCTGGCCTAGGGCCAGAGCATATCTAGGTTCCCTTTTCAGATGATGAACTCCAGGGTGAGGTAGCTGTGACATATTAAAAGGACAAAGCCTGAATTTAGCTGTCTGGCATGGGGCTTGTCTTCACATTATGAGTTGGCTCTTTACTAATACCTCAAAGCAAGCTCTCTCTCAATTTATTTTTAAAAAAAGTTTATACTATCCAAATCTTCATAGTTGTTTTCATTAGGCAAAACTTTACATTTTCTTATAGAGTTTGATACTGTTTCTTCTTTTAATGCATTTTTTCTTTCTTTTTTTTTCTTCTTTCTATTTTAAGGTAACAGGTGCTCAAGTTGAGCTGAAAGGCTGTTAAGAAGTTTTCAGATTTATGTCAGGACACTCATTAGTTCCCTAAAACAAACCAATCAGCACAGAGGTATTCTGAAACAGAAGAGGGGAACTTCTATCCCTCACCCCATGAGCTGGGTACAGTCGTGCAAAGAGACTCTGGATTCTTTACTGTTGGAGTGACACTGACACTTGCCATGAAGCCAGCACAGACACTAATGCAGAACTTCTAATTGCCAGTTACTCACACACACACCACCTGGCAAAAGAGATCAACCTGCAATAGCATTTCAGTCTCCTAATCAAAGAATTTCTCCGATTACTGAAGCAGTTTGTTGCTGTGATGCAGGCAAAAGTGTGGGAAGGCAGCCACACAAATACTCACTCAAGATTGTTTAAATTAATTTTTAACCTCTAAGACAGCCTAAAACCAATTCTTTGCTTTTAGGTCAGCACAGAAAATGAGAGATGCATGGCCAAAGTGTGGAATCACCCAGTGAAGCTGAGTTATTGTTTAGTACAAAGAAAGGAAGGGTCTGAAGTCAAACTGACTCTATCTTTTAGCCTGTTGTATAGACAACAGAACATTTTCCATTCCCACCATCAGTCTTATTAATATGCTGCAGTGGGTCAGACATCAGTTTCAAAAAAGTGGATTTGTTTGAAGCAGAGCAGAGCCATCCCTGCCAACAGTGTCACAGCAGCCCATTGCACAAGCATGACTTCTCCCACTAACAGTATTATAAAATGGAAAAGCAGTTCTTTTCCAGAGAATCAAAACACAAAGCCAGCCTAGTTCAAAAGTCTCCTTCTGAGCAGCTCCCTCAGACTTGCCTTTTCTGCAGTACTAATTAGCATGCTCAGCCTGAAGGTCTGTCCCAGAGGAAGCTCATATTCCACAAATTCCCTTTAGCATCTGACAGGCAAACAAGTGGTGTGCAGTCAGCTTCTGGAGCTGTGTTTTTAGTGATGTGTGCAGGAAAAACACTCAAGGTACTGGCTCAGGCTGATTGTGCTAGGGATGGAGAGAAGGATACCGAAGCACACAGCCACACTGTCCCAAAAGCAGCCCTGAATCTGCCTGCTCAGCATCCAGCCTCCAACAGAACCCCTCATTCCATTCATGACAACTGTGAGCTGCAGTGTTTCCATCACTAGAAGGACCTTGTGGGAAGATGGATACCAGACCCAAGCTTGGTTTTGCAGAATAAGCCCTCTGGAAAACTCTATGTGCTGCTTCCAGAGTCACTATGAAACCCAGAACCCAAAGCTCACAAATATCTGGACAGACTCGAAAGTTATTCCCCAGTAACTTCTCTTTCAAGAAAAAACAGTGATTTTAGCCTCAGTGTTTCCAAGAACTCTGTTTCAGCTGAAAGCAGCACTGGTTTGACCAGCCTGTAACAGCCACCCAAAATGTCACTCTTTTCTGAGACCCCTCTCCCTATTCTATTTGTTACTGACAAACATTCTATGCAACAAACTCTCTTTTTTCCTCCTAAAAGAGAAATGGCAAGGAAGACCATTGTCCTTGCTTTACCAGAACTTATGCTATTCATTAATTTTTGTTCAAGACTGGGTGATGAAGCAGTCTGTCTGGGAAACTGATTCAAATTATTCCAACTCAAAATCACTTCAGTGATTAACAGCCTAATCAATTTAACTCAATCTGTGGTGAGAAGCCCATGTTACTTACAAGTAAAAAAAAGTAAGAGTGCTCGTAACTAAGGGATGGGAGTTATGGAACTCACACATCATGGTTATTGATTTTTGATAAGTTACAGTCAGCAATTCCATGTAGAAGACAACCTCAGTCACCAAGGCAGAAACAAACCACCAGAAAACTACATAAACACTCCACACTTGCTTTCTTTTTAAGGCAAGATACAAGTTTATATTTAACACAGTAAAACCCTTCAGCCACCTTTAGCACTGGATTTCCTAGTCTGTGTTGTCTTTTTGCCCAGCATCATGTAAAAGATGTCTCTGCATCTTCCTAGATGTGTTCTGTGGAACAGCGCTGTCATCTCTGCATTTTACAACACTTGGCAGCAAACCCACATTCCTTGTGCATCACAGACTTCCCCTAAGGCCATCAAGTGTGTTGGGTATGGACAGCACAGGGTCAGGGCTTCCAATTATAAACCCCAATCCCCTCACACTTTGTGTGCATGAGAGCTGCAGATCCCACGACAGGCATGTACAGGAGAGATCACTTCTGCACACCTACAGCACCAGGGACCCTCACTGCTTCAGCAAGACTTTTAACCCTTTTTTTTTCCTCTGTGAAATCATGACCTACATTCCATGTGTAATTTCCAAAGTAACAAAAATATCTCAAATCCTTGCTATAAATCTGATTGTGTGCCTTACAGAGCTACCTCATCTGCTGAGTCCCAAGGAAAATGTGCTAAGCAGCACCATGAGTTTGGACTGTACTTGCTGACCAGCTCAGGAGGCACACACTGTGCCTGGGTCTGGACACACAGTGGTGCACTTGGTTTCTAAAGCACTTCTCTCCAGAAACTCAGCAAGAACCACCAGTCACCCAGCAGAGGATGAAAACATTCTGGCTACAGAACAACACTGCAGATTGAAACTGTCAAAGGTAAGAGCCAAAGCACACATTCCAAGGAAAAAAAAGTAATAAGTGACTCAAGAGGTAAATTACCATCTCATGGAAAATGCTGTGTAGTAAAGGGTTGCTCACTAGATTAAAGATTGGTACTAAGCAAAGACTGATGAGATAATGTATTTTTCTTTGGCACATCTGAAATGTGCCAAGGAACTGGTCTTGGCAAAGGGATTCAAACATGATCAACTAATGGGCTTTCTGGAGGGAAAAAAGAACAAAACAAGAAAACTAAACGTTTATTGAATGTTCAGAAAATAAGACATGGTCTCAACCACCATATGCTGCTTCTCTCTGTTTCTGTGCCTCACCAAAAGATCAAGGCCAGGGGAAACATGGACAGGATGGGGGACACGACACCAATAGTAGAAGAGTGATCACAGCATGGTTTATAGAACTATAAACTCCCTCACTAGTTAAAGACAGCAGGTATGATTCTTGAAAGCTTGAGGAATTAGTGCAGGAATCAGAATCCAGTTAAAATGGCTGGTTGCTTTCTTCCTCAAACACACATTCTAGCACACCTACAGATGTTAAAGTAGAAATTCTGATTTCACTCCAGGATTCCAGTAGAATTGCCATAAATCTGATTATATTCTGTTTATACTGTATTTGCCCACACTGTTTCTTGCTCTCTGCACATTACCCAGGATATAAAAACAGATTTAGGGAGTTTTGGACAATACACATGTATGCAGCATGATCCAGAGGTAAGTTTGAAATGCACCCTCTTACTCTCAAGCAACCCAGATAACTACTTCTCAGCACTAATCCATAAATAGCAAGTGATTTCTAGGTGGCTGGAGAATGAAAGGGGCAAAGATCTGTGGGAATTTCTGATAGCACTTGTCTCTGGCTAGTAGACAGTGAAAGAAGCTGAGAAGCCAAAAAGAACTCAGTTTAAAAAAGAGGTATTCCTCACTCCATTATGCAAACTGAATTTATTCACGTAGAAAAATTCTCCGAAAAAAACCACATTCCTATCAGGGCTTCTATTGCTCTGAACTGTGACCACTGGAAATTTCATTCTGCTTCACAATAAAGCCATGAATACTTGGTGCCACTGAATCATATGTTGTTCAGCAAATGTTCACTCATGCTACACAATACTTCACTTTTCTTTCTCTCCTCTCTTAAAAGGATGGCCATGCCCACCTCTTTCATCAGAGAGGCCTTTCTTTCTCTTTCAGAAATCAAAACCGAAATACTTAAAAATGAAAGAGGGTGAATCTGGATGAAAAGATAAAAGACAAGACAGGAAACAGAGCCAACAAGCTGCTGCCTAGCCAAAGACACAGGGAATTCACATAGAACACAAAGAAGCAAAGTGAGTTAGTTCACGTTCCTGCTGTGATCACTTCAATTCAAGGTTAGGGAGAGCATGTCCCCACACAGCACCTTCAGCTCCAATGGGAAGTGAGCACTTGAGAAACATTGATAGGCTGCCAAATCCTTTAAAGTGTTCATCATCTGTTTTGAGAGCAGGTGGAGCAAAAGCAGAAACCATCTGAGCTGTCTACAGGAGCTTGAAGCTCTTTAGTCCTATTTAGGAAGAATTGAAAAAGGCCCTCTGGAGTCTGACAAGAAGAGCCCCCATTTGTGTTTATCTCGACGTGGACTTGTTCCTGAGGGCAGGGCTGACAGTGAGCAGGCTCCACAGAAATGGCTAAATAAAGCTTCCTTATCCACCTGAAAAACTGACCCAACTGACTGTTCCATAAATGGTGCAGACCCAGCTGTGACCTGCAGCAGTCACAGGGATCAAGAGCACCTGCTCTTGCTCTGCCTCTGAGAGCTGCATCCTTGTAGCCCTTCCAATGAGAAAGGTCTGATCTTTTTTAATTAGCAGATAATACTCTGCTGGCTAATTTTACAGTCCTAACACTGTCATGGGATGGTGATATGCTGCAGATTAATTCATATTGCACATGAAGAAATTTACTAATGTTTTCAGCAGATGATCACATTTCAAACCTTCACTGCTACCTCAAACTGGAAGTTATCTTTGTTTAATCATGTTTTTAAACCCTGCTGTAAAACCACACTTACAAGCACTGAATTCTCCCAATCTCTGTTCAGGCCAGATTACTGCTGATTTTGGTCAGTAGTAATGTTACAATGCCTGGATATATCAATTATAGACAATAATAATTGACTATATAATCTTTTTTGGACAATAATAATTGACTATAAAACACTATATGAAGAGTGTTTTAACCTAAAATTGAGTGCAGTGCTTTCTTCTTCCATTTAGCCAACCTTGTCAGAAATAAAAACTTGGTGATCACTGACCCAAGGCAGATAAAAACTGTCCTTTATGCTGAAACATGGCATTGAGAGGTGTTTCAGTGGGTGGGAAAAATACAAACAGGACAATCCTGTCTTTTTGTTTAAAGGCATTTGAGTTAAGAACCAGCCTGAAGCTCTCTGTGCTGATGTGTTCTGCACAAGCAGAATCTAACTGCACATTTCTCTGCTCCCAGTGAAGCTGACCAGAGCCAAGAACAGATGGGAGCAGGACAGAACTTGGAACAATTTTTGTGCAATCCAAGCAAACCTACCAAATAACCAAAACCAAAAATGCAGAAGTAGTTTACACAGCTCGTCCAATTTCTAAATTTAAAGTAACTCCCTCTGTGATGTACAAACTGGGTCCAGAACTTCTCATGTTCTTGTGCCCTTAAACCTTCTATGCATTTTGTACAACAACATATAATGAAAAATGAAAGGCTCTCATAGTGAACAGTTTCTTTAAAAAAGTGGAGAAAACAGAAGAGGTATTTGTCACCTTGGCTACATGGATTTTTTATGCAGTAATGAAATTTCCTCCAAGTAAGAGCCTTTTATTTATATTACACTTCCTGAAATGTTTTAACAATGCATTTGGTCTGTAGTATTTGCTCAAAATATTAATTTAATTCAGGTTTGAGTTAGCTGATTAATTTTTACTTCATTATAGTTATTTCTTCCTAATTATACTTCGCATCAAGATTCCCATGCTCCCTATTTTTCAGTAGTAAATTAGCTTGCCAGGTGCCAAAGTGATTAACTCTGCTTTCTGCAACTGCTGCAGCCAGAGTTCTGGAGGTCTGTCTACCATGGCATCTGCACAGGAGAGCTGAGTAGCTCACTTCTACTACTGAAAACTGGCATGGTAAGGTATCTCACAGGGCTTCCTCTTTCCATAAATTATGCTTCTCTCTAGATCAATCCTCTGGATTTTTCTTTCATTGTTAACACAACCAAATTCCATAGAGGTAAGGAAAAGAGTATGGCTGAACTCAGAACATAAATTAGTTTCAGAAAACGAGCAAACTGAGCAAGTACATCTTTGTTTCTAAAGTAAACATTAATAAAATAGAAAAAGCTGTCACACAGGCTTAGGAGACTAATGCTTCCAGCCTCTTTCATCTCTGCTCTGGGCTCAGGAATTACAGCCCTTTTCTGCATTCCATATTAGGCATCAGGCTAAGATTTTAGAGATGTTCTAAATTCAGTTCCTCAGGTAAGAGTCATTATCATTAAACATTCCTATTCCCCTGAAAGCAGAACCACACAGAATTATTCAAGAGTTCAGCTGGCATCTATAAAAAGAGGCACCAAAGACTGTTGTTCTTGCTTAGACAAAAAATCCCATTTGCCACAAAAGTTCTGATGCCCATTTTGATCGGCCAAGTGCCCTTTGCAGTCCTCCTGTCTGTCTGTCTCTCCTCCCAGGGCTTAGCTCAGGCAGCCCATTCATGGTCTCAAACAAAGCAAGGGCATGAACACAACCAAGGGTTGATGTCTGATGTGCTGAGCACACACAGAAGGCAAGGCACTCCATATGCTCTCAATCACAGATGCAACAGACTTCACTCCAAACATGGGCTCCCTTCAGCAGCTACAGCCCCACTTCTGTTCCTACCAAGGGAAGGTTGCACATCTCCAGGTGGGTTTACATCTCCCACCAACCAAGGTCAAACACACAACCAGTAAGAGTGACAGAACCTCCTCCCAGCACAGACAAACCTAACACAGAGATCCACCATCCTATTGACAGCACCAAAATTCTTTTAGTCTCCAGATTGCTGGAACCTGTGGAAGACCATGCATGGAAAATAAGAGTCTTCAATCCCTTTCAGTATTAATGAGCAAGACCTCAGCCTTAGCACGCACAGTAACTAATGCTGCCAAACCACAGATGAAAACATTGAGGTAAACAGGGATTAGGGCCCAGATTCATCCAACTTCATTCTACTTAAAGCTCCTAAGCTATCTAGCTCAAGGCCTTCTCTACTGGCCAGCTGCCAGGAAATACCAGAGGATTTTCCATGGCCATTGGTAGTCTTTGTGATCTAGCTGAAGTGCACCTAAGACATCCATCCACTGGCTCATGACCCCAGGGGCTGAACTATGTCCTTCCTCTGGGAACACAAAAAGCTAATGAGTACTAATTCCATCATTTGTAAGGGCTAATTGACAATTTTGAAGCAATTACATTAAACACAAGATTAAAAGTCTTACTTTTTCAAACAGAAAAAATTCCCAAAACCAAACCCCATATTTTTCACTATCTCACAGTCTCTGTTGCTGACAGAATGCACAAAATGTGGAAGTCCAGCAAAGGAATATGAGACAAATGGGCAGAATTGAATTCCCAGTGCATCAATCTCTTGTTATCACTAATAAACCTCCAATCATTCAACCCATAAGTGGATGCTTCATTTTAGACATGAGATACAGTTTTTGTCTGATATTAGAAAATAGCATCAATATAAATGAAGCACAGGCCCCCTCAGAAATTTACAGCTTTGTGTGCTGCCTCCTGTATTTATTGCCTGGTCAAGTGTGAAATGGATACCCACCACTCCCCTGAATTCCTTTCTACATGAGCACTGCCAGAAGTGAAATGTCTCTGCCTGCAAGGCTGTAGGAGGGATAGAGGCAGCTTTGCCAACCTGGGGCACAGGATGGAGTGACATCTCCAGTGATGGAGAGACATTCCCATCCTAGTCACAAAACCCTTGCTGGGTCACACAAACCTCCTGCCTGTCTTGGTTTGTCCTCACTTGACCCAGTCTCACAAGCAACAGCTGTCACACAGCAGAGGTAAGATTATTTTAAGTCGTAAATTGGCATGAACTGCAAAAATACTGATTGACTATCAAATCTATATAATATAAAATTCTTCACTGGAAGCAGGCCAAGCTGTGCTACAGGTATAGCCTAGCTAACATTGCAGTTTCCTCCCTAGTGGAAAAGTGTTCTACTGGAAATTTTCTTCTGCATGTTTGCCTCTTCTTTATACATTCCAATTAGGAGCTCCCTCTATCCCTGACCAATTAGCTCATGCCTATTTGCATTAAAATAACACTGAGAAGCTGCCCACTGTAAACCACTGGTATTTCCTGTTCATGCCACAGAAATTCTTCATTTCTGTGCACTGGAATGCAGCTAATTTATTTTCCTGATAGCTCACACTAATTACTTGTTCACAGAGCAAGTCACCAATTTCAAATGCTTTTCTTGAAAGCCAGGAGATCCATACATCGAACAGCTAAACCGGGTCTACTTCCTGTGGTTATAAGTCTAAATAAAGGCAAAGACATAAAAATTAGATTCAAAGTGGAATATCAAAGATAGCATGAATAGTTTTATGGATGGTAACAGTGCATATAGAAGAAAATGAGTGCAGATAAGAGACACTCCCAGCTTGCTGTATCACAACTGCTATTTATCAACAACTGTATTCAGCAGCTGAAGGAGGAAAACTGATTGAATCAGTCATCAGAAGAGCTAATTACACAATCCCCTTCCAGAGCGTGAGGCTCTCAGAATGCAGCTGAGACACCTGATGTGAAAATCACTATTTTAGATAGTTTTAACAGTTGAGCAGAGCAAGGTCTAGTGAGTCAGAGCTAACTTTGCAGGCAAATTAGCTTTTAATTTTCAATGTCACTTTATATTATGCAACTGGTTTGGAAACTTTCTTTTTCCTTGAGATAACATCATCTCACCTGCATACTGTTCTTTCCTGCAGGAGGTGATTTCAGTTCATGGCAATAGAAGCAGAATAAGACCCACTGGAATACCTACATTTTAATTCCAGGGACACTTCTAAGGTTTCCCTTTGGAAAAGCAGAAGCTAATTGAAGTCAGCTAGGAGCAGGTTACCCTGAAAGCTGTAAAACACAAGGACTGGATCCACTTTGAGCACACAACACCTTTGTGCTGACAAAGGCCTGATCTCCATCCAGCAAACCTCAGTTCTACCTTACTGACAGTCCAGCTAAACCTGAATGTGCAGCAGCTCCTCAGACACAGAGGGTACAACCTCGTGCTGTTTATGGAGCAGAGGCCAGGGGCAGAGTGCTGAAAGGTGACCCAAGTCCAAGTCCTGCAGCCAAGCCATAGGTTTATTGCAGAATGACCTATACAGAGTTTAAGGTGTCTTCAACAGAGGTGGAGGTTTCTGGAGGAAAGAGAGAATACATCTCTATGTCAAAAGATTTCATGAGTCCAGTAAAATTCAAGGATTTTTTCCCACATACCTTAAAATATGAAACCAAAATGACAGGTTGAATTAGGAGCACATGAAATGGTGCTTAGAAATAGGAAAGCAATAATGGAGAAAGTTTAGGAGGGGAACAGAGCTGATTGAAGCTGGTGATATATGGGTGGCAGGATGAAGAAATCATTGTGTTCAAGAAGCTGGGAAATCCACTCACTGGAGAGTGGCTGTGCAAGCATAAAAGGTGGGAGCACAAGTGAAAGAGCAGACTTGGCATAGTGCAGGGGAGAACATGACACTGACCAAGATCCAGGACACAGCCAGAGCACCCACATGAAAACATCAACGCCTTCAGCATTTGCTACCATCATCTGCACATTTAACTTCTCAATCAGAAATACCAACCAGACACCAAATCCAATCCCATTTTCTCATTCATGTCACAAGCTGCAGAATATGTCAATTTATTACTCAGAAGCCAGGGGACAGGGAGGTCACACCAAAACAAGACAGTAAAACATTTGCCTGTTTTAACCAGAACTAATTGCTTGTGTGAATCTGATTACAAAGCTTTGTATTGCTCCTCATGAACAGGCTGCCCAACCCTGAAATTCTGGCTGATGGAAATGTTCCTCCATAACTCAGGATGCCCACCATGGCTGCAGCCACCAAACACCTGCCAGCTGGACACAGCCAGTACCAGGGTGAACACACTGTGTGAACTGGGGAGCTGCAGTGTGGAGCTGAGCTGGTTTTGCCTGCACAAAGTAGATTGTGTGTAAAACACCTCATGCTGCTAAATAACAGAATTGGACTTCCTGCATTAGCCGAGCTGGCATCCTGCAATAGGGATGATGACATTTTTGCATTTGGCATTTTCTGCTTCTGCACCACATCAAGTTTTCCACCGTGGTGTCAGGAGATATTTCTCTCTACTTCCCCTGGAAGAAGCCAGGTAAGGACAGCGGCTCTATACCTTTGTTATCTTTATAAAAAGGTTAGCTTGCCAACTGCCTTCAATTTTTAACCAAAGGCAATGTACAGCTCAACAGAATATATATCAAGGTTTCCAGAGATTCCTTCACCTTTTCTGTTGTGCTGTTGCTTGACATTTGCCTCAGAGGTGGCCCCAATCAAAAAAGAACACTTTTGTTTTCTCTATATTTCCCCTGTGAGATACAAAAAGAAAAATGTTCATCAGATAGATGATCTGAAAGCAACCAACACTTCTTCCCTGGTTGAAGTTCCTTGATATAGAAAGACTACTTCATTAGGGTTATCTGCAGAAGTCCCTTTGCTCCAAGAAAATGTATGTAAAAATGGCTCTTAAAGGAAAATATTTCTTCTTAAGGTCTTCCCCAATTTCTAACATGAAAAACTGCCTGGGAACTTGTTCTAATTATACTCCATATTTTGTTTATTCCATTATTCAACCATAACCACATCCTGCAGACAAAAGCCATCCAAAGCTTCCACCCACTGTGCCCAGAACAGCCATACAGATATGCTATCACTCTTCTAGAGAACTCCTTCCTGGGAAGAAGAAGAAATTAGGATGCACTTTATCTAATGAATGGTATCTAATAATAAATCGTGTCATCTAATAATAATTAGATAATGGCACCTAATAATAAATCTTGACCATCTTTCTTTTCACTTGCCACAATTAAAGGCCAAGTTTAGGGAATATTTTTCAGTATTTGGCTTTATCAGGGATAAACAGTAAGTTAGCAGTTTCTGCTGCTGATGCTTCTGCTTTGAACACCAGCAATAGTAAGCTGCCAGTATTTACAGGGTGACCAGTTTGTGCTAGGGCCACAGAACCCTGAAGGGAGCAGCAGCTTTCTCAGGCAGAACAGCTGGCACAGATATAAGCAGATAAAATATTAAGATGATGTTCTTAACATTGCAAATTTCTACACAAAATGAAAATCCTTCCCATCTGGTTCCCTACTTACACATAGAAAATAAAAGTACCAGGAAAGAGACGTTTGCATCAAATCTTAAAAAAAGAAAATCAACCTTTTTTGTTTTGCTTACCTATATTTTTAAAATTCAAACATGCAATGGACAATTAGAAAGCTTGGAGTTTGGGAAGCATTAATTACAAATACATTGATGACCCTTACATGTATTGCTCATATACGACAGTATCTGGGAAGTTGATAAATGAATAAACGTTCCCGAAATCTCAAAAGATTAAATCCATCAAAGCTCCTGAAAGTAGTGGATTCTGGGCAAGTCCTGCTCGGCACCTGGAGAACATGGTTCAGTTGTGGTGCAGGGACAGGAGCTCCCTTTACTTGCATTCTGTCTTATCTGTCCAGGCCATTGTGAGAAGAGCAGCTTTTTGTCAATGCAACCAGAAATGACCTCTCTTCTCTGCAGCCAGACTGGGGTGAGTTTTGGATCATGCTGGATACACAGGCTGCATTAGAAACAGCTTGGCTTTTACTAAGCACCTACCAGCCTCTATGTGCACGTTTAACAGAGAAATAAAACCGACCAAATGTCTGATGAAATGCACTGCAATCATCTCCCACCACGCTGAAGATGCACAGGAGGGGGAGGAACTCCTCCCACAGACCCAGGCACTAGAGGAAAGCACCCTGCAGAGCTCAGTTCTGAGATGCGAGGTGCGGCTTCCCTCGCTCCTCTGAAGTTCCTTATCTCCTGACTCCTCTTGGCATGAAGCTGAGAAGCTCCCTGTAGCAACAGGCTGTGAAAACACTCTGGTCTGAGGCAAACAGATCCAACATGCTTTCTTCTATTCTTTCTCCTTCTCACAGCAGAGGACCTATCTTGGTGAAAATGCAGGGTGGCCTGGCAGCAGCAGAAAGGACACTAGGAGTGAAATCTGCCAATATTACTCACTTCTTGTCTCTAAGTTTATCTTCATTAACTCTTGAAATACTTCTCTTTTCCCTGTGGTAAGTGGGAATATCTGGCTCCAGTCCCTGACATTTCCAGCTACAATGTTCAAATGGATGTCTTCTTTCCCACCATTTCCAAAGAGCAGGTACCCACAAGATCTCCCACTGACTAGAAATACAGGATAAAAAAGACTGGGCAGAGACGTTACTGCCCTGCACTGGTGCTGATCAGTAGCACACAGCTATATAGGAGGCAGCTATTGGAGCTGGGGATCCCATCTTTTGTGATGTTCAGTAGTGCTCTGTGTCCAAGCACTGGGTATTGTCCTACACAATCCTTTCAATATGAGCTCAAAACAACTCTTTCAACAGCTCTGTGCCTTCCAACTGGAGTGAAGAAGCTGAAGAACAAATATTATGTGTCCCTGAGTGCTGAGAAGAGGCCTCTTCCTTTCTCACCCATCATCCTTCTGATCCTTCACTACAGAACAAAGCTGCTCTGCCGTGGATGTGTCAATACAACTATTTCCATGACAACAGCCTAGGATGTGCCAAATATAGACATTTGACTTCGACAAACAGAGAAGGAAGAGACACATGACTAGAGGGTGTTCTGCTGCACCGCATTTAAACCCAATTCCTTCCTGATGGCAGTGGGTAAACACTCAGAGAAGAATTAACGGGGACCATTTGGGATAGCAGTGCTCTCTCAGTCTCATTTCTGCCCCCATGCTCTCTCCAGCTGCAGAAGGCAGGAAACCAGCTGCCTGCCTTCACCCTAAGTTCTCCAACACAGAGGCAAACAGCTGAGCTGTTCTTCACCATTAACTGCTAATGAAGAAAGGTTTAAATTCTGCTTCCCACCCTCATTTTTAAACAGCTGAGGTTCATATACTCATTTTATTTCACCAGCCCTGCTTTAAAGATAGAAGACTGCCATAAACAAAGAAAGACAACTTAAGTCACTTCAGAAGGTTTCACCAGCATTTTTCTTCTCCTAGCCAAGTGAGGCTCACTCAGCAGGAAGGACTACTGTAGAGCACTGCAGGCAGCTTCACTCACTGCAGAAACTCCATCACCGTGTAGAACATGACTGAGTCCTTCTGTCAGCTGCTGCCTTACCACAGACTCATCACAGAATGGGTTGGGATGGAAAGGACCTTAAGGCACCCCTAGCTTCAGCCTCCTGCCATAGGGAGGGATACCATGGGTTAGGTCAGGCTGCCCAGGACCCTGTCCAGCCTGGCCTGGAACACACTCCATGTTATAAGTCAAAACACAAGCATCTTGCTCTCCTTGCTGCACTGTAACATCATTCCAGCACAATGATGATCTAGAACCACACAGTGTGTGACCTGCCCAGCATTTTAACATCAATCCGTTTAAAACGGTGAATTAGTGAAAGACCCACTAAAACACTTCCAGCACAGGCTCTGAGATCCTGAATCAGAGGTATGTAGGGAGCAGGAAATTCCAACCTGCGGCAGAGTTCAAACTCTTTCTGTGGCCCTTGTAAGGTACTTGAAGCAATGTTTTGGTCTAGGGCCCAGCTCTGTTTGCCTTTTGATTATCTTACAGACAGCACTTAGCAACCCACACAACCCCCCTGTATTTAGGTTTTATAGGAGAGGAGAACAGAGCAGGAATGTAGGTAATGTGCCTGCCTGCCACAGAGAGCACACAGAGTGAGTGACTGCCAAAGCCCCTTTCCTCACAGCATTCCTACATACTTCCAGAATCTGTGTCAAAGAACTCCCAAAGTCTTGCTACCTCAGGTGCTTTGTCAAGAAGAAAGTAGTTGAGATCAGTGTTTCCAGGAGAAAGTCCTGTTTTAATGGCAATGCTTTAAATTGTCCAAGAAAATTGTTAGATCAAACCCTTTGAGCACAACAGGCTGAGCAACAAGAAAAGATATTCACAACCAAGGGATGTCATGTTTAAATTGGGTTATCCAGGGAATTTACTCACAAGGGCTCATTCTAACAAGCACACTGGCCTCTCACACAGATTTCTGGGATTAATAATTAGAGTATTGCAGCACAAAACTGTAGGCTGTTGTGCCCAATATGGCAGGTCCCTTCTCTGCTATGACTTGTTACTTATGGAGTGCTAAAAATAGTGGGACTGAATGAGTCCCACACTATTCTGTACACGGTGCAGAAACCACATACAAGGCTTGATAGAAGAGCACACAACCCCAGGGCTTTCTAAGGATCCTTCAGACAAGGCTCCACCTTTGCATAAACTATTTGCACAACCAGATCCCTCCCACACGTGCACAAAAGTCTGGTCTGGCATATGCCTGAGGCCATGGTCCAGCTGGTATCTGACATTACTCTCAGAAAAACAAAGCAGCACTGATCAGGTGCTCACACCCCACGTTCCGCTGGCAAGCTTTGCATATGCAGAAACATGCAGCAAGAGGCCACAAAACACCACCACAAACAAACAAAATATCCCACACCATGAAATTCATACCCTAAAAGAATTAAATGCTGTTTCAGAGATTTAGGCACCAAACACTGTCTGTACAGGCACGTGTTACCAATGAACCATCAGCTACAAATCTGCTGCAATCAAGCAACTCTGACCTGTCTTGGCCTCTCAAAGCTTTCTCTCCAGCTATGTGCTCAGCTGATCAATAGGAACCAACTTGTGAGTCCTGCAATGATCCAATTGTCAGCAAACCCTGGCCCTCAGGATTAAGGCAAGAAACATTTGCTTTTGCTTTGTGTTTTCAGAAAATTTAATTTCCCTACCTGCTCTGTCAAAGAAAGCACTCAACAGATGAAGCTTCAGATGTGATACCAGTTGATCATGAAGGTGGTTAGGAGCCCAGAAAACATATAACATTAAACTCAGCCAGGATTCCAGTGCATATGAGACTGCAAGGACCATATGGATGTTCCTGGAGTGGGTCCAGCTAAAGATCAGGTGTGTTTAAGGCATTGGAGCACCTGACATACGCAGAGAGGCTGAGAAAGCTTGGGCTCTTCAGCCTGGGGAACAGAAGGCTCAGGGAGATCTGGACAATGTGTATATGTACCTCATGAGGGAGGTGGAGAAGACATAGTTAGACTCTGATCTGGTGGCCAATAAAAGGACAAGAAGAAATAGATATAAACCAAAGTACAGTAAATTATATTTCAATACAAACTTTTTTTACACTAAGGGTAGCCATAGCCTGAAAGAGATTGCAGAGTCTCCATTCCTGGAGATATTCAAATTTGACTGCTCATGCTGGTTAGAGCATTGGAATAGGACCAGACAGTCTCCGGGGGTGCCTAAAGCATTCTGAGATTCAGGCTGGGAGGAAAATCTGTTTAGAAGCCCTCAAGCAAAACTAGAAACTTCTACAGCAGGTCAAATTTTCAGGAGTAGCCCACGGCAGAGGAGGCTTCGGCTCTCCAAGACTCTGGAAATTAAAACATGATTAAAGAAAATCAGTGTCAATCATGAAATTCAGCTTCCTTGCAAAGTAGAGTCATGCAGGGGCAAACTTCCATCCTCCCTGTCTGATCAGAGAAGGAAAAGGATCAATGCTCCAGCCAGCACAGCAAACCACACAAGCCAAGGTACCATTAAAGATATTTACCACAAGTTTGGGAAGTAACAGAAAGAAGTTACTCCTGCTCTCATCTGCTTCCAGTCTGCACTTAGTTAAGACTCATCTTCCTCTGAGCATTCAGGAATTGCTGAACTGCCGCTTCTTTGCTTAGTATGATAAAGGAATTGGGTCACAGTCAGCTGTAAAACTAAAACACTGGTGCCACTGCAAGTCAGTGAACACCTCAAGAGAAGCATAAAGCAGAAGAAATCTGCCTGCTCCTTTTACAAGTGGGCAGAATGGTTCTCTTCTTCCCTATATTTGCCAAAAAATTCCTCTTCCCTATATTCCCAAAAAAATCATAAATCATCCTCTGTTTTTTCTTATTACAACTGGAAAAGTCTTTGCAATCAAGGTGCCTTTTTCAAAAATGAAAACTGAAGGAAAGAAAGGTAGCACCTGAGAGGAAGACAGACCATCAGGTTGCAGGTCCCACCTTTATTCAGACAAAAAACCCCATGAATTTGGCCAAGCAGCCTTTCAGGACTTTGATGCAGCAGTGCTCACACTCGCCTACATTTGTGATTTCAGAGACATCAAGAATGATTTAGAGGAGTCAAGACTAATGACCTGGCAATAATTAATTCAGTGTATCTTTAAATAATTCTGTTCAAGTGTCAAGTCACAGGTTTGAAACACTGTGACATTTCTTTGTCTTACCCTTGGAAGTACTTTTCTTTCCTTCTGAAAGCTAAGTTTTCCAGACCAGAGGAGTTATCTGGATTAGACAATCACAAGTGGCTGCCTAAAAGATGTATAAGCTGTCCTACATACAATTACTTTGGAGATTTCCTGCAGTGGCTCAAAGATGATGGTCAAGTGGCATTTGGGGGCCAAGCAGAAGTCCCAGCTATGCAGTGCTCTCAAGTGAGCCAGAAAAAGCAACATGAACATAGGCGAGCATTATACCACCAACTGCGACTACAGATTCACAGAAGAAAACCTGACCAAGCCCCATAATTCAGCCTGGGCAGAGTACTGACAGTAAGACAGCATGAAATAGGACTGCCAGGCCTTGGATTTATGACAGCATAGAGACTGTGGTGAAGCTCAGAATTGGGATCAAAAATAGCCCAAATTAAATTATTTTCTACTCTCCAAAAAGAAATGACATATCCAATCAACAAGTTTCAGTACAGATGGGTTCTGCATATTTTTAATTTATTCAGGCTTTTAAGGCTGATAAGAAGGCCACATTTCAAATTGATCCAAATCCACTGTTTTGGGGGTATTAGTAACGCTGTGTTTTCATAATAAACTCTCTTAAAAGGTTTATTGTCAAAGCTTCTTTCAGGCATGCAGAGTAGGTTTTTGCCCTGAGCAGGATGTACCATCAGTGACCTCGAGCTGACATGCAGCTCTGCTCAGGGAGAGGGCTCTGAGAGAGTGAGCAGGAGCTGAGCCAGCCCAGTGCTTCACACAGCAGCTCCAGCATCCAGACTGATATTGTGTTATCCAGGTCACTCTGTGTTTTCAGAAACTGTGACAGTTTCAACACAGCCACACAACAGCGTCTGCACAGGAACCACACGAGCAGCTTGTCTGCTGAAGGGCTGGGAACAGCCCAGTGCCTCACTCTGGGATCCTCCACCTGCCTGCAGCCCCCTGCTGTCACCTCCCAGCTGCAGACACCTCCCAGCTGGGACCCAGCTCACCTGTGAGCACTGCAGGTGCACACATTTATCTGACAGACTCTGAACTGGCCACTTGAGCACTTGGGCTGCTGGCTCACGAGATTCCCCAGAGCTGCACTGTGACCAGGCAGGGTCACAGAGCATGCTCACTTCCCTTGATGCCTGAAGGAGCTGGAACAGAGGCTGGATGGAGTTCAGAGGAATAAAGTAGGTATTTATTGAAGTGCCTTCAAAGGCCACACCCGGGCAGTACCAGAGCCACAGCCATGGCTCTGCTTGGATGGCTCCGAGATGGAAGCAAAAGAGGGCTTGCTCACCAGATCTCACATTTTTGTAAGTTTTAGTCCATTTGCATACAGGTGTTAACTGTCCAATTAATAGCTTCAAATTATTAAGTTTCACCCTCCTCTCTTCACACTGGTTATGCTTTGGGCCTGAAGTTTGAAGAGATTGTTCTTTTGTCTCCATCTAGAATAGGATTGTTTTGTCTTCACCACCCTGTGAAAAGATCCTAGTAGCAATTAATATAAAGCTAAAAGCTGCACACCAAAACAGAACAGAAAAACTTAAAACCCAAGCTACCACCCTGAGGGCCAGCAAGGGAAGTCACAGCACAGGAGCAGCTCCAGCAGCCCTTGGGTTCAGCAGATGAGACTGATTCTCACTGCTTGCTGCACCTTCCTGCTACAGCTGAGCCTTTAGGTCCCAAATAGTTTGGGTTGGGTTTGTTTAGATTCAGTAATTATGTAGACAGTTCTCCTCCTTTGAACTCATATGTGCCCTGACATTGGTAAAGATCCCTGCAAGAGGGAACAGAATAACGTTATAGGGAGCAGAATAATGTTAATGACAGCTCCAGGAACAGGGAGCTGTGGCCAGTAGGTGCACAGGCCCTGCTGGTGGTCTTCCTCTGCCTCCTAGAGCACCCCATAACTGCAGTTTCCAAAAGCCAAGCTTGTCTTTTTGCACGTACTCCCCAGCAGTGATTGTGGTTCATGAAGAGCTGAGGGCTTTGCACATCTGGCCTGGAAAGATTCCATTGGCCAAGGGAGAGCAGAGCAGCTTAAGCCTACCCATCCAAACACATCATTTTGTGTTAACACTGAATCTCCTAGCTCACTGCCTTCTCCTGCATTTTTAGGGATGCTTCAATTAAAAAAAAAAAAAAAAAAAAAAAAAAAAAAAAAAGAGCCTAATTCAAAACTATCTCATGGAAACTATTTCCATTACCCAAAAGGGAAACTCTTGCCATTTCACTCCCACATAGAAATCAATCTCTGCTAGCTGTTTTGACCACATCATTAGTCTTATCTTCCTTTGTTCTCAACATGAAGCATTCCAATGCCATTATGATTTTTATTTCAAAGAAAATAAATTTTTTTTAAATTAAAACTTCTGCATTTACCTCATGTTCCTGACATAAAAACTTCTTTTTCAAGTTATTTTATAAATACTTACATATAATTTACCTTCCAAAGCAAGAGGATGGTACTATATACCTTAACAGTACACTTGAAATGGATTTCAAATTACTATTTAGATGTTTATCAGATCTTTTAAGAAGGTCCTGAAAGAAACCTTATCTACTGGTAGACAAAAAAAATGCAGAGCCCAAACCTAGAAATGCTTGGTTTTGATAAACCTCACTGAGAAATGTTCTAAACTTCTAACTAATGAATGACCTTGTGTGTGTGTGTGTGTATATGTATATATTTGTATCTGTGCATGTATATATATACATACACATATACATTTCCACTCAAGCATGAGGTAAAATACAATTCAACAGAGTAAGAAAAGGAGGATATTCAAGACAATTGTGTACCCAGCTGCCTTTAGCACTTGATTTCCCTCTTATTCTATGACCACTTGCCAGCCTTTATCCTGATGGAGGCACAGAATGCAGGAATCAGCTGCACGTGGGGTGATGCATTAGAGCATCCATAAGCACTCCCTGGGATACAGCACAACTTGGAAATGGCTCAATTACTCCCCAGCAAAGCAATTACTCTGTACTCCATGACAAAAAGAAAAAAAAAAAAGTTTATTTGAGTTGTATGAGCCAACATCATAGTCCAGGGAATCTCTTGCTCCTTGACTAGCAGGGATTGAGAATAACAGCAGCAAAGCTCTCTACCTGTTTAGGCAAACACACTCCGGGGGATATTTGCAGTAAGAGCTGCCAAGGCTTGGATGTTCACACAATGTAATCCAAGACAGTTAACCAGAGGCAAGACATGTTCCTATCAGCTTACACCCAGGCTACTGTCTCGCTTTCATGTGCAGACACACCACTTTCAGGAGCAGCTTTTTTAGAATGGCACAGCCACTGAAGGCAGTCAGTATCCAAGAAGACAGCTCATCTTGAGACTTTGGGCCTGCTCAGACCAATATCTTGTGCAATCCAGCACACTCAGCTCGTCCCTGGCACTTTTAAGCAAATCACTGAACTAGTTAGTTGGTTTAACAAACATCAGGCTACAAAAGGATTGTGAGATGAGAAAGGATTCTAATTAAATTAGAAGCCTCCACAGATAATTACTGACACTCAGAAGAGGGCTATATTTCTCTAATCCTCCAAAGATACTTCTCATGATCCAGAAGAATTGGAGAACAAGACCTTAGTAGGGAATAAGCTTAGTTACAGACAGCTTAGTAATTTAAAGGCTACATCCCAATGGCAAAGGACAGGCAGGATTGTTCCCTACATTGTTTAACTTAACTAATTGCTAAGCAGCCGTGGCAAAGCTGCATCATGTGTAGGCAGCAAGTACACACATTCTCTGTGACCACTGGGCATAGACACTACTTGCCAGCACATGCTCCACTCCATTTTTGCTGCTTTTTTTACCTACACAAACTAGACCCAGATAACGCAAATGAAAAGGTATGTTCAAGTTTCTGCCAGCCTTTGGGTGTCTGCCTAAAGGTAGAGAAGAAAGGAAGGGTCAGGTAAGCTTCATGGCACCACCTCATTCCCCCTTTCCTTTACTCCCTTGGACCATGCTAGTTTCCTGCTGCAAGAGCTGTGATGCTGGCAGTATTGAAATCAGGTGGCTTAAAGCTGTTTCACTTCCATGCAGAAAAATAGCAGCAATTGGAGCTTGGATATATCCCAGAGAAGTGCTGGCCTGAAAGACTACTCTAAAGTAACAGAATCTTTGAGAAAATACAGCCTCATAAGTTGTCATATTCTTCAGCAAAGGGAATAGTGAATCACAATCTAAATGCTTTTCATGGGAGTTGTTTTGAAGGCAGAGAAGGCAAAGAATGAAGATGGTATACCTGTGACACCTGGGGAAGTATCACAGGCAGTGTTCCAAAGATTTATCTTTCCCTGCTGCAAACACAGCATCAGCAAAGATGGGAACGTTTACTTCTGCTAGTCACAGGTGCTAATCTGTGCCTCACAGGGACACGAGAATAAGCATTTACTCCTTTTGAAACAACACAAACAAAATCTCAAGGGAAAATCAACTAGAACCACCCCCAACACATTAACATGTAATTAGAACTCCAAAGTAGCTGAACTTACAAAATCTGGTTCTGCTGCAAACAGGGGTACAGAAACATGATTAGACTTTCTACCTATATTAACACTATTTTTATTCCCTTTAATGGAAAAGCATGATGCTAGAGGATACTTTTCACTGAAAAAAAACATTTCTGTAAGTGTACTAAATGTGTTAGGTGGCCAAGTTACACACATTTGGCATTGACTGAGATTCCCTTTACTGGAATGAACTCAACTACTTACTAATATAGATGCCCTCACTATTTGAATGTGATGCCAAGTCACAGTTCAGCAACACTCAACACTATTTGGAAGATGTATTTTGAACTAAGAAATATTTACTTAAGCTTTAGGGCAGCTCACTAGCTCAACCAAGAGATGTTCATCTTGTAATTCTTCCTCAAAAGTTCAGGATTGCCCCTAGGTTTAACTTTACCATACCAGTCATCATTACAAATTAATCTACACAGAGAGAAAAATCAAAGTTAATTTAGCATGCATTATTGTTTGTTTGTTCTTAAATCCATCGATTATTTCTTCAGAAGATGAGTGGAAGTTATTCTGGCAGGTGACAGGGGATATATGAGGGAACACATAGGACATGTTAGAGTGCAAGCAATGAATCCAGCTGAAACATCCTAGCTCACAATTTGCCAAGGTAAGGGTGCAACACAACCTCAAGATGCTGCACTGCATGCTCTGAGGCACTCACTTTTCTTCCTCCCTGCTCTCCTTTGCATGCATTCTGAAGCAATTTGAACCTTAAATCAATCTCCCCTTGTGTGACCGCTAACCCTTGCTGAGTGAGTGACCCTAGAGAAAGAAGGATCAGTGGAATTATGCACTGCAGTCCATGAGCACATTTGAAGACATCAGTCCCAAAAAGACAGGGCTAGGAGAAGAAAAAGGAAAAAGCAAAGGCTCAAAAGAAAATCCCTTGCCAAACAAGAAAGATGCAAAAGCATTCGCCACAGCTCTATTACTGGCTCTCTCATCAGCCACAACAATGAAATGAATGACTTGGAAAAAACCTTCCTAAAAAACCCACAATTTTCTTTTTAAGCTCTGAATGAAGAAAAAAAAACCCACACCCATGCTTCATGTTTTCTTGTTTGTTTAAAGGCCATATTCCCAAGGGCAGTAGATGAGCATATCTGCATATTAGGAGCCACAAATCTGTGCAGAGGCGCACTGAAGTGGAGCCTGTACAATTAAATTGCTACATATGCACAAATACACAGAGGATCCCAGGGAAACTATGGCAACCATTAGTTCTCCAGGTTGTGATTCCCCCTTTGTCCCTACCTTTCTTTGCTCTTCCAGTCCTTCCCAACTTGGACAAGAAAAAGAATAAACAGAAGTATTAATGAGGTCGGGATTGGACCTGCAACAGAGGAGCTGGAAAGGCACAGAGAGCTGCTCACAGGCTTGAATCTGGAAACATCCTAAAGGGAAAACTTTTCAGTGGAGTTATACAACAGTGATGAATGGGATACAGGCAGCCCTGGGGTATAAAGTCTGCCTAGGAAACCAGGGTTAGAGCACCCAGAGTGCCACTGAATCACTTGCTGGAGCACTGGCACAACTGACGTTTAATTTGGATGCCTTACTGGGTTTTGGCCAGCTGAGATACTTACAGCCCCATTTTCAAAATTGCTGAGCCACCCCAGCTACCAGTCCTTTTCTCACAGGAGACCTGCACTGGCCAGACACTTGGACACTGCTCGTAAGTATTTAAAAATAGCAAGGCTACTCAAGCTATACCTTTTAATCTATCCTAAATCATGCTTTATAAGTCTTTTGGGCCCTCTCTGAGGGTTACTGATGCTTGCAAAGTCCTCTGGCATCCTCAAATGGAGAGCCTGGTAGAAGAGTAAAGCATTCCATATTTTCATGTTTATATTTAGCTTCAGGGAGATGGGCCTTCTCATGTAAGGCAGTGTTTATTGACATTTAGACCAGAAATGCCACTGATACTAAAAAACAGTAGATTTTTTTCACTTCCTACAAGCCTGAACCATGAGGTTTTTTGCATAGTTGTATTTCAAGCAGCATTTGCACAGAAGTTTATGCTGCAACAACAGGTCTTTTCTCTTTCAACTGTCACATTTAGCTTCCCCTCTCGATCAATATATTACAAGGTCAATCCCAAACCAAAAGGAATTGTACTTCATTACTGACTGCAAAGGAAGATAACAAACCAAAGATAGTTTTTGCTTCTGTGAACCTCAGAAAACTGTCTTTTCTACACAGGGGATGTCAATTTGTATTTCTGAAATCACATGTTGTCAAACATATGCATACATAAACACACATACATCTCTGTCTTTTCACTTCCTTGGAATCTAAATTATCTAAAAGAAAAACTCCTATGCATGCATTCCAATCGTACCTCCCACCTTCTTTTCACCTCCACATTTCAGTCATTTCAATCTGGCTTACTTCTAATCTTCCCTGAAGTCTTAGACAGCAGTAGACTCAGTACAAAGATCCCTACAGAAAAGGTGATGTACACACAGGGGAAAAAAGCAAAATCCTCTCTGCCAGCCTTAAGGAAATGCAGAATCCCTTTCAAACAGAGAAAGAGACTGACTCATCCCTCAGACCTTTTTTAATGCAACTTCATAGTGTTTCCATACAGTCTGTACTCTTTTTCCCCCCAACTCCTTGATGTATCACACAGAAAGATGCTGGAGGCTCCCTGCTCCTCTGAGGAAAGGACATTGCCACACATTTCAGTTACTGCTTGTCTTATGCATTGCCAGCTGCTACTGCTCCTGCTGGGTTTTTTCCTTGGGTTTTCTGTTTGGGGTTTTTTTGGTTGGTTTAAACAGTGTATTAAGTTTTACCATTCAAAAATGTTATTTAGTACAAGCTTTAAAGAAATCCTGCCTCACTCCTCAGACAGGCAATTGACGTTGGTGGAGAGGAGCAGTTCAACCATAACTTTCTAAGTTTAAGCCAAGGAAGAATTCTGACAGAGAAGAATCAAAACAAAATAAATTCCTCCTAGTGATCCATTTCTCTCGAAGTTTAATCCTAATTCTGACCTGAATTGTGTCAGTAGTCAGAGACAAACTGCTCAGAAATCTTTTGCACATGAGAAGATGCCTACCACAGAGGCAGCAAGGAGTCTAAAACGCAGCGATCTGCTTTTATTATTGTATTTATATATCAATACTGTAGTTATGAAACTTAATTTAGTTTTTCCCTGTCCTCGGTCTGTCTCCATACCATCTTCTATTCCATTTCTTTGCATCTCTTTTTTTCCTGTTAAATGCATGAAGCATCCACAAAATGACACCATGCCTCACAGCCTTGGGAGCAAGACTGTTGTGGAAATGAAAGAGCATTTAGAAAAACAGATTTAATTTCAGAGCCTGCTTTTGCTATCAACCTTACTTCTTTTGTATCACCGTACACCATTTGTTTCAAGTGACCTGATTAAGCCCACAAATGCTTTCAGGGAGGGCAGCTGACAGCAAACCCTGTGACACAGAGGGGATGGAGCCACCACTGCAGCCCCACACACAACTCTGAGCGGAGTTTGCAGAAAGACCTGTGCCAGACTTACTTCATGCCAATGCCAGAGCATGCTGGGGTTAATTTGCACTCCCAGCTACAAGAGAAAAGAGCCAGCAGAAGCTACTGAGAATGCAAAAGCACATAATCTTGTACTTGCAGCCCAGATCTTTTCCCCAAAACAGAGCACCAATGGCTTGATCTCACCCTCAGCTATTTTACCTGTCCGTGGACTCTCAGGATGTTCTGTAGGTGGTTAGTGCTTTTGGCCACCTAGAAGATGTGGTGTGCAGGGTGGAAAGTCAGGGAGACTGGCCACCCTGCTATAGCCCTTTCCTGTATGATTGTGCAGTTACTCACACTTCAGCAGAGACTCCACAGCTGCAATGGAGATTTTATTAAACAGCTCCAAATCTACCGTAGCAGATGGAATGATAAAGCCTTTCAATAATTAAAAGTACACATGACTAAAGCAGATTACACAGAACTGCACCCTGAATTCTTCCCAAGCCTTGATTCTAGCTGGTGGCACTGGGTATTTTTACTAAGGAAATGGCAGTCACTGGTGGCCTTGAAGGCACTTGTCTGAATTTATCTAAGAGAGGAACTAATTTACTGCAGCTCTATTAAAAATCTCTCTAAATAGCAACAGCTGAACAGCTCAGCAGTCATTGGCCGTTAACATCATTGCCAGGATCCTTTGCTAGGATCAGTTGGGAATGAGAAAGCTTCTTTACTATGCTTGCAGTTCAAACATTCAAACCCTAAACAGGCACATCAGTAACTAAAAACCAGAATGCCAGATCCAGACGGGCTGAGTCAGAACCGGTCCAGGCTACATGAACATGCCTCCAAAGTCTCTGGTTCAGAAAGACATAAAATAATGGATGGAAAAGCAAAAACTGAACTTGAGCAGCTGGCTCAGGGAACTGCCTTTCCCTCCTTCAGTGCACAGCAGTGCAACCCTACCTAGCTCTCATCTGCTGCACAGCACTCGCCTGGGCATTTTCCAGAGGCAGTGATACTCTCTACACCGGAATTTACACAGAGAAATATCGACTCTAATGTTCAGCTCTATATGATTAAGCTGAAACGAGAAATGTTCCAATAGACAAGGACAGTTTTAACCAGGTAGAAGCCTACACACTGTTTCCAAAGCCATTATTTCTTCCCTCCTGACTTAAGAAGTCTATTAGGGGTCTGTGTTGTTTTGGTTAGGTTTAAGTCTGCAGAGGGTGTAGCTAGCAAACACTGAATGCTTTGGTTATCTCTCAAGACTAAGATACTGCATTTCCAAATTATATACTTTTTCCAGAAGGTTTGGTTTGGTTTCTCAAGGTCAGTGCAATATCATAGAGCAGTTTGGGAAAAAAAAAAAAGGAAAAGGAAAGAAAGAGCCCCTTACCTGTGGCAGAGTGCAGACTCTCCAAGCTCCAGTACCTGGACAGGACGCCTCTCATGCCACCACCACCACACACCACCCCGCTGCTGTCTGAATCCGAGCCTGGGGAGAGCCCGGAGCTGCCACTGCTGCTGCAGTTCTCGGCACTGTGTGCCCCGCTGGACTCACTGGGGCACTGCTGGGTCCTCATGCAGGCAGGTGAGAGGGGGAGCCGGGGGCTCTGCGGGGCTGCAGGAGGAACGGGGCAGCGCTCTGCGGAGCTCTCGCAGGGCAGCGGGAGCTGGCAGCGCCGGCTGAGCACTGGGCTGGATCCCGAGCCTCCGCTCCGCTCGCCTCGGTGCATCCTGACATCATAGGGGTCCGCTAAGGAGGCTCCCTCTGTGCCTGCTCCGCTGCTTTCAGCCGCAGCTTCCAGCAGCTGATTTTTATTAAAGCCGATTTCAAGGCATGAAGGAAGCAAGGGGTGAGACAGAGATCTCTCCTCCTAATTTAGCAGAACTGTCAGATTAAAAATGAATAAGTGGAAATAGTAGAATTTCATGCATTTTAAAAATGCCCAAGTGAGAGAGACCTTGTGTTATCTGCTTCCCCTGAGAACTCAGAAAGGATTTAACATATAAACTAATCATGTTTAGAACTGGCTGTGGCTGCCGCTATTAAAAAACTATTTTTGTAAGTACTCGGAAAAAGAATTCAAAATGAAATTAAAGCCAGAAAACACAGATTAAGATTTGGGGAGATTGCCACTGGGACTTTTGAAAAATCATTTAGCATCCACTCCCAGACTGCAGACCTGGTATGATCCCTATTTCCATGTGTAATCTTTGTAAGAGACCTCAGTTCCAACTAAAATAGCATCACTGACTACCATTTACTAGAAAGTTTTATATTCTCATTACCTAACAGGAGATTCCCTGAATCTCTATAAGAAGGATCGTGAAAGAATCTCAGTTTCCTGAGAATGCACTTTAACAACAGCTTTGAGGCACCACAGAAATTTTGTAATAAATGACATTTCTGGGCTGCCACTCTGCTCAAAGACCTTGCAGATGAAAAATCTGTCAAACTATCAAAATAAGTAGCCACATGGTTTGTACCCTGTGCAGCAGAAAAGAGTGTAAGACCAGAACTAGATTCATTCAGTGTGGGAGTACCCAGGCCAGGTGCAAATTTAGCCAGGTGCTACTGCAAGTAGGGGCTGGACCAATGCAAAGGAGGAGATCAGCTTCCCCAGCACATCTGGGAGAGGGACAGCCACAAAGGAAAACCCCACAATGCCCCTGTCACATGGAGAGGGAACGTGGCTCCAGACACCCAAATCCAAACCCAGGAGCCCAATTTCACAGAAGAACTGAAAATGCTTATTTTACAATTTGTATGTAAGGTAGCCCTTTGCAAAGTAAATAAGGCCATCACAGCTTGTTCCAATAGAACCCCTTTGAGTTTGCCTTACTATCCATGCAGTAGCAGAGTTATTTCAGTTCAGTAAGACTTCTGGTTCACTGAGTATTTCCTAAAAGGAAAAAAATGTCACACTCCATCACTGGAGAATATCACAAAGCAACCAATAATGATGAACCAGCTTAAATATTTCAGCTATTCTTTAAAAGAACAGTCTCTGTAGCAGTAAAAAAAATACATTTCTAGTGCTCTGTAACAAAATAATTCCTTTGATTATCTTCTGAGTGCAGCTACTTAGACTAAAATATCTAATACTTCCCAACAGAGAAATGGAAATGTGTTCTTGATTTGACTGCAGTAGAACCACTCTTCTGCATTGATCTGGTTCTTCCAGAACTGCCTGCGTTCAAGTACTGGAGAGAAACTCCTCTTGATCACAATAATCAGGGGAAGGTAAATTAAACATTGACAACAAAGACGAATGCAGCTGTTCTGTGGATTTAGAGAACAGGGCATTGAGAAGAAGAAGGTCAGTGCAGCTCTTCAGACAGCAAAGGTGCTAAAAAGAGGCAACAATTCAGTCCTAATTATGCTTATGTATGTGCATCTGTTGTATGTATGCACTGGAGAGGAATTTTCTGATAGAATGGAAAGAAGAAAAATTCTACACAGCCAAATTGTGGAAAGCAAAAATTTTGTCAGCGTTCAAGACTGGAACCCATCACAGAGGGGTTCCCCCTGACTACAGGGGTTTTTTAGTTGTTGTTGTAAAATCTACAGGGAGATTTTCATCTGTGACATTAGAGAGAGAAGTTATCTAAAGGTGATGTAGCAGTAAATGACTCCAACTAAAGATTAAGAATCTCACTGCACAGCCTGGTAAAGATAGTCAAGCTAGCCTTGGACAACCTGATCCTAAATACCTGCTGGATTTTTTAGCCTCTGTTGGGTTCTCCTGTAATCTTGTAGCTTTGACAGTGATTACCAGACTCATTCAGGATTTCCTAGGACCTTCTTCTTCTCTCTTTGCCCCACCAAAGGTTTTTATTGGTATGCTAAATCTTTCACCTCAGTAGCTAATACATACAATCCCACTTAGCTTGCTAAGACAAATTTTCAGGAACTCAGCCACCACCTGGACCTGCTTTGAAGACTGGATGAAACCATTTGAGTGAGCACATTATCAAAGACCTCACAGAGGGCAAATGTTTGTGGCTGTGGTTAAACAGAACCAAGATTGACATAGTGGATCTAATCTTTCTCTGATTAAGAGACAAAGTGAAAAGTATGCAGCAGGCAACATGATTACTTTTTAGCCACTTAAACTCAGTTATACTCCTCTAGGTAATGGGGATGGAACAGACATTTCATGCTACAGCTACCATGATATACTCCTGGGAACTTACATACCACTTTCTTCAAGAGCTAAAATGACAAAAATGGAATAAATAACTTAGCTTGCTATTTTGCTGAACTACAGGACTGCTAAATATTTATAAGACATAATGAAGTCCTGTTATCGAGCTAATATTTTCCCTCTTGAACAGATTTCTCCAGTGGCTGTCAAACATCTTCACATTAACTGTTGCCAAGTGTGAGTTTAACAGCATATCTATAGCTGGGAAAGGAAGATGAAAGTTGTCCACATGATGTTGAGTAAACAAACAGTCCCTTTGCCTCTGAGAAATACTTTCCACTACACCAGGGAGGCTGGAGGATAACTCAGTATCACTAAGTGGTCACTGTTTTCCAGAGTATCCACAAAAGATTCAGCCCTTGAGAACTTGGCTCGCCTATTCTTGTTGCAGGATTTCCAAGGCCACCAGTATGTTCCACATCAGTCACAGGCAATTCATGCCTCTCTGCTTGGCTCAACCAACCACAGCTCTGTGGTGTAACTGTAGGGCATCTCTTGTAGATACCTGATAGCAGAAATTTCAAAGATCTGAGGCCGTTCTAATCTGACAAGACACGTGGAAAGTTGCCAAAAAGATTTGGTCTGCATTTAGATAACGACTTAAAATAATACAGGTATGAGATTTGTTCTAGCACAGCTACAAACCCATCTTGTAATACACAAGTTACAGGTTTCTCCCTCTGTGAGGATATGACAAACCCTGGAGGTTTATGGTCATGTGTGTGACCCTGTCCCTGTCCCTATGCAAAAGTTTCAGAATCTCTGAGAGGCAGCATGAAGGAAAACATTTGGGAAAGGGTAACAAGCTGGCACAAGAATAGAAAAGTCTCTGCCTGAGAGGCATGGATAGCAGTGAGAGCAGGGATGTCAAGAAACTCCAGTTCTCAGTCAACTACCTGTGTCTGTCTGTCACTGTGTCACCTTGTGATTGCTTCCTGCTGGAAAGTCCCTAAGGAAAAGCTCAGAAATGGCAGCACGTGCCCTGAATGTTCCTTCTGCTCTAGGCCCTGGGGCTGGTAGCTCTCACACCCAGAAGTGCCCATCTCCTGGCTTCAGCCTTGTTGCAGCTACATTCTCACAGCTGCAGCCACTGTCCAAACAGCTTCTCAGCAACATCCCCAATTTTAGGCAGTCTTCAGTTTATAAATAAACAAAAAACAGACTCAGGAGAGATGGGGAAGGAGAAGATAGGTCTCATAGCCTAAAAGACAAACATGCTGGTCCACTGCTTTAATCCAAAGCCTCTTATCCTGTCACTGCTCACTCCAGTACATATTAGGCCCTTCCCTCCCACCCCTTTCCTGGTGCAATACCTGTGTCAAAAGATCTTCAGAGGGTGCTAAAAGCAGAAAAACATTCCCATATCTACTTTAAGAAGTGGCTTGCTTCCTGAACTGGCAGTAAGGAACATACTGAAAGATACAAATGAAGACATGGGAGTACCCAGACAACCAGAAAAGAAGGAGGCTGAGGGGAGACCTCATTGCAGTCAGACTTTCTCACACAGGGAAGCAGAGGGACAGACGATGAGACGAAGAGATAATCTCTTCTCTGACAGCTGGTGACAGGACCCGAGGGAATGGCCTGAAGTTGTGTCAGGGGAGGTTTAGGTTGGATATTAGGAAAGTTTTTTTCACTCAGAGGGTGGCTAGGCACCAGGGCAGTGGTCGCAGCACCAAGCCAGCCAGAGTCCAAGACGCATTTGGACAAGGCCCTCAGGCATGCAGTGTGGCTACTGGGGACAGCCAGGAGTTGGACTTGATGATCCTTTTGGGTCCCTTCCAAATCAGAATATTCCGTGAACTGAAGGGAAAGACACTTGATCTTTACCAACACTACCTGCTGAAGCGTGTGGTGCAGCCATGACAGCTGTTTGAATGGGACGGTGAAGCTCGCTGCCCTGGGGTGCGGGTGTGTGCCGGAGGAGGCTCAGCCGTCCCCTCCCCGCAGGGAGCTCCGCGCTGGGCCCGGCCCGGCACGCCGGGGACAGGCCGGGGACAGGCCGGCTCGGCACGCTGGGGACAGCCAGGGCCAGGCCGGCCCGGCACGCCGCATTTCTCAGCGGTCAGAGCCACCTGCCGGTGCCGCACGGCTCGGCAAGGGCTGCCCGGGCCTAGGCACCGGCACCCGCTGCGGGGACAGCGGGGACGGCTCGGAGCCTGCCCAGCTCCTGCCAGCGAGGGCTGCGCCTGCGGAGAGGAGCGGGACGAGCACAGCAGAGAGAACATTGAAATGAAACTTCTCGGCACTCGTGCTGTTGTAGCAAAAAGCACAGAGCCTGGCCTGGGACAGCCAGGCTGTCCCCAGCTCTTGTTCCCAGCCTGGGCAGGTGCATGACAGAGTGTGAGAGCTGTGCATGGCACCTTTTGGGCTGGGACCATCCCAGCCATCATTTCTCACTTGCAGGACTAGAGAGGCCTCCATCCTCTATTCCTCACAGTCTTTGCAGCACTGCAGACTTTGGGAATGGGAAATTTATCCATATTTTCAACATGGAAGTATCTAGTAGCACTGGATATTGCATAATAATTTTATATTGTGACTAAAGCATAGACTGGGATCATTAATACAAGTGGTTGCAGCTTTGGAGTTAGAAATCTTAAAATTAGATTAAATGAATTGACAATTTATTTTATGTTTATTTTACATGCCCTGCAGCTCTGTCAAAAACAACAGGTATCACGGCAAAGCTGTGCAAGTATCAAAGAGGGTATTCTGCTGCACTACTGTTGCCTCAAGGACATAGCTAATCTTAAAACTGATCCATCAGCTTCAGAGTATTACTTCAGTAACTTGCAGTTTTCTCCTCACCCACATCCTACCACAGGTGGGACACGTGCCCACATTCATCTCCCCCAGAATGCTTCAAATAAAGTCCACATGCAGCAGCTAATAGAGATGGCTGTGGTAGAAAAACCTCTGCTTCCTCTCTCCATCAGTTTCCTTTCCCAGGATAATTGTTTTGGTGGTAGAAAAATGATTCTGCTTTATTTCATTTGTTTTGCTACATTTACTCAGAAATTCTTGAGGTCATGGTACGAAATTCACCTGTACCTATCTCAGGAATATTGTGGGAATCACAGATGATTCAGGTTGCAGGCCCCATTTCTAGACACATATAAACACCTACAGCACTGCCAGCTGGTCAGTCTGCATACATTTACTTCCCCTATTCACCCTCAGAAATTCATACATATTTTTTAACTCCCTCATGTCCCAGCTGGGAACTACCATGAAATTTGTCTCAGCTGTGACTCAGAATGTACCTCTATGACAGCAGTGCACAGGGATTTCAGCTAATGTCAGAGATGCACAGACAACTTGACAATGATGGGTTTCCATCTGGGATTTCCAAGGAGTAAAGCTACAGCTTTTTAAATTCAGGCAGGGAGCTGGTCCTAAGCACTGGGGCAGCAGCAGATGCTTGTGACAGCAAGTGATCAAAGCCCTCAGTGCTGAGAGAGCAAAGGCAAGGCTCTCAACACCACAATAATAAATAGTTTTCTTATTTCCAGATCAAGACTTATGACTCTGTCCATGAGCTGAACAAAGCGTCAGAAAACAAACCAGTTTTGCTTGACAAAATACTGTGACCATTCAACTCTGATGTAATTAAGACAATGTTATTGTCCCTTAATTAGGTAACTCCAGCAGGGTTTAATCGATGGTACAGAGACCTTCTGGGGCAGAAATGGCAGTTTGGCACCCAACTGTGGCTGGCTTTTCCTGGCTAGGTTCCTAACCGCCAAACAACTCCTCTGCATTCTACTTTTCTTATTCCAGCCCAGAGTGCTGTGATGGAGATATCTGCAGTGTTTGGGCAGGCACTGTCAGATGGAGGATTTAAAAACCTGGCAAAGATATGTCTCACAGTTTAATAATCTGTGCAAGTTACATTTTAATTCTGAGAAAGTGTCAGTCATTGGAAATGAAGCAGACACGATACTTCATGTGCGTTCCCCATGAAAACACAGCACACTTGCTCTTTAAGGGGATTTAAAGTACAGGAAACTTCTGTCTCTAGAGGCTCATTTAGTTGCTTTAGTGCCTAATTAGCAACCTGAGAAGAATCTCACCACGCCCACTGTAGTGCTCTCCAGCAAACACAAGGCAGAGTCTGTTTCATCTGCAGAAATCTAACTCGAGAGTGTGATATAGGTGACATCATCATAGGTGAGACAGAGCTCTCACGAGACAACACAACGTTTCTACATCAAGCACACAATCATTGCAACGAGTGATCTCTTCTTCACTAAAAAGCTGACCATGCCTTTTAACAGCACCCTGTTTATCCACTCAGGGAGAAAACAAACCCAAATACGAAAAGCACATGAAAGATTCAACTCTAAAGCAGATTTCTGCTCAGACATGGATGCAGCAATCATCATAAACAGGTCAGATTGCTTAGCACACTCAGTAAACCAGAGCTGAGCTCCCTCAGCACTCCCACCCAGGCAGGACAGCGCACGCACCGGGAGCGGAGATGCGCCGTTTCCAGCCCACGCAGTCCAGGCCTGTCGGAGTGCTCTGGGAAAACGGGTGCAGCTTCAGTGGCAGGATCTCAAAGGCTACAGGAGATGTGATGGATGGACTCATTCCAGCCTGCAACAGGACAGGGAAAACAAAGGCAACAAACATTAAGTTTAGATGCCCCGTAGGACAAAATATAGCATTCATCCCAGAGCACCTCTTCCCACCTCTGATACCTGCCCCTGTAAGTAAGCAGCATGTTAGTGGACACACATGGATGATTATGGCTAGAAATGTTAGAAAACAGTGACAAGGCAAGGAAAACTGCAAGGTGATAAGAACAGAAGTGGATAAGCAGGTACTGGATTCATATTTTACATACAAGCACACACACCTCCATTCACAGAAAGTTTCACTCCTCCCTATGCAGTGTTACTAGTGGGGGGTGGGGGCTTAATATCACTACAAGGAGCCATCCCCTCAGCTACAGAACTATTCCTGCAGCTTTGTGACTAATAGGTCCTCTTCTGGTATTTAACATGGAAATAAAGCTTTTCCCTTCAGAGATTTATCGGTACCTGTCCCCTACCATATAGAATGTGGATAACAACATTTTTCTCTTCAGCTAAAGGTACAAGTAAGAATTCTCACACTCTCCTCTACCTGGCTGATTGATTTTTTTAAAACTTATAGAACTTAATGAAACTTTGAAAACTCTATATCACTGCCAGATCTCATTGAATTACTAACTTTTCCTGGTTCAAAGCGGAAAACGTAGAGATACATACCCATAGCTCATGGCCTCTAATACAGAATGTAGTAATTAAGGCATGCTGCAGGTATGCTTTTATCCCGTTTTCCTTTTCTCTCTTTTCTCTTCCGTGGTTGGCACACACAGAAAACATTGGGAGATCAGCTGGTCAGTAAGCACAGGTCCAATGGGCACAGCCAGTTTTTCATTTCTGTCACTACTGCCCCTTCCTTCTGCCATGGACTTTCAGTTACAACATATCCGTCCTTCACTGAGCCAGGAACTTGGCATGTTGAGGTCTCTAGGATCTTTCCCTTTCCCCACCAGCCCACAGCATGTCCTATTAGCAGAAAGTCTGCTGACCAGCCTTGATGCTGAAACCTCTCCTGTAGATGGCCATTAGCCAAACCCTCCTTCCAAAGCTAACCAGCACAGTGCTCATGCAGCTGAGAGCGCTGCTGCTCCATGCCTGGTTTGGTTTTTTTATTCCTGGACTTAACTTTCCTATAACAAAGAGGACACTGCCAATACTTTGGCACAAATCACCATCTCTTGAGGGATTGCATGAACTTTGTTCAAATTAACCTGAGCAGTGCCTGTTTTTCTAGAAAAGTCACAGCCAAGACCCAGTGGGAAGCACGCTCTCTTCTGGTGACAGTGCAAATCAAGCTTACTGGGCCACAGCTCTGAAAATGTCAAGAGTAAAGTCTAGGTAATTTACATGAAAGGTGATCGAAAGCATTATTGTTCTGTTTAAGACTAGAGAGCAGAACCTTGGCCTAAGGCTGTTACAACTGCAGGCTTCCTTCTCATTAATTCCTGGGACATCAGAACAAATTTTGGGTACAGGCATAATTTGATTCCTATAGCGTGGAAGGCAGGCCTGTACAGCTCTAACTCAGGAGAAGAAGCATTTTCAGCAGTGTTAGTAACATGTGGGCAGAGTTTGCACAACCTGCAATGGAGAGGATGAGAAATGAGGGAGCAGTAAAGATCCTCTCTCCTGTCTTTTCTGCCAGAGGTTATTTCTATGCTCTTATGCACAGCAGTTCAGTCCCTGGCAGAGGTTGGGTCTCTGTTGTATATCTCCTTATATATGCCTTGTCAGGTGCATGGCAGGGGAGGCTTTCTCATTAAATCCCCTCCTCAAAGTGTATCCATTTCCCTCTTAAAATCTATCTGTGTTGTCCACAGTGCTCAAACCAGGGTACCACACAACACAACTTCATTTTCTCTTATTTAGGATGGGGTGAAATCAGATTTCCAGAAGTCATATTCAGGGCAATGAGCTAAAGATGTATTTTTCACTGCTTCTCATTTCTCTTTCAAAATAAAAGAGCTTTTTCTGCATGATACCCCCTCTGGGTATAGCCCCCTGATGGGCCTTTTAGGAATCTCTCTATTTTGGCAGTGCACAAACTGTGCTCAAACAAATGCATGTAGAAGCCATGTCTGTGCTTCTATTGCTGTGCAGTCAAGAGGCATCAAGCTTAAGAGCCAGGGTTTAAGTTTTTGTCAAAACAGGAAAGCACTGGATGGCAATAGACAGACAGTTCAGAGCAAGAATGATTCCCAAAACAGAACCCACTGCCATTACAGCATTGCATATGTAAGTGGTTTGGGGCATTGTCTCTGCTCCAGTTAGGGAACTTGTCCTGCATTAAAAACAAGCAAGAGGACCCCAGGCTACAGCCTGAAACCCAGCACCATGTGAAGGGCAAAGTCTATGGACAAGCAAAAGAATATAGATTCATCCACAGCTATGTTTCTCTTCTTCCCCTTGGGGTGGGCAACATGGGGGGTGTTGTATTAATACTTTAAGCCCAAGATCAGAAGCTGCTCAGCTTGTTACTGGCAGCATCTCATTATAAGGGACAGCTGGGTCAAGCTTTGAGTTTGACCAGGAATTTACACAGGCTGTTCCTATTTAAGGAAGCAGAGCAGCTTACTGGACCTAAGCAAAAGAAAAATCCACAATATATAGAATTGTTTGGAACTGGCATTTTAAATGGTTTTGGGTTTTTGGGTTATTTTTAGCTTATAGGTAGTTTCTTGATTGTTTATCCATTTTCCCTGTCCCAATTGTCAGCCCTCAGAGTAGCCTTATATTTCCATTACGCTCCTCTCTGTACATTGATCTGGATGATAGAGTGCTATCAGAAATCAGCACTTGAATAAGCAAGAAATCCTCTCTGCTCTGCCTCATTAAGTTGTTTCCCCAATATTGCAGCATTACATCACCTTGTGGGCTGACCTGATCTTGACTTAACACAATGTGACTTGTCACAACAGAAGCCACACATCCCAAGGCAGCCGTGTCAGAAAACATCAGACTTGTAATTTCAGCTCTCCAAAGCCCCATACAGTCGCCTTGTTGCAGTCACAAAACCACAACAGACAATGAACATCTTACAGAGCTTCTTTTGGGATAATTTGTTCCTTCTTATTAAAAGAGATTCAGCATCCTTCTAAAACTGCCCTCAAACACTGCAGCTTGTGATAGCACTCCCAAGACACTTGGGAGTATGAATAAACCAGCACTATTACAGGACCAGAGCATTGCAAAGACAGAATAAAATAATATGAAAATGAAACTGCGTGGTTACTATTATAAATAAAAAGCACAGACCAAGGAATTCAGTTATATGGGCATAAAAGAGACACTTTGAATCCCTACAGTCCTGTCATTAAACCAGCATTTTGCTTTCTTGGCCTGCCCACAACGATTAAAGTGTCAATAACCTACATAACACAAATGGACAGAAACAGTAAACCCCAAACCTACCCACACACTTCTACCCAGAGAAGAATGAACCAGAAAACCGACTGAGGCCCCAGAGCCCCCCGGGCAGGTGATGTTAGAGAGGCCTCCGTGGGCACAGGGGCAGCTGCAAGTCATCATGCAGCTGATTGCAATTTAGAGGTAGGTTTGCACCAGAAAATAAGGGTGGAAATGCTTAAAGGAGAAGCTGTTTCCTGGCAGCCTCCAAATGTGCAGTCAATCAGCAAAGCAGACAGCATTCAAGCTGTGTAATCTGATGGCTCCAGGGGAAGCTGTAGAGGGAACTGGTCACTCCTCTTAGCAGCGTTAATGGTCTCAGCAATGGCCCGCATGCCCTGCAGCACGGGCTGGATTTCTAACACTACCCTTGCTTGTCGAGGAATTGTGAGAAACCTTTTTAGTACATTTCACTGATTTCTGTTAATCCCTGACCCTGTGTAAGCTAGGCATTCACTTTCACTAGCCTGCCTCATCCCTGCACAGCGCTAAGCACTCACAACTTCGACCAAGGTAGAAAAGTAATCCAAGTAATTTATTTTTAATTTTTTTTTATCTTAACATACACAAGCCTCAAAAGCATTACTCATTGTCTCCATCACATAGGTAGTAGGGAGCTGAGCCAGGGAAGCATCCTCACTGAACTGAGAGTGGGAAACACATCAGAGAATCATACCCAGCACTCATCCATGCAGCAACTTGCAACACTTTATGTTGAAGAGTCCAACACATACAAAATAGCACAGATTTTTAGTCTCTTTCCTTGAGAAGGGGAGAACAGGGGGCAGTTTGCAGAACCCCTGTTTCTAGGATTGGCCTGGCTTGCTGTCCCAGGTCAACAGGTTTTCTCTGGGCAAGCTGTACTGGGCAGGCCAACGTTACTCCTTCACCATTCACGGAACTATCTGTGCACATAAGCTCAAGCATATTCTGAAGTGGTGGTAGGACTACTGAGGCCTTATCTCCTCTCCAAAATTGTCATTTTAATGTAATAACAACGAGAAAGAGGCAACCAGGACAACAGAGAGAAAGGGAAACAAATACAGATAACAGACCAAAACAGAAATCCCTGAGGAAAGCTTTTATTTGAGTATCTGCTATGTGATTTCAAGCTTAATCAGAAACTTTCTCAATATTATAATGAAAAGCTTCATGGAGCATCCCTTGATCTCATGTCTTTTTTCCCCAGAAGTTCTTTTGTATGTATTAAGGCTAATTTTGGCTCTTGGCTAGAGATTTGTGACTCTCCCTGAAGGGAACAGACCTTAGCTCTGGATCCAAAAGTAACAGATGCCATCAGTGTGAGTCACAACAGCCACAAAGTTTTTCACAAGCAATCATAATGCTGAACTCAAAGTCTCCCTCAGTGGAGAGGAGAATATTAATAGCTAGAAATCCAATGGCAATGTTCTCTTGAGTGTTTCACAGCAGGAATTTGCTTCAGTAGAAATCGTGGAGTTGGACCCAGATACAAGGGAAGTCTAATTTAGAAGTCCATTATTAAAGTTATACAGCAACACCACAGGGCACAGAATGAGATTTCATCTGTTTAATTTATATTGATTTAAGGAAACTTTGATTTGCTCCTTGCCCTCCCTATCACTCAGCTCACAAAGCAACCTGATTCTCTTGCATTCTATTTCCAACATCTCACAGGGCGTGAACTGTTCAATTACAGAAACTGAGAAACCCACCACCTTCAGACATTATCACTTAAGGGCCAGTTTAGTGGTTCTGCAGTCTCCACAGAGGACCAGGCCCACAGAAATGCTGATAGAAGTGGTACCAGACAAAGTGTAAGGACATGAACATGATGACAGCAGAGAGAAGCAGCCGGAGCAGAGAGGAAGACAGTGCCAGGGAACGAGGAGATCGGTGCATGGCTTCTTACTTTTGAGGGGTCCTTTGGGAGATGTTGCAATTGAACCCCTCCCTCTGGCTGTGTCTCCTTCTCTAGCTTCCTTTTTTGATTCCTCTCCATCCAAACATCATCGAAGCTGAAGCACTTATAGAGGGGTTTGGGTGTCTTCCTCCTCCTCTCTGGGACCTCCTTGGCTTTTTCATCTGGAGCAGGGAAGGAGAGCGTGCGGGCTCTGCTCTCCAGGGTGGAGACGGGGCGTGGGCATGGTGGGACCCGGGGGGGCCTCCTTTTGCGATGGGGAACCCATTTCTTATTTGGCCTCTTTTCAGGTGCTGTTTGACATGGCTGTTTAGACTCCTGTTTTGCCAACTGCAGGTGAAAACACAGGGTTTGTTGGATGGAAATTTTGTTTGCTTCAAGTCAGTTTGAACAGAAGATGACAAAGCTCAGTTATTCAGCTACAGAACTACTCAGAAGAAAACACTTAGGAGCACTCCACCCTGAAGCAGTAGCTCTGCTATCCTTTGAGAGTGCAGTATATGCTTTCTGTGCACAGGACAGTGCCCCATTCACCCTCATTTTAGATGGCATATCACACTGACATTCCACCAGGATTTGGGTCACTGTCTGTATAATATTGTTTACAAAGACAGATGATGTCTCTGAAAATAGAAGAATGACCTCCTGTCTGTTTCTGGTTTTCCAACTGTACTTCAGTTATGCAATGTGAAAAGGCTTTGTAGATACCTGCAGGTCTGATATATTAAGCCCTGTGCTTCCTGATGTGCTCTTTACACTATCCATTTTATTTGCTTGATGCTGGGTCAAGAGTAAGGAATTGCACGGCTTTGACCTTCACTCCCATTTGAGTGGTTAGACAAAATTACAGCTTTTCCACTAGAACAACTTGAAATCAAGTGTGCCCTTAGGCAGCCAGCTACTACTCCAGGTAGCATCAGTGTGAGAATCAATAATATTTAAGGTAGGAGATAAAAACACTGGGGAATGAGTGAACTCAGGAGTCTCATGACAAAATATATATTGTCCTGACAGTAGTATCTGTTCAGTTTCTCACTGATCACTTGAAGAACCCAAATAAAACAACCCTCAAACCATCACAGGCACTTCCTATCTATTTTCAACTAACCAACAATTCCAGGTCAATTCTTCTTTGCCCCTGGTAAGCCATGCCACAATCTAGAAGGAATAGATTCTGTGAAAAAGGTGTTTTGTGCCTGAGCCCATCTCACTGGACAGGAGTAAGGAAAAGAACATGTGAATTCCAAACATTTTAGGACAGTTTGCTCTTGCCTGCTGAGTAACACAATTATGTGAGTAAAATCGTGCCATGAACAGATTAATTAAACATGAAGTGAAGGGCCTGGCAGATGGGCAGACTGGTAATGGTTCTGTCTTGCTGTTTTCAGCATAAAATCTTTGTCCTGGATGAAACCTGGAGAATGTTAACCATTAGCAGGCAGTGAGAGAGGGGCTGGTCTGTGCTGCACCAGGCTCAGATGAGTTACTTACCTGAGTGGTAGCCAGAGTGTCCAGGGAGGGCTGATCCAGTGCAGTTTGACACAGCACTTGCACAGATAATGTTGGCACAACTGGAAAAATACCTGGCTGGGGCTGGGCAATAAATACAAATCCCCATCCTGGAGGGCACAATGGGAAGTGAGCTCAAGAGCTTCACTTTTACAGATATGTTTTGCACTAATGTCTTTATTCATGGGGAACAGAAAAGGGCTTTTCTTCAAATTCGCCAATAAACGGAATTTTATGATCTCTTTAGGAAGCAGCATACATAAGGAAGGCCATCCTTAGCATATTGATGATAATTATTTTGGGAAGACTTGACACTGTAAATATACTTTGCCCAATGTCTGTTGTATTTTCAGAGATTCCTGAAAATCTTTGCTTAAAAAATCCAGGATGCAATTCTACTTCACTTCACAATGTCATGAATCTGGAAATAAATAAAGCCCTATCTATTTTAATAGACTAGATGTTGTGTTTTGAAAGCTGGGACATTTGCATTAATTTCTAGGCTCCAGCTGCATTTGTCAAATTTCAGATATATTCTGCAGCCTCCAGAAGAATCAGGAAAATTAAAGTGTTTTTATATGTCTTAGATACCATTTAAATTTTTATAGTTTTCTTTGAATAATTTAATCTAGCAATCAATTTAGGTAATCATTTATTTGCTCCTAATGGTTACATTATAGCATGTAGACTTGTCTTTTCAAGGCTTTACACATGCCTCATCTCAACACTCCTTTCTGGATGTTCTTTTGAGCTGTGATTTACAGGTCAGTGATTTTATTCATCCTCTGGGAGGCTTCATCTGTTGACAGTGTGTATAGTCCAAGTCACTTGCTTTTTCCTAGGCTCCAGTCTCTTGTTTGGAGTGCAGTGTCCAGTATTAAGTTTGTGGGTTAAGCTGGTGCCCATGAAACAAAAGATTTTCAAGTAAACGTAATCACAGAAGGGAATAAAGCTAATTCTCTTCCCCTTTTCCTCCCTGGAATTCTGATACTACAGCCCTCACTTCTCAAACTGCCACCCGAACACTTCTTTGGATTCCAGACAGCTTTAGAGAAAAACCCCAAGTCAATCAACCAAAACACTTTCATGTGGGAATATGAGGAAAGGTTGAGAGAACTGGGTTTGTTCAAGCTGATGAGAGGGCACTAAAGGCAGTATAAGAGCAGTCACCAACAATTTCGTATTTACATGGATGGTGGATCCAAGCTCTTCTCAGTAGTGCCAGTGCCACAGGACAGTGGCCAGAAACTGCAGCTTGGAAAGTTCTTGTTGGGCATTAGGAAAAAAAATTTCTCAAGGAATATGTTTCCCAGAGAGGCAGTGAAACCTTCAGCAATGGAGGTTTTCAAGACTTGGCTAGATAAACCTATGGTTCTGCCTATCTTTGTTGGTTTCTACAGAAAAAATAGGGAGTTTCTGTAAAAAAAGTATGGAGAAAGGGCAGGATAAGATCATCTTGGAGGGTATCTTAAAGGTTTAATGTAAGCTGAGATGTGAGAGAGAAAAGGCAACAGCAGCAAAAGCTGTGTGAGGCTCATTTGAGTTGAACACAAGCAGCCCTCAGCTGTTGTGAATTGATCAAGCAGTTCCAGATTAATGAACCCTCTGAAAATTGTCTGTTTGGGGTATGCAAAAGTTCATGCACTCTCTCAAGTGCCACTTCTGACAATCTGCTCAAAAAAATTGTTCTCCCATTTCTTAATGTTAAAACTCATCAGCAATAATAGTGAAAAAGTAGCATGGTCAAGGCATGTTCTGGGATCTCAGTTACAGCTCAGTCTCAGTCACTCTGGGGGGTCGTGCTTAGCCACTGAAAGAGATTCCTAAGCTCCCCACCGCTTACAACTTGGGAAATCCTCTCTGGGGTTAAAAGCCTTCCTACTGATGGAGGAAGTCTCTGCTTTTAGAGGTTTCAGCTAATCATGAAATCCCTACTGAAGATCCAGTCTGTTCCATGAGATTCAGCCTATGCCAAGGATTTAATGTGTTACCTGGATTAGAAGAAAATATGACATGAAAAGGAGACCCTGAGCCTACAGTTTGGGGTTTTTTTTCTGTCTGTTGTAGAAAAGGCAAAAAAGGACTTCTAGTAGCAACCAAAAGGTACTTATGGTGACTGCAAAAGACACATGGTACTTCAAAAGACAGCTACTCATTGTCTAAACAAAGTGATTTTACTTCTTAAAAAGTGACTGCTAGCCATGGGACTTGATTTCTTTGTTGCCTTTCATAATGAGAAACTTATTTCCTATACACCAGGCTCAATTCTGCCTTAAGAGGGGTAAAACCTAGCTTAGAACTGGAGATGAACACAGGGTGATGTCTGTACAATCTTTAATGGTGTTGTGATTGCTCCATTCCTTTGGGTTTTTGTAGCAAATTCTCCCTTTAAGAGCACATCAATTCATATAGTCTTGAACAGAAACAGAAAGAATGAGTAGTGCTATCTATCTTAGACCAAGAGGGATATTTATGTACTCATCTAACCAATGAGCCATTGAGGCATTGAAGAGTTTCACTGGAATTCCTAAACCACAGTAAAGCAAAGGACTGCAAACCCAACCACCCCCTGATCATTCCCTGGCAGCAACTCACCTCATCTCGGAGCATGTCACAGATGGAAGAAGTTGTATTTAAGCTGATCTGGGATTGACTGCTTATGCCACTGTCATCCCTCTGGAAGTCGTCCAACGAGTGTAAGAGACTTCCTCTGGGTTTCAGTGTCTTTGGTCTCTCAGGAGCCTCCAAACTGCTTTCCACTCCAGAGCTGTTCCCAAGAGAGATCATAGAAGTGGCACATACTCGCCCAGGATAACGGAAGTTCTTGTGCTGAGAAGTGGATCGTGAACTCTGAGGTTTGGGACTCATGGGCCTACAAGGCATGTCTTTACCATCAGAATTTGAGAGCTGGGGACATGATGGACTTGACTGACTAAATGCCAATTGCAAGTCAGTGGGGCTAAATGGAGATTTCATCCAGTATTCCTCTAGAGAAGTATTTAAACTGTTGCTCAGAATCTCCTGTTGTTCATCACAGTCTGAACTCTGTGAGTATCTGATACCCAAATCATGGGACTGTATTCGTCTTCTCCACATACGTGCAGGTGAGGAGACATCAACAGGCTCCACAGAGCTGTCAAAATAGTTGAAGTCCATTGAGGAGCCATTATCTGTTTCTGTTTTAAAAAAATTGTGTCTGTTGGATCTATGCTGTCGCTGCTGGTGGTGGTGCTGTACTGGTGTTAACATGTGGCCACCGGTTGCATTAAGACTCTCCTGTGTGGATGATAAATTTACTAAGACAGGCCTTTTTAGTCCATCTGCCTCCTTGCTTTTTAGAAAAGCTTTCCAGGTGCTCTGGTGAAGTTTGGCTTTCTCCTTTTCATTTTTCACTGACACTTTTGAGCTTTGCTCAGTGTTTTCCTTTTCTGGACATTTGGACTCAAATAAGCTTGAGAGGGATTTGTGTGCCAAGGCCAACCTTGTCCTGAACTTCTTACCCTCAGGGGTTTTGTTTCTTTTGTGTTCGTTTTCAGGGAATGATTTTCTAATCCCTGAATGCTCCACAGGTTCACTGTCATTGTTTTCAGATGAACCTGAGACTTGTCGATCTGCATCTTCCATCAGTATCCGACCAGAGCCAGAGGCCTTCCTCAGGCTCAGTCTGTTGAAAAATCCTGCAGGTCTCTCATAAAACAAATCATCATCATCAGAGTACTCAGAAGTGTAACTTTCCTTCCTGTGGAAGACTAAACCAGATGAACAACTTTTGAAAGACAGTAAACTTGCAGTGTCTTCATCATCTTTCCCAACATCCAGTTCTTCCATCTTTGCCTTGCTGCCAAAGATACTGCTGCTTGTCTGATTTTCCCATGAGGCAGGCTTAGTTTTCCTGAAAGATGTCATTTTTGGGAATACTAAAAACCTGGAAGCTTTCCCACTATGCCCATTCTTTGTTGGCTTCTGTACAGCTTTGTGAAGACTGCCGTTACTCCCTAGGATGTGGGATGAGTTCTCATCCAGTTCCTCGCTGTTAGTGCTGCAGGTACTTACATTATCCAGGCCCAGCATGAAAGTGCTGTGGGTCTCCCTGTTCAGAGACTCATCAAAGACATCAGACACATCCAGACTGAGGGCACTGTCTTTGCTGGGGCTAGAGGTGTCTTCTGCAGGAGGGGCCTCCTTTCCTTCCCTAGGAGAGGGTTCTTTACAAATATGTGTTTCTTCCTTTGAGCCATTACAGCTTTCCCTTCCTTGCCTGCCTACTGCTTGTTCAGAGACCATGCTGGGCCAATGAAGGCTGACACCAGCACCACCTCCCTGCCACAAACTGCTTACACTGCTGCTTGTTTGCAGTGTCACTGCACTGGGAATATTCAAACCTTCCTCTCTGCTTCGATGTAGTTTGAATTCCTCTTCCTTAGACACCTGGTGATGGCTTCTTCCAAGGCTTCTAAAGCCTGACTTTCCTAACTCTTCTGTCTTGAAATAAAAACAGCTCTTTGTTCTGCAGGGCTCTTCCTCAAAGGCCATCACACCCCTTCTACCCTGTGACTTTACAGTGCTGGGCCCTTCAAGGCTGACACCAGCACCACCTCCCTGACACACACTGCTTACACTGCTGCTAGTTTCCAGTGTCACTGCACCAGTCACCAGTGCCCCTGCTCTGCAGGGCTCTTCCTCAGAGAGCCTCACACTGCTTCTACTGGGGAATTTTGTAAATGATTTTTCATATGGGTCTGCCTGACTTTCTGCCTCTGTTCTGCAGGGCTCTTCCTCAGAGCCCTTCACACCTCTTCCATTAGAGGATTTTATAAATGATTTTTCACATGGATCTGCTAGACTTTCTGCAGTAAGTGTATCAGTGCCCTTCACAACACTTCCACTGGGAGATCTTACAAGTGATTTTTCACGTGGATCTGTCTGACTTTCTGCAGTAAGTGTATCACTGCCTAGTGGTACAGCAACATTCCTGAATTCCAATTTTGCACCGGCTACTGCAGAATTACTACAGGTGTACCCTAAGGATGAAACTGCTTCTGTTTTCTCTCTTTTCTCTTCTGAAATTTCTGGTTTTACTTCAGCTGTATCTCTACCAAAGGGTACCTCTGCACTGCCAGGAATGGGGTGGGTGGCCAGAATTTGTTCTTCACAGTTACAGCTTTCACTCAGAACTCTCTCTGGCTCATCATCAACTTTACTGACAGTATGAGGAGACATCAAATCCTTGCTCACTACATTTCCCAATGTTTCGGCTACCACTTCAGTAGGAAAGTTATCATTCAGTGTTTTGGACTGTAATCCTTTCTCCTCTACAGAGACTATAATTAGGGCAGGCTTTAATTCTGGAATAGTCATTAAATCCCTTCCCTGCCTTACATAATCTGATTTGGGAGTCCTTTCAACAGCAAAGACACTCTCTTCCTCCTTTCCTTTATGAGTAGGATGTTCATTTGTTCCTACCTCCAAGTGGCTCCTTAAAGCACCAGTTTTGCAACTTGTGTTTTGCTGCACTGACTCTCCGTGCTCTGCCCCTCTGTCACTGCCATCTGGTTTCATTGCAGTTTCCAGGACTTTCCAACCAAAGCCAAGATTAGAAGAATCATCTGCCCATCTTTCTCCTGCCACAATCTCCGTATCTGACAGCTCAGATTCAAGGCCATTCTCCTTCAAATGTTTGTGCTGCATTCCACTACTGGAATCGCAGTTTACAGAACAATCACAGTCTCTGCTGTCCACACCAGCAGGAGCACCTGCATGAGAAGCTGCAGGGTTCTCAGTGTCACCAGTGTCCGATTCAACATCAATGTCACACAGGAATCTGCTTGCTTCCAGATCTCTTTCAGCTTCGTACTCATTGTTTTGGGTAAGTTCCTCAGTGTTTATGATCCCTGGACCACAATCCAGGGAGGAGGATGTCTCCTTTTGGTTTAGATTGTCCTCACAAGCATCACTCCCTGTTAAGCTGTCAGCACAAGTATCAGCTGGCTCTGGGCTAAGGCCACATGTCTCTGATTTAGAGTGCAAATAATGATCAATGGACTGGGGAGAGGCTGCTGGTTGAGAAACCTGACACTCCTTTGAGTCTGTGTCAGTATCAAGGAGAGATCTTTTTATGCCAAATTGGCCCTCTGTTTCTATAGCCTTTTCAGGGCTTACAGTTACCCTTCCAAAGTTTTTCCAAGTGTATTCAAAATCCAGCTCTTGAAGATGTATTCTGGAACATGACCATCTAAATTTGTCTGTTGGGTGAATACAGCTCACCACACATTCTGCCTCCCTTTGAGCACTGATATTTTCAGGTACGCTGTGCCATGCTTTACTTTCTGTAATCTCTGACTTTGTGTGTGGTAGTCGAGATTTGGGGTTGAAGCAACTCTGGTAGAAGAGTGAATCTGATGTCAACATGGTCTCTGTACTTCCATGTTTTATCCTTTTAGCCGTAGTGTCCTCACTGTCAGCTGAATTCCTCCTGCTGCATTTTATACTGGACATAGACTCTAATTCACACTTACACTCAGATGTCTCAGTGTCACTTTTACAGTTAGGTCCATTTGTTTCAAAATGAAGATTAGGCAAACTACAGCTTGGTGCTGCATCTGACCAGAAGGAAAACTGCTGTACCTCAGGAAAAATCAAACAACTGTCTGAGTTTGCTTTGAAACAACCAATGCTAAATACTGCAGGGTGTTCCTTGAGTCTTGCAACATCGTTTTCTGTAAGTACTGAGTTGGTACAGGACTGCACTTCACTGCTTTCTAACTCTGCCTTACTCTGCAGTGCTGTTACAGACTTTCTCTTTGCCTGTGGTAAAATGCCCTCTTCACAGACTTGGCTCTCTGTGATGGAAATATCACTAGATAACGTTAGCTCTTTATCACCCAGTTCTTCACCCTCTAACTCTGCAAACTGTATGCAAAATTCAGTTTTGCTTGCTTCTTCTTTTATTTTGGAGGACAATTCTAGCTGTATATCCTGGGTGAACTCTGGTTGCTTGGAGCACTTCAGTTCATGGAAGGTTTCTGCCTTTTCTTTGGGAAGATTACAGCACAGGGGCTTTTTTTCAGTAAACAGGCAGTTTGAATCCGAGCAAGCATTCCCAGTTATGTCACTGGAAAGGGATTCTGTGTCTGATGCACTCTCATAAGGCTCAGTTTTTACATCTGACAAAGATCCACTCTGATGTGACACGGTTTCAAAATAATCTTCATCTGTTTCTTGGCTAGATCCACGTACCTCCAGCTCGGTTGTGCTTGGAGTAGAAGAGCTCAGATCGTCTTCAAACTCTCCTTCACTGATGTAGTTTTCAACTGGCTGTGGGGTCTGTGAATAAACAAAAAAGAATGATTTAGCAATGATATCCCACAGCAGCAGGGTAACATGAATTATTATTAGAAAAGGCACTTGAGAACACAATTAATTCAATACATACTGATGTCTTTGCAAGTTATACTTAATGTCTTACTTCCTGATGCTCCTGAGGTCTTTCTATATGTTGCTTCTTTTTTCTAACTTTAACATTTCTTCATTAACCATTTTTCATTTTCATATGTAATTATGCAGAGGCCAGAATTTTACTTTTGGCCATATTTTTCATAGCCCATTGCCAAAACACTTTCACATTCAAATATATCAAATGGAAATTATCCCTCGCCAGTAGATCTAGAAACTCCAATGAACACATCTTCAAATCTGAGGAGGAGGTTTATGTGAAAAACCTGGGAAGTAATTATTAGTGTCTGCCTTACAGAAATGTGGCATAAATATGTACAGAATAACTACACTTGAGTAATCAGATATTACACATACCAAAACTTGAACCAAAGGTGAAAAAGGTCTTAAATCTCATTTTCCAGAAGGCTTATACCAGGAGAACTACATGGATCAGTTATCAGAACACATCCAAGTCATTGGCTCTGAGCAGAAGGATTAAAACCACACTGTCAGTATTAGGAAATGTTTTTACACAGACAGCTAACCCTGGGAGAGCCTCAGCCTTCTTTTCTTCAACAGAAGTCTGGACATTTCTCAACTTTGAAGCAGAAAATGAAGTCACAGCAAAATGTCTTCAAAGTTTCCTGAGGTAAAATAGTCCTTGCTGTCTGTCAGCTTCAGGTTCAGCTATTGTCAGAAGTCTACAAATGCATCTAGCTGAGATACTTGGCTGATTTCAGCTTCAGTCCATATCTAGAATGAGATGCCACATAAATATAAATGGCAGCCTTTAACCCTGATGCTGGATGCCTCTTTACCCAGGTTTTGGTGACAGTTCTCATAAGAATGATCAGGATATTTTAATATCTGAAAACTGAGATAATGAACAATTAAAGACTTTTCTAAAAAACAACCCAAAAAACAAAATCAAAAACAACAAAAACACCAAACAAACAAACAAACAAACAAAACCACACAAAAAAGCAAACTAAACAAATACAAAAAACACCACAAGTGAATGGCATCCATCAAACTAGAACACAAGATCCTTTAGCCTGATTTGCACATCACATTCACCAGGTGCTTTGTCACAGAGGAAGTGTGAGTCTTCATATGGGAAGACAAATTGCAAATCACATCAAAGGACATGTCACAGAGTTTTCTGACTCCAAAACATAGCATTTAAATTGGAAAAAGAAAGACACAAGGGTTATTTCCAAATAAGAATTTCTCAATAAGAATACTGCTATTTTCTCTCGGCAGAAGAAGGAAAATAGAAATCGAATGCAGGAGGCAAGGGGGAGAATTCAGTACTTCAAAACAAATCCAAAAACCACTTCTGAACCTGATGAAATTGCACTGCAGTGGCAACACAAGTCACATAACTAGCAGAGTAATGTGTCCTTTACTGTGTGCAGTCAGTGACACATGTAATTGAGGTCCCCCAATAATGGCAAATCCCAGTGTCCCCAGGCCAGGAGTGACCAGCAGTGAGCAGCACAGAGCAGCATTTCACAGTGTGAGCAGTTGGCTCGCACAGCAGCAAGTGCAGCAGCAGCTGCTCAGCAGAACCAGCTCTGCCTCCTCAACACTGTTCTGAACACAAACTTACAGATGGCAAGACACTAAGATAAAAACTATTCAGGCAAGTAGAAGCAAAGTAATGAAGATGCCCAACTGCACTCAAGGATAATTATGAATTAAATTGCAAAAAAAATTGGGGCAGAAATCTCTTATGCTCCATCTATAATTCCAAACATAGCCATGTCAGGATATTCATGCTGTGACCCCTCCCAAATTCATTATTTTTAATGGGTATAATACAAAATTATGCCTTTAAAGCAGAAACAGAGGCCCCACAATTGCTTCCACAACTTGTGGGAAATAAGGAAAAAACTTCTTGGTATGAAAGGCACCAAGTAATGCCAACCACCAGCCTTGCACTGAGCCCAGGACTGAACACAAGCCCCAGTGCTGCTGAGGATGAGAACCAGTGCCAGGATGAGCCTGGCAGGGCCAGATCTGCCAGATGGAGCCTGGGATGGAGCTCCCCTGAGGAGCAAGAGGATGTGGAAGTTCCTGTTTCTAGCCAAGTCCTCTGCCTAAGAGGGAGGCCTGGAGCTCACCTGTGGCAAATGTGACATTCATGAGCTCACTGAACTTCCTCTAATGCCCAGGGAAGAAATCCCTACAGGGCTAACAACCTGAATTTTGTACCTTCTGCAGGTCTCCCGGTGTCTGTGGGTGCCCAGACTTTGCTGTGACCATGTGCTCTGTCACATGTGGTTGAATTTTCTCCCAACCTGTAGTGTGTGTATTTTGTTAGTGTTTCTGGGACTACCTCTCATGGTGTTTTCCTGGGATTTTTCTGTAGAAATTGAGTGTAAAGGACTCAGTCAGAGCAGAAGGGGAGGTTTACAATGGGCTCTGACATAGCCCTGTGCTCCCAACACAATCACAGGCTTGGGAAGTGAGTATTTGTGCAGCAGTGATTCTCAGCGAGGCTGCCCATTGGACAACAGCCCTTGTGCCTTTAATTTCCATGAGACTACACTGAGAATTTCAAAGGACCAATTTTGGCTCTTTCTTGGGAAAACCATCATCACCCATGGTCAGGGTTGCTTGTTTATACCTCTTTTCAATCTCAGAGCAGATAAACATTTGGAATACAAAGCCCTGGAATAAATGTGAAAAATGAGTACCAAAATAAGGCTTTTGCACTTCACAAGCAATACACAAAACACAGCAAAACTCCCGACTGCTTTTCTCTTGCATGTCTCTTACCATCTCTGAAATGTGCCAAGAAAACAGGATGAAATTGAAGTTACAGATCTGTCTTGCTGTTATTACATGTAGCCATATATAACAGTGTCAAACTGAAGTCACCAGAAAAATAAACCTTGTGACTTTGATGTGCAAAGTGAAGACCTTTATCTCCATAAAATAAGATACCTCCCATCCAGGTTGCCCTCATAAGTGACATTTGCTCCCGTGGGCTAAGTCACTCTTGTCTTCTGAACATGTTTCATTTGGTGGGAAAGTCAGGTATCATTTTTCTCTAGATCAGATGTGATATTTGAATAATTTTCTCACACTATTATATTGCAGCAATAGTGATAGTTCTCAGATATTGTGTCTTCCTAATTTTCTCTGCCTAACACTTGACAGGAGAGGTTAAACAGACAATCATATTACTTCAACTAGTTTTTCAAAGAAGGATTTTATCCTTAATTTTCACAATCACAAAAAGAATCTGACCATTTAGATGGCTTTTGCTTTTACTTTGGATGCAAGTTCCCTAAGCAAGTCTGGCTTGCTTTCCCACTAACTTGGACCTGACTCTAGTTATCACCTCATTTCTAGCCCAAGGAACAAGAGAACAGTTTTTCCCTGAAGACAACAGGAAAGCATTTTCAGTTGATATTTCAAAGTATCCAGACAATTGTTTTCTCTGCAGGTGATGGTAACAACTCTTGAGTTGCTATCAATACACATTTCATAAATCTCCATTCACACCTTGTTTGACTAAAAGGCACAGCCCAGTGGCTTTGATTTGCAATGGGATGAGACTAAAATGCAGTTCCCATTAACAGGTGAGAGCAAGCCAGTTGTCCTCTGTGCTCAGTGCTTCCACATCAGGGAAAGGAAATGTGCAATTCCCAGGGCAGGGAGGAGGGAATCATTTACAGCAGGTCTCATCCTGCAGAGTGCTGGGTGCTCTGAACTCTCTGCCACTTAAAAAGCATGGAAGGAAAGAAAGATAGACAAAACCAGTGAATGAAAGTGTCCCCTTCACTGCAGTGTAAGATTGCTAATACAGCTGCTTCAGGTTCCAGCTGTAATGTTGTCTAGGGTCACTTGTATTGGTTTAACTTGTGTCCTGTATTTTTGAAAAATAAGCTGAATGGAATTACTGAAATGACTGAGTCTCTGGAACTCCTCCTTGGCTTCCCAGGGATCCTGACTCAGTTAAATTCTTAACTTTTCATGATAGCTAGATGGTTAATATTGTAACATGGTAGCATGAAACTCATCCAGTCTCACTGCAATGAGACGTGTTAAAAGCTGAGATTTTTCTACAGCCATGTAGGGACTTGGGTGGCCTTGGGGCTTGAAAAATGCTGGTCATGGAACTGTTATTGTCATTATGGATATTCTGAGCTGAGGGCACAGAGGGAAAAAACAAAGGTATGTTCAGTACCAGGACAGAAGCAGCGTTTGAAATACCCAGTTTCTCCTTTTTGTGACTTTGATACACCTCTGTTCTGAAAGGGACACTCTCGGAGAGAGGGGGAGGAGTCTGGCCTCAGGGCCCTGGTCTCTCCAGCTGGCCTGGCAAAGGTTGCCTAAGATAATATTACTTCTAGGATGTTACTTGAATGTTCACCAGGTTGGAAATGCCTCAAAAGATCTAAGATAACCAAGCCTTTCCAGAAGAACAGTCACAGAAATGGCGTTTCATGGACTGAATTATGTTTTTGGATTTAAAGCAAACACTGCACAAAAAGCATTCCCTTCACACAAAGTTTTGTCACAGAGGTCAGAAGTGGCTCCTGGCAATGATAGAGCACAGCTGCCATTGCAAGGAATCAGCCACACCACCTCAGTCACCACAGAGCTGTTACAAAAAGCCCTTCACACATATTTGGGGAAGAGATACAGACCCAGAATTAATGGCCTCAACTTACCTACACTTTTCCACACTTAAGTAAATTCAAAGCCTGTCCAGAAATCCTTAAAGCAAGTTGGATGCCAGTCAGGGGTTGGATTATACATGGTGTAAAGAGACACAGCCCTACCTCAGGGGAACTTTGTATGGCAAATGAATTTGCATGTAAAGATTTATTCTGTGAAGAGCAAACAAAATTCTTTGTGAGAGCCCTCCCACATGCCCAGAGTTGTGTTTTTCAGGGTTCACATAGCACAGAAGCACAGAACTTGAGAAAAGCTCTTAAATTAACGATGACACAACCACCCCTCAAAAGCTGCCTCCGGGAAAGGACTTCAGACACGAGATGACAGTGAAGAGCACAGTGCAGTAGCTGCAACCCACCCTGATTCCCTCTGCACTGATCAACTCTGGCTGGAAAAATGACCCAGCAGAGCTTCAAATTAGAAACTATACAGAAAACATCATGTCAAATAGCCACATAAGGTCCCCGAGGCTTCAAATTATTTTCCTGATCAAACCCAGATACCCAAGCTCTTTTGTTAAATTGCCTTTATTTACTGCTGCCTTGTAAAAACAAACCTTGTTACCCTTAATGAGAAAGAAGTAGATTGAAAGACATTAACTTCAAAGAGAACTTTTGTTTCTTAGTCAGCAGAAAACCACTTCTTCTGAATTGCCTGTCATTTCGGTGGATATTACAGGTGCTACAGATGTTTATAAAGAGCAAACCAGCATGAAGAAGAGCAGATGCAGCACTGTGCCTTGATGAGGACTGCTGAGCAGGGATGCTGTTGTCAGCGAGGTTCTGAACCTTCAGACTGATTCTGCACTGTGCATAAATGGCAATTTGACAGGCACTCTGAAAGGCACTAGAAATGAAACCCTCTGCAGGTACTGGGGAAAGTACTCTGTAACCACTGAATGATGACATTTTCCTTTCAAAACATATTCAGTTTTTGATGCAGGACACGAACATTTGCATCTTAACTGCACAAGAGGAAACAAAATTCACAGATGGATGAGAAAAGCAACTTCCCAGGAGGTTCCTGCTCCAAGTGCAGATATGTATAGGCATCCAAAATTAATTTTGGCACTAAGCAGTTGAGTGACACAGATGTTTTGTTAATCATCTATGCACAGCAATAGCACTGTTTGCAGGGCTCTCAATCTAAAGTGGCAACATTTTTATATACAGAACCATTTATATGTGAAGTCAATAAAACAACATATCTCCCTTTTCTACAAAAGATGGATTTTTCATTGTTCCCAAGAGGTGCAGTTGTTTTTTGCTAAAAAATCTCTCAATGCCAGTTGTGTAGATTTGTGAGAATTTGCACTATGCTAATGACTCCTGGCATGAGGAAACAACACGTGGACATCCACTGCCTGTCCTGCTCTAGTTGTATTTAGTGCCTTCACTGGCTTAAGCAAGTCCAAAATCAGCAGGACTAGGTCAGCAAGGCTCTGGCAGCTACCATCACTCCAGGTGCTGGTGCCAGGTGAAGGCAGGAGGGAGGACTTGGATCCAGTGGCAAAACAAGGCACAGAATCAGTGAAATATCTGAACATCATAACAGCACCATAATTCCCAGAACTTCAGTGTGTTCCCCCCACCCAGCACCAGCTTGACTGCTCTGTTTCTGCTCAGAGCCCTGATTAACCTGGCTCCAGAGGTCACCTGAGCCTCCACCACGGTGTTGTCATATGACACTTGATCAGCACAGGACTGCAAGAGCAGATACACACCACAGCCTGGGTGTGCTGCACTCCACAGCTTCTCCAATTCCATTCAACAAGCCAATCCCAACATAAAGTTGGGAAAACTATAAAAACATTTTTATCATGTTTTTATTAAAAAACCATTTCTATAGCCCAAAGGCAAAACTGGCATCTCCCCTTTGACACTGCCACTCCTGCTGCCACACAGAGCTTAGCAGAAATGTTGGCCGGCGTGTGGGAATTCCAGAGTGTGGGATCTGGGAGCCATCTAGAGGTGCAGAGCACTTTGCACAGACAAATTACACACTGCCCCTGATAAACACAGGCTGCATTCCAGTGCCTCACGATCAAATCCCTCAGCTTTAGTTCCAGACAGGTAGGACTGCCCAGCAGATAAAAGGTGAGGCAGTGAGGAGGCATAAAGGTTTCCTGTTAAGCAGAAGATAAGTGTGTAAGATAGGTTATTTGTACAAAATTATTGCACAACACTGAAAAGTTCATGGCTCTCTGTGTCTTGTATCTGTGGCTTATTTCTTCCATTCAGTTTTACAAGCTGCAGTTTGCATCAGAAATACTTTTTTTTATCAAAGCAGCGATATGAGACATAACTATCATGAAAATATTTGTAGATTTATTCTCACAAACTGGCAGCTGATCTGCACTATGTAGTGTCATTTCACTCTTGAAATGTAAAGTTTAGACTGTATCAATAATTAATATTGTTACTGTTCTAAAATATAAAATTTGGATCACAGACAGCTAAAATTCAGACTCCAGCAGTTTCCCTGCTCTTGGACACAATCTGTGACCATTGCACTGCAAACACTCCCTCTGCTGGCAAATCTCAAGGGAAGGTATTGCTTATTGCCTCATTGTGCTTCTGCCTTCAACACATGGAAAGCTTATGTTGTTAGATGGCTGATTATCTTTTCATGAAAACTGGGATATATTTTTTTTACCTTATAAAACCAGGTCAATATTCCTCCTCATTCATGCCCCTTCTCTATTTTTATTTTAATAGGGAAAAGCTCAGTACTCTCCCAGCAAAAGATAATCAGAAGTTCATGTAGAAGATAGAGTGTAAAGATATAAGCAGATAACATGTCTGCTCCCATGAAATGGGGGACTAAGCCTCACTTTTTGTACTGAAAAGGAAATCTAACACACCTGGCCACAGGGAAGGTCCTGCCTCAGAGTCATGGAGCAAACGTACATCTGTCTCTGTGTGAATTTTACCATTTACCTTCCTGCAAGGCAGGTCCACTCACAGGAGGTTGAAGCTGTCTGGCAGGCAGAAGCAGCACTGAGCTGTGCACAGACCAAAACTCCTACCTAGAAACTGTGTGAATCCTCCTCCAAAGACAGACCCCATGCTCAGCTCTGGCACTCTGCAGCTCAGGAACCTCGAGTACTGACGTCTGTCTAGCAGTGGAAGTTTGTATATCCTTTAAAAGGTCATTCTGGCCTGCTACACTGATCTAAATGAATACAACATCCACAGTTAGCTTCCTTTCAGAGTGTTTAAAGGCTTGACCCCTTAGCTGAGTGGGAATCCTAAGGATTCCTGGTGAAAAAAATGGAGACTTCTGCTCTAGAAGAGCAGGTAGCACATGCTGTGGTTTTGTGTCCTTCTATGGTAACTGTGATGTAACTACATTTTTGTGACTACACTTTAGAACATTTACCTTTTTCAAACTCAGGTGGTTTTTTTTTCAGAATGCTGTTGAGAAATTATAGAAGGAATACTGGCTTGGAGGAGTACAAAGACAGCAAACATTCTATAGACAAGGCAAACACCTCCAAAGAAAAAAAGCTACTGGAAAAAGAAAACTCCACTAAAGACAAGGAGTGGCTCAAGAAATTCCAAGTGTATATGTGCATATGGATGTAGCCACAAGACATTCACTGATATTCCCTCAGTTATCATCAATTCAGTGATCAGTAATGGGACTGCAGTGAAATTGGAAGCTGAAGGTCGTGAAATATATGGCTTGTTTATCTTATAACCACTCTAACCACTCAGTCCACTTTTAGAACCAGTCTTTCTCTGTTTAGTAAAGATTTCAATCTGCAGAATTATAATTCAGAGTGTCAATTAAAAGAGGACTCTGAAGGAAAGGGCCTACATGGAGCCCAGGAAATGCAAGGCAGTGATTGATACAAAATCCTGCCTTTCTTGACTTCCTCCTGCCATCACTGGAAACATCACCAAAAATTGCCCAATACACTCAGCCATGCAGCTCCCTCTTCATTATATTGTTTGCTTTTAAACTAGTGTTTCTGTGGTCATGCTTGTCCTTACACCAAACACCCTTCCTCTGGCACATCCTGCTGAGTTCCTACATGCTGCAAGGCCCATGACCCAACAGTGCTGGATAAATATGGTGAGAGTGTTTAATTATGTAGGATAGAGGGAGGGAAAAGGGGAGAGGGAGGAAGTTCCATGTTCATTAACTGGTTCAGGGTAAATGACTCGCTCTAGTCATACCAGAGCACCTACAGCACAGCCAGACATTCAACCACCTCAGTCCCTGCTCATTAATTTTATCTTTTAACTTCTCTGTTGGGTCTAATAACTCTCTGAAGGTTTGAGATCTCCCCACACAGAATACTGTGTAAACAGAGGAGAAAACCTCAAGGACAATAAGGAAAGAGAAGTGACTAAAAGCTATGTATATATACATCAGCTGGAGCCTCTCTGGATTGCCAGCACAGAAATGCTCCTAACACAATTGCAGACTCTTCCTGTGGCATTTTAAGGAGGCATGATGTCAAAGTGGAGGCAGCAGAGAGATGACCATCAATGGGAAAAATTAAATAGAAAGGAAGAACAAATAGAGAGGAAAAGTATAGTACCATATTTTGCATTGTTCAGGTGATTTTAGGGCGTTGAGGTTTTTGCATTGTTGAGGTGATTTGGGGCTCCAAGTGACACTCAGTGAAACATGCACGCCTATCATGAGCTATCAATAACAGGAGCATTATTTTTTCATATGTCTCAGTCTGAGACATATGCCACTACTGCATGTTCTTGATAGCTTTAAGTAAGAGATTTGCTAACAAAGTCAGCCTGGGTTTTGATAGTCAGATAAGGCTTTTTCCTCTTTTTCTTGTCATGTGCTTCATGCTCAGGTTGACTCCTGTTCCGTATCACTCCATGTGCATAAAACACACAAGGCTTCCCCTCCTCAGCTGTCCCTCCTGACCTTCAGTGGTTGTTTCTTACACATTTGCCCTGCATTTGGCTCTGGACTCCAGCAAGTGTTACACAAACAGAAACTCAGAGGACACACTTAGCAGCCAAAGGCAGCTCCTAAAAACATGATCTGGAGCCAGCAGAAAAAATTAGGAACATGGGAAGAAGGATGATTTTCAAACATGGGACTGATGACATTTTTCAGGCTAGGTCTTGCTCATGAGTTCAGGAAGTGAATTTAATGCAGCACAACTTTGCATCCTCACATTTTATTTGAGTTTAGCCTAGCTGGGTGACACGAGATATTCCAGTCCCAACAGGCAGGTCACTGCCTTCCTCCTCTCTCCAGAGTGGCAGAGACATCTTCTCGATGAGCTTTTCAAAGCAGAAGAGATCAAATAACATGCCAGTTTATATAAAATAACAAGTTTCAAGGAAAACTTAGCTAGCAACATTGTTGCAGAGCATGGATTCAGCTGCCTCAAGCTGTGCCATTTGCAAAGACCTTTTTCGCCCACTGTTTCCACTTCTCTTCCCACATGACAGGAAGTAAAAGGGCTGTTTACAGGGATTTTAATCAGGCACAAGAACTGCGTCAGCACCAGGCCTGATCTGCAGGTGATGTTCGTGGGGTCAGGGTGCCCTGGTCCTGTGCAAGGTGAAGTCCTTTCTATGCCCCCGTGGCACACTGCAGGGCAGAGCAAGCCTTTCATGCCAGGGTGGCAGCCACACACTGGGGCTGAAGTGTGCTGCACACTGTGCATGTGGGACCAAGCCCTTCAGCTGCTGGGGCTTAGGGAGAGGCTCAAGTGCCTCTTTCTGATGCAGCTGCTCAGTATCCAGCTTTATGCCTTGCTTCTCCTTTGATCTTGGATACCTGATTTCACCTCTGTTCCTTCTCTGTGTAACAATGGCAACACCTCCAGACCTCCGAGCTGCACTCTAATACCAGATTAAGTGTTGAGGCACGAGGGAGTGAAATCTCCTGACTCATGAGATGAACTGAGGTCACATAAGCCCAGCCTTATTTTTCAAAATCCACAAGAGTTGTATAAATCTGTGACCAAAATGCCCCCTTCTCTCTCCAAGATCCTGCTTTTCCTGATGAAAGGTTCTCAGGAACCTTTTATCCCAGTGATGACTTCATGTGATGTCCCTTGATTTGATTTAGATTGGATGTAGTGACTCCAGTGTAACTACCAGCTGTGCTTTTGCCACAAGGCTCCTGTCTCATTCATGTGAACAGTTCCAGGGGTCTTCTGACACTTCCAACAGTGCAGGTGGCTGAGACAATACTACAGTAGTTACAGGGGCATGGGGAACCTGAGCTTGGCACAGATGAGGTCTCAGCTGTAACCTTCAAGACAGCTTGACGTGTATCCTGCATCAGGATACGTGGAGCAAGTGGCAGTAGTCAAAATAAGAACAAGGATTATTTAGGATGAATCATGGGGGAAGATTGAAAGCAGTGTGTGCATTCCAGACAGAGAGAGTACACTGTGAAAACAGTCTTTAACTGCTGACTCAAGGAAGCAATCTTCTCTCAGACGGTGTGACAGATAAAACAAGATTTAATGGATTTAAATTGAAGCAGATAAGACTGAAGTTAAACAAAATCAATAAATCACCAAGAGTATGGATAATAAAAACTGGCACAGGTGGCCTAGAGGATAGCATGGAACCATCCCTTTCTGTGTTTAAGCACAGATTAGACACACCTAACAGGAATGACTCAGGGAGAGCCGATCTCCAGGAGTAGGACAGGTGAGAAGATCGTTTTTGGCTCCTTGTAACCTTCTAATTCAGTAATTAGTGTCTTGTATTTGCTTATGACTCTATTTTACCACAACACACAGGCCAGGGAGGGATGCACTATTGGAACAGATGTGACATGGAAGAGCAGTCATGAGCAAGGAATCCTGCAGCAATCCAGATTTACAAGCAACCTACATTCATGTATCAGGTGCAGAGCTCAGTAAGGGCCCAAGAATGTCCACTGATGAGAGGAGAGGTCTAGAAAAGGTGGCATGAGAAAAGACTGAGCCCCTGTTGCTAAGCCAAGAGAAAACCTCACAGTGCGAAATGGCACATCCCACCCAGTCCTCATAACTTAAGCTGTTTATTTCAAGGCTTAAAACTGCAGTATGATAAAAAAGGTATCCAAAGGGACAGAAATTGTCCATATCCTAAGTGCTTTGGCACAATCCACCTAGGCTTATTTGCCCTACACTCCCAGTTGTGCCTCTGGGTCACAGAAAGTGTATATTATGGTGGAGATTCTTCCACTGACAGAAAGCATGTCATATCCCTCACCAGAAACACAAATTATGTCCATTTAGTTCCTCAGGAGGGAAAAACTGCTCCTTGGCCTGTGTACCACCAAGGATTCTAGGATTCTAGGATTGCAGCAACTGTTCATTTTGGCTTCCCTACACTTTATCGATGAAGCAGTAATTTATTTTTTTGAAATTGAAGGAGCAGAAACTGCTGCCCCTGGAAAGTGTTAACTACAGGAGCATGTCATTCATGGGTTCAGTGGGAAGGACCTGGCTTCCCACATTGGCGAGCTAAGAGAGATAGCTGGAGGTGTGAGAGAAGCTCTAATAAATCATGACATACAATTTCTCCAACTTGGCAACAAGCAGAAAGGAGAAAAAGGTCTTGCAGAAGAAAATCCAAGGCGGCAAGATCATGAGCAGAGTGGGTATGGTTCTATCAAGTCGTTCATTCCTTGGCTGTTCCCAAGCCCCCAAACTGCCCTGCGCATCTCCCCAGGTATCAGCAATTTACTTCACATGGCCAGGAATGCAGAGTGAGATGTGAGCAAGATCCAGCCACTCAATCCACAGCACAATTCTTCACCAGCCAGTGCCAACCTGAATGCACAGAAAGATCTGAAAGCTTATCAGATCAGAGAAAAATGCCTTTTAAGCCAAAATCCAGCTTTCAGCACCATAGAATCAGGAATACAGTAACTATAGCCTCCTACCTAATGATTTTGCTTGGCTTAAAACTATCACAAGATCTTGCAAAAGTCGAAAGAAAAAGTTGCAAGAAAAAAATCTTGCAAAGGTCGTGTCTCATTTCATACTCTCTTAAGGTCAGTTCAAGAAAAATGGCACACAGACCTGCATGCACATCCAAAAAGCTGTAAACTTTGGTTAACAAAACAGAGCTCAGTTTTGCTCTTAACCACAAAGATCAAGTTTAAAAGGAAACAAAAAGATGCAAATCATACATTTTCAAGTCTTTGAAGATCCTGCTGGCACTGCCTCAAGTCAGAGTACTTCTCAGTACAGCTCATTTCCCTTCAGTCAGCCTTTTCACTGCTTCAGTGCTGAATACACAAAGAGTACCAGACATTTTTAGCCTCAATAATGTTTTCATTAGCTGTCAGGAATAGCACTAATAACAGGCATTAGAGGTACAACATTCAATTGTTCAGGACAATCTAAACATTTAATTACATTATGGTAGCTAATCACAAATAATTGCCTTAGGGAAGGCAGGGCAGCTGTGAGGGGATGCAGTTTGTTCAGCTCCTGGCAGAATTCAGCAAGGACAAATTAAGAAGCACTGGGAGAAATGTCTTCAAAGCATTCACAAACCATATTTCCTCTTGGTCTTTTAGAGAGGAACTACTTCAGCTTGCTTCTGTGCAGCCCAGAGGTGATCACCTTGTTTGAAAAGAGCATAATTCCACACTGACTGGGCTTTTTATTATCTTATTTTACTATCATTTCTGTTCACATTTGTCCTTTTATTGGATCTGGCTCTATCAAGTTTCCTTATCATTGTTTCCTTTCTTCCTAACCCTTTTACATTATCTTACACAAATGGTTAGTTTCACTGACCTACCAAAGAGAAATCAAAGAGAGGGTGATTATCAGAACCAAAGATGATGATAAAATCATTTCTTTAATGGAAAAGAAAGAAAGAAAACCAACCAACCAAGCCAAACGTACACATATAAAAAACAAAAATTAAAAGAATTTAAAAAGGAAAAAAGAGAAATAGAAACTGATCTTGCTTTCCTGTGTCACTATATAGAAGTAGGAAGTTTAGACTAAAATAGAGCAGAATACCATAAAGAGAGGGATGTTACATCAGAACTTCTTTGACTAAATCTTATTTGACAGATACCTCAGATATAGATACAACTCTCTGATGCCCATTGGCCTGTCCCCTTCTTATATGCCATTCTTTGTGATCTTTACTTACAGATATCTGTATAAATCTGATGCTCCATTACACAGCCATTTCAAAGCACAATGCCTGTGGAGCAATGGAGATTTCTACAGATCTATCTCTTACAGAAGCGAGTTCTATTCCTGTGTGTTATAAAGGGTTAAGAAGATTTTCTTCAGGCAGTAAAGAGCCTCCTTTAGTACCAGTCTGAAAACTCCATTTATAACATTATCTCTCTGCCAGGTCCTTTAGCAGAAGCCTCCAGCCAGCACATCATTTCACCAAACCCAGTGCAGACACTGCTCTTACGATTGTTAACAAATCACCAAAAGCCTTCATGCAAGATTTAAGTCTTGCAAAAGAGAAAAAGCGAAAGTCAAGCATGTAACAATGTAACATCTTCATTCCAGAGAGGAAAGTTTTGCACTTAAGTGCTCAAGTACTGCAGTGTAACCTGCAACTTAGCTGAGAGTTGGGTTCTGCATAAACCGCAGACCCACAGTTTGAATGCTCAGGTCCCTGGTGCCCATGTCCAGATTTCTGTCACTCTGTCCCAGGCCCTTGGCAATCAGCAGCCTACCTGGATGTTCCTGACTCTCCTGGGGGTTGTATTTGTAGTGGCAGGACATCTCACTTGCCAGCCCAGGTGCTGTCTCCTCATAACTGGTGCAGATGACATTGGGCTGTGCCAAAATGGGATGAAGTGATTTCGCTTCCCTTGATCATATTTTGTTGTGAGGGCAGGAGGTTCTCTCTGTCTCCAGCAGTACCACTGATTACAGCAATTATAATTTCTTATCTTCCAAATTTTACTAGTGCTGCTGCAGTTTTCCCACTGCTTTGTGAGAACTGAAATAAACCCAGGGCAATTTTTCTGCAACACTCCGTCCATCTGTGATCCCAGCTCCAGTGCCCGGGCCAGAGTCAAGGTATCAAGTTCCATCAAGAGCTTCTCACGAGTTCGCCGGTCTGCTGCCTTGTCAATCAGCTGATCCAGGATCAGCTCTTCCTGCCAACAGCCAAAAGCACAGGCTGATGCCAATTCCTGCAGTGCTGAAGCAAAAGTTGTAAGAGTTTCACCTGGCATTTGTTCCTGCTGCCTGAACTGGAACCTCTGTAAAACCACACTCTGTCTGGACTTAATGTGCCCTGAAATCTTCTTCATTTTTTCTTCAAAGGAGGTAGCTGAAATCAAGGTTGTAAAAATCCTCTGACCTTTCACATCCAAGGTGAAAGAACAGTTCTTGGAGAACCTTCAGGTTTCAGTCGTCTATGTCAGCCAAATCTCAGTATCAGGCACTGACATGAGGAACCTGAACTGAAAACTGCCAGCAAGGTGCAATGGGAACTCCCCAGTCTTCAATGCTACAGCTACATCACTGAGATTCCCACTGCCTCTAAACTCGCCACCCAAAAGACTCCTGCCTTCCAGCCCAGGTTGTCTGGCAGGGCAGGAAATTCAGTGCTCCTCCCATGCAAGCAGCAAGGGTAGGGGCAGGTGAGTAAAAGAGAAAATTAAATAGGAAGGAAATAAGAAGATCATAGGGAAGACTGTCTCCCCTGCTAGGAAGTGTTTGCTGAATGCCCTAAAACTAAAGCTTGTCAAACATTTACAGGAAATCAAACATAAACCCTAGGTTTAATGGTTTTACACAAGTTGCTTGAAATAATCAACAGCACAACATTCACAGCAAAACAATCCCTCCATGTCACCAGGACATATGTGAAGAGTGTGCAGGAGCAGAGCAGCAACGACAGTCCCACAGCACAGAAGAGCAGCACAACCCTAGCAGGACCTTTGTATGAGCTGTTCTTTCTCGGGATGGAGTCTACAGCTGCCTAAATTTTCAGCTTTTTTCAGCAATCACACAGGAGGTACAACTGGAAACACTGCCACTTACGTGTTGCAGAAAAGATTATGAGAAAGAAGAAGATGGCTTTGTTGCCCTGCATATTTGTGAATATGTGTGGTACTACGAAATTATTTTTAGAATTTTTTTGTATTTTTCGGGTGTCTGGTGGATCCCAGCCAAAGAGACCTGAGGGGTCTGCGCACCCCATCCTGCAATCAGGGAGAAGTAAATGGTTCTCTGCAGAAAATCCCTACACAGGCCAAGCTGATCAGTTTTAGGATAACCTTTCTCAATGAACCACTCAACTCCATTAGTTGAGTCAGGAGCACTGATCAATTTTGTAATAACAGCAGCATTAAAAAAATTATTTGGCTAAAAAATTATTCCTGAGCAACACTGGAGAAGCTCACAAATTTATTTATACCTGCCCACTGCATCACCACATCCTTTAGCAGGACCATACTAGCTTTTTCAGTAAAGCCTTGGTCACACAACAAGCTTAGGTGGAGGTGGAATGCTGAAATACTTTAAAGCTTTTGCATTTTTCAAAGATTTGAACTTTAAGAGGTTTAAAAATATAGTCTCAGCAATTTATTAAATGAGGATTTAAGTTCAAATTAATCTGGAGAGTCTCAGACCCATTTTTAGCAATAAGATTTACTGTACAGAGATTAATTGTGACTGGGGGATGGTGCTATGCAGGGCCAGGAGTTGGACCCAATGATCCTTGAGGGTCCTTTCAAACTCAGCTTATTTTGTGATTCTGTAATTACACAGATTTTGGTTATTTTCATAAGAGAACCCTAAATTTTACCCCATGGGCATAACTTTCTGCCACACAGAATTTGCAGTGTCCTCTGGTTTTATGGGGTCAGCTGACTTAAAGGTAGTAAGCTAAATGAAAACAGGAGATGAAGCTAAACATCCCAAAAAGCTAAAAAATTAAAATACCAAAGTGCTTTAATGGCTTTGCTCGGAACACTCCAGTGTACAGTTGCATTGTAGTCACAAGATTTTTGTCTGAAATCCTGTGAAGTAGAACCCTTAATAGCTCTTTATTAGAGCTAGACAAAAGTATCAGTGAAATACACTGATATTATTAGATAATATCAATATTCTGTAAGAATAATATTATTAGTAATAATAATTAGTATATTAATAGTAATAATATACTATTAATAATAGTATTGTGAAGTTTCAACAACGTTATACATTTTAAGAATTTCCCTTCAGTGGGAACTGCTGTTCATGCCCATTGGAGGAATATGAAGACAAGTTTCCTTTCCTAAAATATTAGATTACCTAGAAGAATAATTGTGTAGAGGGGAGGCAGAGGGGATGGACTCTGAATCCTACTGTTACAGATCTATTTCTGAACTGAACAAGACATTCTTTAACATATCAAGCATCATCACACCATGCTTCATTCCACCCTAGGTCAGTACTCCCCTTTTCACACAGAGAAAATGAGCTCAGAGACATGATGGGATCTGCTTTTGACAATAAAGGAGACAAAGTCAGGATGGGAAGTTAGAGATTCAGCATCCCATGCCCCTTTCTTCAGCAGCTCACCAACCCAATTGCCTTCCCCCAGCTCTGCTTCTGAAAACAAACCCTCTAGTCCAAAGGCAACCCAAAGCTATTGCCAGCCCAGCTCTTGACAACCAGCCCTACATTTAATAACAACCCTGTTTAAAAGGCCTCTCTGACTGGAGAGGAGCAGACAGAATGCTCAGGAGAAGCTCTATGGTATGTTTGCTACAATTTTATACCTTTTCCTGGACAGGATATTGAGCTAGCTGGAACACACTACAGATCCATCTGTCCACTGCAGTTTTCTTTTTTCTAACTTCTCAAAGGAGGAAACACATTCAAATAGGATGATGCCAAAAAGCAACTTCCTTTATGAAATTTAGGGACAGATTTTTAAACATGGACACCTGAATCTTGGTGCCTCCTTTAGAAAATTTGCCTATAAAAATGAATATGCAAAACTTTTTACTGTGAACAATGGAAAGTCAAGTAAAGTAATCAGGTTGGGTTAAGAGGAGACACATTGCCAGGTGACCTTGTGTGAACTACACCAGCTCTTCAAACCATGAGCTCTCACCCCCTGGACTGTATTGGGTCAAACATGTGCCATCTGACCTGGGCCTGCCTCCAAATCCCTGGACACCCTGGTGATGTGACCCACCCCATTGAAACAAGTGCTAACAGTGCCCACAATTCACACAGGCTGTCACTGCTGAGAGCTCCCCAGTGTCAGGAGCAGCACTGGGAGCCAGGAGGGATGGCATCAGCATTTGGGACACTGAGGCTCATTGACAGTACAGCACTGACCAAGTATAAAAGGCTGGCTACACCCTCAGCTGCAGTTACTCTGACCTCACTGTTAAACATGACTAAATCACCTCAAGCCTCTGCATGATAAGAATCCTGATGGGACAGAAATATGCAAAAAGCTTTGGGTAAGATTAGAAACACTGCACTGCTGCCATTCTTATACTTCTCATCTACAAACCATGATGCCACAAAACAAACCCAAGCAAGCAGAGGAGACATTCCTGCTTTCCATCATACCCATTATACCCTCTGTTGGCTTGGGACTATAAACAAACATATTACATTACAAAGAAGAAAAAAACTCAGCTTGAATGACAAACATGATATTTTAGCAAAGTTTCTTTCTGTAACCATTACTTTGCCCTGCACTGGTGTGACTGAACGTGAAGTTTTCAGCACTAATTACAGCTGCCCTGCATAAAGAGGTATTTTCTCTGTTATTGCTGACCCAGTTCTGTTCCTGTTCCGAGAGTGACTCCACACTTGCTCACCTACCAGGAGACATCACACTTGGACTAGAGAAACCAGAAACACATAGAAGTGCATTCCTTCTGCTGACACTATCACGACCAAGAGCACGTCTGTTTATTTGCCCTCTCTGGAAATAAGGTGCTAGGATTTTAAAAGTTTGTGAAAGAAAATTGAAGAACACCTTTCCTTTTAAAGATTTCCAGCTCTATGGTGTCTGACCATACTAAACAAGGCTCATGAGTATAACATGATCAGGCAAGGGCAAGTCATACAGGTTGGATGTCACATTGGCTGAAAAGCCTGCACTACCTTGTACATCTACAGGACTTCCTGGACATGAAAATTTCCACATGGATTTCCATATAACAGCACATTTCACTAAAAATTCTGCATTTATTTTTTAATTGATTTGATTTTGTCCTCTTTCATCATCCTCTATATTTCGCCTGCTTTCCCCATTTCAGCCAATTAGTTTTGAGATGTGGATTTAAATGCCATTTGGAGTTGTCATATGATGTGTCTGCAGTCCTTTCGGTTGTAAACTGCACATTTCCACAGGCTGGTAGTAGTGTCAGCAGCATTTCTCCAGTTCTGGCCCAGTAATCCCAGGTATTTCATGCAGCCTCACCACTGCAGAAGCCTGTCTTTCAAGCAGTTTGGCTGTGGAGAATGCTCTTCACTTTGCCAACAGCTGAAGGACATTTGGATCTCAGTGTCTTAGCAATGCACCACTGAAACAATCCTGACCACATCCCCCTGGCTTTTTGTCTTCTGCAGGGCAGGCTTTGAGCCATTTCTCATCTTAGCTTGCTGCATTACCTACTCAATAATTATAGAAGCCAGAATATGGGTTTCACATCAGCTAAGCCTATTATTTTAAGAAATGTCTCTGCCCCTGCTGCCAGCGTTGGGTAGCCTCAGGGAAGACAGATTCAGTAGCAAATGCCACCACATCCAGCCAGTACTCCTGCACATTTCAGAGCAATGGACAAAGGGATCGTGCTCTCCTGGGTTTTTGTTCCAAGACACAGCACATGAGTAGTATTTGCAAGATCATTGCCCTTATGATCCATTCCCAACAACCCTGTTGATACTATGTATTCCTGCTCAGGAATTAAAAAGATCATTGCTGTAAATAGCGTTAGGATTCCATGTGACTTGTAATAGCAACAGAGCTTTCTCAGTCAAGAAGTCTCAGACTAAAATTAAGAGTCTAATTTGCCATGAAGCCAAATCCCCTCTTTATTGGACATTAGCTGAAAGAATTACCACCCTGCAGTTTATTGTGGCTCCCAGTAACATTCCAGATGGCAGAGAGCTAAGCAACCTGTTGTATCAATTTATACCAGCATCTACAATTAGATAAACTTTTTCTATCTGTGCAACTTTGAGGCCAAGCACTTTGAGAGCACCAAAAAAAGCTCTGCCCAGCCCAAAGTTTGTTTCTATATTGGCTACTTTCACAGCTTGACAAAAAACTCCCTTGTATTTGTGGGATGTGGAAAAATGCGTGAGGCTTCTCTTGGATGCCATACCAAAATTATTACAAATATTCCCCTGTGCCAGATTTAAGCCTTCAAAAATAGAGCTGTTGGTTTTCAGAGATGCTCATTTCAAGGTTCTCAACAAGCAGTTCTCTCCTTCCAAAGCAGTTATTCTCTGAGAAGCACTGCAGTCTGTGGTGAAAGGATGACACAGTATCTACAGACTAATATCAAGGTTTTCTTCATTTTACATAGTATAAAAAAATATCTCTGAGATATGTAACTCCTCTGCTCATGGCACAGACTGATTTTTCGGTGTCTGCTTTTCCCATTTATTGCCTATCTGAATTCAACAGTCAAGGAGTGAAGTACTTGCCAGACTTTCAGAATGCAACATTTATCCAGTCCTTTCAGGTTTAATCAGGTACAGAGGTATTGGGTAACCTGAGCCAGCCATGACACACATCTACCCGCAGGTTTCCTTAAGAAAGACAGACACTCAATCAGGTGTAAACTGTGAAACCTCAGTGATATTGGAATATAAACCAGAAAAACCAATGGTTTAAAGCCAAGAAAACTCAGATTCACCAGAAAAATAGACAAACTCAAAGGGATTGTAGATGAAGTTTCCAATGCCCAGTATTCTTGAAGAACAAGTCCTGCTTTGCTGAGATGCACAATTTATGTTTCTAAATTAGAAATATACATATAATTCTCTATAGGTACACATATATCACTCTAGATCTTGTCAGGACCTCCCTTTTAAATTTCCCTGTTTTTAGCGGGACCTGAACTTTGTCCCTAGTGAACTGTAGTCACCAATACAAGGGATTGGTAAAATGCAAACTATAGAGTTGGTCTCTACGAGCTTGACAGGTGTTTGTTTATTCCAGATCCCAGTGTTTATTCAGATCCAGGTACAATGGCAGCCTTCTCCAAATGTGCTTTTGTTAATTTTATGCAAAATTAATTTTTTATCACAAAATTATTTTCATCACAAAATGATTGTGATATTCACTAGAGGAGCAGTAACACTAAGAACATGATACCACAGTAGGATGTGTTACTGCAGTTCCACAAAGCTTTTCTTTTAAGATATCAAAGCATTTAATATTAATGATCTAAACCTTCTGGCAAGAACAATTCCCACATTCACAGCTGTCATGGTTTTACCCTAGCTGGTAACCAAGCACAGCACAAGAGGAGGTCAGTTCTGTTGGTTACAGTTGGTTACAGTTCAGAAATGCCTACCTTGCTATAAATGCAGGAGCTGCTACCATATCAATTGGCACCATATCAATTCAACAGTCTGAACTGGAACCGGCCTCAACTATTTTGTAATTGCAAGAATTCCTTCAGTTTTAAGAGTGTAGATACATGGAGCTGGGTCCCAGGAATGTTATATTGCCATGAAGATCTGTATCTGTTAATGACTTATTTACCTAATGCAGTAATTCAGTCTAGTGTCACTGCATCAGACAAAGGGGACAGGAGCCACCCTTCACATGCAATCCACCTTCCTCTTGCCCCTTGCTAACAGTAATCAAATAATGGATCAGACCCAGGCAGCATAAGAGCTGATACCACTAATTACTGCTGAGGAGGAGTTGTATTAATTGTTGTATTTCTACCTACCTCTTGGATAAAGAAGATTATTGTCCCAGTTCTTCAGTGGCTGCTGGGCCCACTGTGCCAAGTGATCATTAGACACCTCAGAGAGACAGGCAGTATGGCAAACTGGATGCAAATGAATGCCTTAGTGAAACACTGCTCAGTCATCAGCTGTGTCTCACTGAGCTATCACTGAGCTATCACCATGAGCATGCTGCTCACTAGAAAGGCTCTTTGATGAGGCAGGCAGATTGTGGCTCCAACAGTCCTACCTAGAAGTTTGAGAAAATCCTGCTCATTACTCATCAGGCGCTACTCAGTTTCTGAAGTGAGTACACCTTACAGGGAGTGTGAGTCTGCAGTGCTGGGGACTGCTGAAAGACCTCCTGGGTTGGGAGAGGAGCCTTCTTTTACTTCTATAAAACCAAAAAAGAACTGTGAGGAAATTGCTTGAGGCCTGTTTTTACCAAGGATCCTTGCACAATTTTATGGAGGTGTTCAGCTGAAATGTGTATAGTGTCAGGAATATGATCACAAATTCAGGTAGGCAAATGTTCAGGTTTGTTACTATACAGTGAAATTTGCACCAAGCTTGCAGCACTGAACTAGGTACAAGTAAAGACTCCCACTCTGAAACAAGCCACACATTTTCCCATGTACTAATTGCTACTTTTACCCCTGCCCTCTCTGGTTTCCATTAGTCACTGGAATATATGGCTTATTTCCAAAGCAGAATGCTCCGTCTGCTTCACTGCTCAACTCTCTGTACCAAGCTGAGATAAACAATGTTCTGATTTAACCTCTCCTCTGGGACCCAAGGCAATTTAAAGAACACAAATTCAGCTGGACTTGGCCAGATTTCCAGCATTACCTTGGCTTGCTATATGTTATGCCATAATGCTTCTATCTGTAGCACAAACACAGGGTGAGTGCAAATCCATTGGTATTCCCTGTCCTTCAAAATAAGAGGATAACAGAAATAGCATAACTTTTTTATAGACATGAACATTACTGGATATGCTCCTACAGTCTCCTGGATAGCCTTGTCTCTTTCTTCCATTGTACATATGTACACACTTCTCCTATACCTTTAAGTGTCAAGAAGATGGAAAAGAATCCTGACCAGGAAGGAATAGTAGCTGCCTTCATGGCAGCTGCAGTAAGGCTGTAATACTGAAATACTGAGATAACATTTTAACATTCAAGTGCCAAAAGCTGCTCATAGAAGGGAAATATTTCAGATGTCCTTGTGCTGGTATTTTGATGAATGGTAATGGTTTGGGGGTAAACCTGAACATCTTCCTGTTTGGTTTTTTTAATGAGGTAAAATAAAGACAAAAGAGCTTAACTGTTCAGCCTTATTTGGTGTCCCATTATAGAAAACAGAAAAACAAGTATTGCTTTCACACTCTACAGACCAAAAGTTTATTAAATGTTTTCCCAGGGAAAAAAGCCCACATTGTCAAAAGAAAGAGAAAGAAAAAGAAAATGAGACAGATGAAAAAAGATAAAATGGAGAGGGTAAGGTACATAGCTAGGAGATATTCTCTAGGTTATAATGTGAGAGACAAAAGTTAAACTCAAAAATAAGATGATATTAATATGGAAATTAAAATAGAGATTAACAAGATCGATGGCAAGACCAGCAGCCACTTGAACCCGGTTGGTCCCAGGGCTAATTCTGAGATCAGTGTGGTCAACTGTACATTGGACTCCCACCTAACCTAAGACATAACTGCAGAATTTGTGCTGTCAGCTTTATCTAGTGTGGTGCAAAACAAGCACGAGGAATTAAGATAAAACTGAAACTTGAAAGTGTTCATTTCCACAGATGTTGGATTTTTGAACAAGTCCTTGGCTGTAAAGTTCTTGCTAGAACTCACAGAAGATGACAAGAAATGCCATGTATCTTGCAACATTTCTTTTCAAATCTCTGGTATCAGAAGTTTCACATATCTGAAATGTATGGTGTCATTCTTTTCATTTGAGGAAAAAAAAAAATCTTAGCTGTGCATCAAGCCAACAGTTGGAGAGATGAAACACATTTCCTGTAGAGCTCCAGATCCAAGTACATTCCTTCTATTCCCAAACCAGGAGAAGTCAGAGGCCGGGGGCAGTTTTCAGGCTTGGGAAAGGCTGATGACTGATGTGTACATGGGGATTTGTGTTTCCACAGTGATCAGAGACCAATACCTTTCTTTTCCCTCTTAGTGACTAACAATGCCATTGTGCAAGAGTGAGAAGCCCAGGGATTAAGGCTTACTTCTTTAATCTTCAATCACCACACTTGAGGACCTGGTTAACTTCTCTGGCTGGGGCAAGGCTAGAAAGCTTCAAGAACTTCTCTACTTCCAGAGTATTGAGAAGATTAAAGTCAAGATTGTGTTTTGCAGAAAACTTAGTGGATCCATTGGTTAAGTCCTGAAATGTTTCCTGCTGCTGGGGAGGGCGTGGCACAGGAAGAGGGGACAATTGGACCCTCAGACTGGGAGCTGAACAAAGTTACCTTTCTCTAGCAGCCTTAAAAGCTCCACCAAAATCAGTATTGCAAGACAGGACTGTGCTTTTAAGTTGTGACTCCTTGGGAAAAAAGCCCTTGAGAAACAAGAGTGTGAGAGCCTTCCCACCCCAGTGAGTAACCACGTAACTATTATTTCTTTTCATTCCTATAAAAGCAAGAGAAGCCTGGCACAACGTTATAAAGGCAGACGGAAAGCATGTGCTGACTTGGCATCTAGTTGTGTCATACAAATTTTAAGCCACAACAATGCAAACACAAGGAAAACTGGGTACAACTCAGCAATAGCAGGGAATATTGCCAAATCAATTACTGCCCTACTAATAATTAATCAGGACAGCTCACTGAGGGAAGCACATCTTATTTATAACCCTTGTGTATTAATCCAAGGTCAATTACCACAATGAATCCAGAACACTAACCAAACACAACATGAACTTTATAAATCATGCCACAGGATACTGTCAGACATATTCACTTACAGAAATTCACTTAAATCAATATATACATACATCAATATTAAGTATATATTTACTTAAGGATTTGTTTACAGAAATATTAATTTTTTGCCACTACAGTTACTCCTCAATCTCTTCAAAAGCATTTTATCCTAGCATGGATGCTAACATTTGAATCCCTGTCAAAAAAAAAAAAAAAAGAAATGGAAATACCTTCCCCTTTTCAAAAGATGCTTGATGAGTCTGTTAGCCTCCTTAGTTTTTTTGTGTAAAGTCATTGTATTTTAGACTTTTCAGGTTGAAGTCTGCGATGCAAAATGCAGCTTCCAATTTTGATAGCATCATTGAAAAATGAGTTTGAGTGCATTTATTACATCTTGGTTTCTCTTCTACTAGAATAGTGACTTACCCTTACTGCATAAGAATTTTTTAAAGGATCTTCAGACACAATGGTTGTTGTCAGACAGAAATAGTTTCAGGAAACCTCAGATATATAATTCAATCCTGATCACAAATGTGGAAAGTTTGGAGTGCATCTTTCTGGCAAACAACATTACTCTTAAAAGTTCCTCTACATTCTTGCTGCCACTGCTTCAAATAAAGGCACACTAAGCCATATTTTTTGCTACTACAAATTTCCACAGCTTCTCTGAAACCTGAACATCTAAAGCTGTGCCCTGTCATTGCCTTTAAGCAGCTTTATCCACATTCCATATGCAAAGCCACCCATTTCTTACAAACACCACACAAATGCATGGAGCCTACAAATGCTCTCCCCAAGGTCTCTGCCTCTCAATCACTCAGCACACAGCCCTGAATCACAGGAAATGCCCTTCAGGAGTTTCATCACGTAGTTTCCAGTCATAAACAACAGAGCCTCTGAACCAAGGAGTCTTCATAGGAAGACCTATGACTAATGGAAGATTTAATGCTAAAAGAGTAAATCCTACATTTGTACCTCATGTTTATATGCAGAGGGGTTGCTCCATGGGAATTTTAAACTGGGTATGTGGTTGTGTTTCGCAGCGAGTAGCGCTGTGTAATCAGCAGGAATAGGAATAGGAAATTAAGGGAGCTTCTTGCAGGTGAATCCTTCAGAGAAGGCAAGGAGGAAAGTGATAAGAGTGGGGAGAAGAGAGAAACTAGCAGCTGGTGACAGCTGCTAGAAGATGAATAGCAGCAGCTAAAAAGCAACCAGAGAGAAAGGCAAACAACTTTTTATCTTCAATTTGAGCTTCTATACGAAGGACTATCTTTAGCCTACAACAAAAAGCAGTGATGAATCACAGGGAACTGCTTAGACACAGACTCGTCACTTGGTGAGTGGTACAAGAGGTGACATGCTCTGAACTCAGCCCTGCTGTGCCCCACAGGGCTGTCAGTGAGCTGGCACCCCTGGAGGAGACTCATGGCATCTTCCTGCTCCCCATCACTCTGGAATGAGGCCTGCCAGGAACTATTTTTGGCCCTGGGGAACCATACCCACAGACCAGATCTACATTAGTCCAACTGAACACGTAAGGCCAGCACCCCTGAAGTTTGATTTACCTCTGCTTAGTACAGATACACATCCTCAAGAAACAGAATAGTAATCTGCTCTATTCACAGCAGCAGTTTCCATGGAAAGTTTGTCTCCAAATGGGGTTTTTGCAAGTTCTCAAGGCTGGTGAGAAGGACACTGTCCTCTCCTCGTTCATGGTCTGCTCTCTTTGTTACTCTTCGCTCTTTGCCACCTCTGTGTTCCTAACTAGGAACTGAACAAAAGCAAAGTGCAGCTGCCTGGTCTCTGGAAGTCATTCTTCAGCTTTCATCCTCCACAACTGCAGTTGAGGTTTTAGGTTTGAGCTGAGCTAAAGGTATGTACCCAAAGACATCTGCCCAGTTCCTTGGAAACCTCAGAAGTTTGAGATTATATGAAGATGCAAGAATAACTCATAATTCCTGTGGTTAATGAACTCCCAACGTGGGTTTTTGCAAAGCTGCTCTTTGCATAACTTCTTTATGCAAAGCCAGGTTTCTGAAAGTTAGGTTTTCTTGGGTGACAGAATTACACTGGCAAGGGCTCAAAATTAATAGAAACACAGCTTTGCTGGTCAAGGACAAAAAGCAATCCTAGCCCCAAGTGTGGTTTATTTAAAAATGGTAATAATTAATTGTCCATATTCATTTATTCAGGGAACAAAACCAAATTTTAAAACCACTTGAATTGAAATATTTGTTTAGACTGGAGAGTATAAAATAAATGGTATAGGTTCAGTTGAGAAATGGAAATGTAAGAAGACTGCAGCAGGAAAGAAAATCAAATTCCTTGTGTTGTATAGTGTTTGATCAGCTGCACCACCATTCCCAACAGAGTGTTCAGGCTGACTGAGAGCCCCCTCTCCTCTTGGAAACGTGGACAAGGGGTAAGACTATCTGTCTGAACTCAGGGCAATTTCAGGAGATAATGAGAAGGTCTAAAGAGGATATGCTGAAGCACCAAAACATAGATAAGAGAAAGGAAAATTCTCAACACCAAGTAAAGACTAAAGCTTAGGGGTGGGGGTGATGCACTTCACAACCAGATCCACTCATTCATCCCAGGCTCTCCTCAGCTCCAGGGAAAGCTTTCACTTGGTCACTGCAGCACTTGGTCACTGCAGACTGGAATGCACTGTGACAGCACAGGGGACAGAGGAAAAATCCTTTAACCAGGAACAAGGGGCTCATACTTCAGAAAGCAGAAAAATAAAAAAGGGACTGGGAGCACACAGTAGTAAGAAAACGAGAATGTTTATGGTTTGCCATTCTACCTGTCATATCCTAATTCTCAGCATTGGAATGTGTTATTGGGTTGGCACAAAGTACATGAGGCAAAGGGTATTCTGTTTTCTCAATGAACACAAGTCAACTCCACTGACAGACATATTCAGCCTTTCCCACTTAACATATTCTCTCTTTTGGGAGTGGGGGGGAAAAGAGGGGATGTTCCTCTTCAAAAACAATATTTGAGAATGTTGTGTACTTCAGAATTTAATGCACCAGATTTTCCTTTGTTAAAAGCTGGATTCAAAGCCCAAGTCCATCTCAAAGAAAATTAAATGTGAGCATTTCATCCTGTTTACTAGTAGCCCTCAAGAAAGGAACCCAGAACTGCACTGAAGCAGAAATTTCTGCCCAAACAAGTCCTAGAACTGGAAAAACAAGTGTGAGTGCTTTGAAAATATTTCAGTCCTGAGCTATATGTGAGCAGTCCAGCCAGCACCTGACTGTGGTGTATACAGCCCAGTCTGCTATCATTAATTACTCTGCTTATGATTAAAAGCACAATGTAGCATAATAAAGAAAACTGAATGAGGGAGGGAGAGAATAAAATTGCTTATGCTGCCACTTTGTGGTCTGAAATAGCATTTATTGCTCAATGCATCAATGTAGTTTACACAGCTTCCAGACTTTCATAATCCAGAGTCCTGAGAGACATGCAGTCCATGCAGAGACAGCAGAAAAAGAAAGAGTTGATAAGAAATCAAAATGGAAAGCCCATCTCATGTGAGTAGGCGCAAAGCCTGAACTGTAATGCAAGCATCATTGAGTTCCCTAAGAAGGAGTAATAGTTAACATTTAAGGGCAGTTTTCCTTTTTGGCAAAATCATGCCAGCACAAGAATTATTAATTTTACCTCTTTTCCTCTTTAGCATGTCTCTTGCTCAGCACCAAGTGTTTTATGAGCACTTCTGAAGAATACTTGCAGTGAACTACAGCAGTATTAAGACCAGTGTTACTTAACAACACTAATTAGAACCACTGACTGATGCTGCAAAATATATTGAACTCAGGTTTGTTATCTTTCCATACCCAGTGGCAGAAACCCCAAAAATTTAATTCTAATGACTGACTGCTAACATCCAAAGGTCGGGCAGTTTCCAGGAGCAGGCACTTGACTTTGTACAGATCTTCCTAACACACACAGGTGACAACTGATGTGCAGAAACCACTACACATTTTCATCACCCACACGAGGGAGAACCTTAAAGCAAGTTCAGGGGCAGGAGGGACGCGGTTTTCCTTTCTGCTATGGTTTTTGCCTTGTGCACAAGAGAGCAGACACGACACGGGTGTGATGAACGGGGCTGCGGTTGCTGCACAGGCGGCACCGTGCAGGGAGGGCCGACAAGCAGCAGGTGGAGCCCAGCCACAGCTCCCGCTCGGGAAATGATGCTCTTCCCTCTACACTCCCTCTTACAGATGATTTTGGCAAGCAGAAGTGGAGAATTGGATTATTCTGACACAGTAAGATTAACTTGTCCTAGAACTGTGTGGTACCAAGAATGAAAAATCCTGTAGCCAGCCACAGACACACCAGAAATCTCACTCCCATGTTCAACAACTTTGCAAGGACTCCAGCCCAAAAATTCAGACATAAGAGGTTCAGGCTCCCTAGATAAGAATTTCCCAGCACCTGCATACACATTTGAAATTTGTAGGACCAGAACCTCTCGAGAATATTTCAGACCTAATATCATGCAGGCTGTATTTCCTCCTGAAAGACTTCCTCTCTCCTACCTGAGCTCTACGAGCAGAGAGGAAAAGGAAGCCAACACTGACTGTAAAAGTCCTTGTACCTCTCACATAGAGCTCAGCTGTGTCCCCACGCTGGGGTCTCTCCAGCACTGCATGGCTCTCCCACCTGACAACCTGGTGATGCATGGAAAAGCTTAAGAGTCAATCCTATCTTAGCCTATCTTGGCTTGCTCCAGATGGAACCTCCAGAGTGGAAAACCTGTTCACTGAGGCTATTAAATGCAGTTCAACCTGCTTTTTTTTCCCTTCTTAGGGGAAAGCACAAGTTTTCTACAACCAGCCATCCACCCACAGAGACAGAGCTGTTCTCCAGGGTATGAGAAGACATACAGAAGGAAAAAGGCACCTTCTGTCATACCAGGCACTCAATCCTTTATCTATCCTCCTCTCCCCCCAGGTAGGGAGGAGCTGCTCTAGGTTCTCTGGACCTCACCTCACCTGTTCTTCCCTATATGTCTCTATTTTCTTTATCCCTAGTCTGTCTCATACCAGGCCACCTCAGGCTGCTTTGCTCCCCTTCTGCAGTGAATCAGGGAACCCTTCTGTCCCTGTTCAGCTGCCAGGCTAGTGTTCTCCCAGCCTTCTTCAGGCTGAGGAGAAGTGTCAGCTTTTCATCACACCTGCAAGTTGTGGGAGGCTCTTGGCCTGCCTGAAGTTAGGTACTTGAACTTACTCTGTTCTATATTTTGCTTTTTCTGGTTAGACTCAGGTTTTGTCACTATTAGAATAGTACCAATCAGTAGTACAACACATATCCACACACAGACAGGAACAAATCAGTGCAAGCCCTGGCCATAGCAAGTTGTTTTTGAGAACCCAGAGTAGATTCCAAAGGGCAAAGACAGCAGCATGGTTCCCCCACTACACAGGCAGGTAGAACCTTCCTGCACACACATAAAGGCTCACACTCTATGTGTGGAATGAGATCAGCCCACTGGGGAAAAGGAGCTGTTGTCCCAAATTCACAAGTTTTCTCCCTTCAGGAGGCCGAGGAAACTAGATAGAGGAACTACAGAATCATTGAAAGGTTTGGGTCAGACCTTAAAGATCATCTAGTTCCAACTCCCCTTCCAACTCCCCTCCCATGATCCAGTGATGTCACCCACTGGACCAGGTTCCAGCCCCATCCAACTTGGCCTTGAACACTTCTAGGAAGGGGACATGCACAACTTCTCTGGGCAACCTGTGCCAGGGCCTCACCACCCTCACAGTCAAGAAGGAAGTCAGTCACCTCATAAAATATCACAGATCTGCTGATAAATTTACAGACCTTATGAAACAGCACTGACATACCGCTGGTCCTGGAAAGGAAGAGCCAACAAAGGTCCCTCGCTGGGTTTTCACAGGGAGCTCTGACCCATATGATGTGACATCAGATTAGAAGGCTGGGCAGGCACTGCACCCACACACCCCAATGCTCACTCAGTCCCCAAGAGGTTCAGCAGCTCCAAGCTGCACCACACTAGAGCTGCCTCCTAGCAGACGTGAGGGATGAGCATGTACAGCTTCTAAAGCCAGCTTGGCCAGCTTTGCTTCCATGGCAGAGGCATATCCTCAGAATCCCACTGCTCTCAAATCCTGATACCTATTATTGCTACTTGGGGAACAGATGTAAGGCAAAGGAAGGTGGGCAGCTAGACTTCCCCAGTCAGAGCTGACAAAGGGGTTGGGTACCTGTTTTTCTCCCCAAATACCCCAGGTGTTTTACTGAAAGGTAATAACTTTCTCTCCAAAAGAGTAAAGAAGATGAAATTTTCTGACATACTGAAGGATGGGGCTTGGCAGAAGGGAAACAGCTTTGGACTGGTTCTGTGCAAGTCACAAGTGATTTGGCAGAATTTCACTTGCTCAAACGCTCAACTCCAAGTGAAGTGTATTGGGCATAAAGTTGAAATTCAACACAGGGTAATAATAATCTAAAACATAGTGTATGTCAAAATACAGCATGTAAAAACATGCAAGATTATGCAACAGTACTCCAGAAAACACTTCCTCAACTTCTCTGATAGATTCACTTCTGTTGTGGGTCTTCCAACTAAGAGTCTACATAGTCTTTGGTTTCCAGTCATTTATCAACAGCAGGAATATATTTTTCTATTACTGGAGAAAAATCCAAACCAAAAACATGCTCATGGGCAAACCCAGCCTTGGTCTTTTCTTGCACTGTGCCCATTGTAGCAGCTGTATGGCTGTGAGTGGCAGCAGTAAGTCATAAAGTAACAGAAACTTTTCCTCAGGCATCCTGACGGAGTTAAGAGCTCCAAGGCAAACCACAAGCCCAGTGGCTGGCATTGCTGGGCTCCATCACAACCGAAGGACCAGCTCTGCAGCCAAAGCCAACTCAGCACCATTTTTACCACTCCAACATTTTTGGCAGTCATCATTCTCCTTGCACAGGTGATCAGAAGTTCACACACAGCTCTCTTCATAGTGCTTTCCTCAGAAATGGGCTGACACACTCATCCAAATCACTGCTCTCTCTGTCACAAGGGAGGCACTGTAACAGTACGTCTTCCTCTGGCTTCAACCCAGAGCAGCTAAAGCTGATACTTCCTGTCTCTCACTGTTCCCCTGGATCCCCTCCAAACTATCCTCTTTTTTGCTTTTTCACAGTTTCTCTAAGCTCCAAAACAAAATTCAAAGTTTTAGCCTATTGCTCAAAATATAAAGCCTATTGCTCTGTGTCAAATCAGCTGCTTCATCACCATCATGGTGCTAATTAGCTATTTGGTTAACTATGTCTGGACAGCTGCCATGTGGGACACACTTCCATCAGGATTTAAGGCCAGATTCCTATCTATTGCCTTGACTGGCAGAAATGGGCTGTCCATCAAGCTTTTTTCTGCAGGTAGAGTGGCTTTGCTATGCAGAAATGAGTTCCAGAAGTGCAGCTATGCCAACACGTTACCTGTTTTTACCATATTTACCAAACCAGAAAGGTAGCATCTGCCTGTCTTCTCTATTGTGTTTTTAAAAGATCAGGCTAAACAAAAACACCCCATAGGGTTATATTTGGCCTCTAGTCAATCCTTCCTCAAAAAGTCTGACACTTCCAGAACCCTATAAACAGTTCTGTTTTCCTGCATCCGTCAGTGATGCTGTTCCAGTGGCAGTTTCTCCTTCTCCAAGCAGAGGCCATTATGTCTCAATTGTTGCATTTTGTAGATTACTCCAAGTAGCCTCTGCTAGTTCAATGTACCAATATGCCCCTGCAACTTCTATCAATCAGAGTCACCACAGCAGCTCCTCAGAGCAGCACCAAGAATCACCTCCCATCCAATATTTACAACTATGTCAGTACTGAAATAGCGAACTTTTGTTGTAACCAATCACTTCCTCAGCAGCTAAAACCTCATTAGACTCTGACATGGGTTCCTTTATCCATCCTTATCCCCTCTCACCCTCCCACTTCACAAACCACCCAGAATAGACATAGGGAGCTGTCTATAACTGGGGCGGGGCGTACTGAGAACACCTTGCTGTGCTAAAAGATCTCCACAATATCCCTGACAACAGGAATACAGCAAGGAAGATGACTACAAAAGGATAAAATTAATAATTCTACCCAAAGGACCCAGGCAGCTGATACACTCCTAAATAGGATGCCACCTCCCACTGGAGATTTCCCTCTGGCAGCTGGGCTGCTACTGCCTTGTTTTGACTGTAAAATCCAAACAGTTCAAGGAGTAATCTAAAACTGAAAATCCAAACATCACATTATTCCACTGTTTTCTTCAGTTTCAAAGTGGAGGGAAGAGGGACTTCAGATACAAGTCCTGTCAGTGTTTTCTGTTAGTTATCTTACTTTTCTGCACCAAACTTCCTGGGGAAGGTCATTCATCTCCATGTGTTGTGTGCGCCAATAGCTGTGCATCACTTGTCTGTGTTACAGTCAGGACACAGTAGTTCAGATTATGGCAGCACATCTGTGGAGATTCTCTGACAGAAATGGGTCACACACTTCCAGCTCACAGATCTGCAAAACTGAGGCCAAGGTTGTCTATGGGACTCTGAAAAGCATGACCAAGACACAAAAATTGGTACATCAAACTCCAGCACATGTGCACTGTGTCCTCTAAGGACCTGTCTTTAAGCTATCTGGATTAGGAGCCAGCAGTTTAATACACTGTTCTTGGCAGAAGTGATTGAGGATCTTAAAGTTGGAGGAGGAACACAGAACTTTTTTTTTTTTTAAACAGAATAAAAGGCACTGCAAGCATATTGGAGGTTCTCACTTTGAGCAATGATCTAGACATAAAACAAATACAACCACTGCTCTTCAAAGAACCCTTTTACCAACCCTGTTATGCTTTAAGCCACAGGGACTTCATACAGGTGAAACCTTTACAGGCATATCCTGCAGGGATATGCTTGATAAGAAGCAGCATGCAAAAGTCATCTTTCACAAAGCTGTTTGTGTATGCAGCAAGAAGAGAAAGATGATCTAAAAACCAGGTACCTGAAGAGCATGATCTGCTATTGAAACACCCAGATCATAAAACATCTGTAGTCAGAGCCTTCTTCATATTATTCAAAAGCAACAAGTAGATTCAGTGTCCTCTGCTGCTCAAAACATGAGAGCCTATTTTACATTTACTCTATTTATAATCATCTCAGTGATCATCAAAGCAGAACTGGCACAGTGGTTTCTATCCGTGCAGGAAAAGGCTGGCTGGAGTATCAAGGCCTGTGCCATGATTCAGCAAGAACAGAGAGGGCACAGTCACTCCAAATTCTTGGCTGGCAGCAGAATGTGCAGAAGTAGAGCAGCTCTGTTTGTAAAGGCATTCCAAACACCTTTTCTCCCTTTGGTGCTGCCAAGGAGACGAAGCTTTTCAAGGAGGGGGAACTCATTGCGTTCATGTTTGCAAGCATAAATTGGAAATCTCAAAGGGGCAGAGTACCAACATCACACTTTATCAGAACAGCTTCTGCCTTAGGGATAGACACCAATAAATTGGTAACAAAGCAGTACACACAAGCCAGCACAGGGAAACACACAGTTCTGGTAATTTGAAGTAGTTAAATACAGTTTTCAAATCTTCCCTTTCTTCCTATAGATTATTACCATTTTGAAGTTTTCCTTTCCAGAGTCTGGGGATTTGTTCTCCAAGAGCGTGGTAAAAATATCTCTCCTGAAATCAGCTTAAATTTACAATGTACACATTGTATAATGTGTATATTGTACGACAAGCCCTAAATATTTACAAATAATTTTAAAATAATGTTACACCTCTGTATCAAAGACTGAAAGTGACTAAGAGCAAGATCTGAAAAGGTTCAGTTGTTTCCAAGGCTGAATTCTTGCTTCAGTGGGGTTTAATAGTATCCCACTTGCAAGAATACAGCCTTGTGTTCTGTTCCCCTTACTTTTGGGGCAAAAAAGGTCCCTATTGATTCAGAATTAAAAGTCTTATTTCTTCTTTCTTGAAAGCTTCATTTATGAGAACGACTGGAAAAGGATGAATACTGTTCTCAGAGAGCAAAGGTTATTCTACTTCCACGATTAAAAGTCTCTTTCAGAAAAAACAGTGGGATAGAGAAATTCCATTGTCAATGTCAAAGTTTTCCATAAATATTACCTGTGAAAACCTACAAATACACTGCCATTTTAAAGATGATAAATATATTTTTAAATGTTGATAATAATATCACTTAGATTTAGCAGTGTTGTGCAACAATGCATAAGAAAAAGACATTTTCCTTCAAAGACCTTTTGCCCAATGGCCCCTGCTCCAGATGCCCATATTCTGTGCTCCCAGGCCACAGGTGCTCCCTGTACCCAGGACCAGCACCCACTGCCAAGGGCCTCACCCAGCTCCTCCCTGTCCTCAGGGCACGAGGGTGTCACTAAGGATTTAAGTTCTCTGAAGACCTGTTCCCAAGCACAGGTTATTCTGCAGGGTGAGATAATATGTGAGGTGCCAGATCTGCAGAAGACAATAATTCATGCTGATACTGAACAATTCAATATACAACAGCAATTTTTATATTTGCTGCTGTGTCATGATTAATGCCAAAGCTTTTTCTGTTTAAATAATTTAGGCTGTTCGTAAATTCATGCTGAGAATGAACCAAGCATAGAAATGAAGCCTGTTAGTCCCCCACTGCTGAAAATAGTCCCTTTTGAAAATCATATGTAAATTGTCTAAATATTTCGGAAGGAGAAATTATTCTTTCTTAACAAACTTTGGGTCAAATTTCATACCAGCAAGAGACTTATGCCTACAGATGCTTTCTTTACCTCAAAGTAGCATTAATTCCTCATGCCTAAAACTGTGCATTTACTTTTGTTCAAGAAACTGGTCAGAATGAAAAAAAGAGCCCTGTATAAAGAAGGGGGACACATTCCAATAGTCTAAAATGTTTAAAGCTGGAGGAGTTATTTCTCTCCCATCATAAGAAGAGGCAGAATAAGTATACCCATCCTCTAAAATGAGGAAAAGCCTCTGTTCTAACTAATCTGATACAGAACTTCTAACTCTGTAAAATTTCCTGTGCAAAATATTGGGACTGAGCTCTTCAGAACAGTAGTGGACATAATCTTGTCAACCAAAAACATTTCCTGCATATTTCTTTCTCTGAAAGCAATCTCTGGACTTGCACAGAGATCTCACCTCGAGTGGTTCTTTGCACAAAGCACTGGTGTCAATTCCTTTGAAACACCAAATTCCTAGAGTCAAAAATGTGGAAAGTTTGGCCTTAATATAGCAGAGATGTATCAAAATAGAAACAAAAAGAATGAGGGAGGGGAACAGGAGGATGACAGTCACTGGCACTGTGAAACAAAAGCAGAATTCATGTATTTTCAAGTGGCACCTCACAAAGTATCAGCTCAGACCCGGTGTCACAAACCCAGAACAAACACAACTGACTGACAGACCATATGCCACTATTTGTATTGGAGTTCCACAAGTGAGGTTTAACATAAATGAGGGGTTAAATTCCCTCGAAGATAATTGTGTTCTACACTGATATCTAATTCTCCCGGCAAGACATACAAATATTTAGCAGGCTAGTTAGGGGTTTTAGAGGTATTGCTTAGGCAATGAGAGCACATCAAGGAGCAAGACAGGCTGGACCACAGTCCACCCAAGGTGCAGCTGGAAGTAAAAGCAGATTTGTTGTTGCCCTGCCCTGGGGTGGGTACAGGTTTGGGTGCTGATTAGCCCTGCTCTTTCTCTAGTATTGCAGCTGTTCTTCATGGCATCCTCCCTGCAGCTGGAACAACATCCCACTGGCATCAGTCCTCTCCCTGCGGCTGACACAGGAAATAAAAGCCAGGGCCAGAACAGTTTCTGGAGTGGAGCTTCACCTGGCCCTGCAGGACACAATCCAGCTGTGCTCATCTGCAGAAAGGCAACCCTGGCTGCTCCTCACTTGCTCACTGGTACTGTCTAAATACTGACACAAAGAAGAAGTGACTAAATTTGATGTATTAAAAACCAGATGCTGAGAATTTGGCAAGAGTCAGACCTTTGTGCTACAGTTGATGACATGATTCTCCTTGGATTTCTCACAGTCCCATTCCCTACTGCCTTTCAGGCCAGCTTCCACATTATCACCATTCTGCCCAATGCACTGCCCCACGATGACCTATGCTGCATCAGCTAATATTCAGCTTGCAAATGCAGGCTTCCTCCTAAATGTGGGTGGTCTTGGCTTATGTCTCAGCTTTGAAGGGCCTGGTCTGCATTTGTAGGGCACCAAAGTACTTGGCACTGTTCATGCAAATCGGATGCAGCACTGAATGGCTGCAGAGAGACCATGTGGAAAAGTGTTTTATCACTCAGGTCTTGCTTATTGCTTGCAAGCCTAGTGAGAAAGCCTGCTCTTTTAAAGGAAGAATAAAATAAATCTATTGAGGAGAGGTTTTTTCAGATCTTATTAAGACTGGCTTTTAGCCAAAGGGTTTATGATGGACAAAATGCAGCTCCATCTATTGAGAGCACATCACTAGGTACCTGCTGGCTTGCTGAAAGAATGCAGCCAAACCAAGTCTATAACACAATGTCAGCAGTAAAAAGGATTTCACTTGTGAAAATGCTTTGCCCAATAGGGAGATACACAAGCCAAGATGAAGCAAAGCCTTTTTGCTGAAGGTAATTCTTGAGTAGTCACTGGAGTGCTGCTCCACTCTTACATAGCCCTGCACAGTTTGCATTATGAGAATTTCCTCATAGGTTAACATGGGATTGGCATAACCTCAAGAACTGCCAAGAAGTACTTCACTGATTCAAAAAGGTAAGGCACAGACAGAAAAGGAGATCAAACCCAAAGCTAAAGACATTCTTACTTGTTTGGTTGAGTTTTGATCCAGAAAGACAAGAAATGTGTGGATGTAAAGCTTTTATTCTCATGTGATAGAACCACACCATCTTTGATTCCATCTAAAGCCCTCCTCTGCTAAAACTCTTTGTTTTAGCAAACAAAATGAGTTTCAGTTTGGTCAGATATCTGAGTAAAATCAAGTGTAAAGCATCAGATTGTCCCTGGCTCACCCTTACAAAAAACAAATAAGCTCCCATTCAAGCAAATGTCACTCAAGAGTGTTTGAAACACACAGCAGATGTTGCCCAAGCACAGTTGATCATAGAAGTCCTTAAGAATAAGGAAGCTTTGATCCCTGTCTTTCCTTCTCCCATGAATTGAAAATAACAGCCTTGTCAGCAACTTCACAATGGAGAAAAGTTTAAGTATGAAATGAAGTATTTGTTTCTTAGTACTGAAAGCGATTAAAAATCCAGTCTGTTTTTGAAGTTCCACTAATACCTTTATATAATATAGCAGGTATGTTATAGATTAAGAATTATCTTAAGGAAGTATAATGATTATGTTACACGGTGTTATGACACCTTTTCATATTATTAGCAATATAGCTTCATGCATTTCAACTAAATACATTTGTTTTAACATAATTTACCTGCAGATCTAGAATGTTCTTCAGCTAATTTAAAGTTAACAAAAGTTTAAAAGTGTGGTTTCCTTCTGTGTCCTTCAAATCAAAAGTCTGTGGAGCTCTCACCTTCCAAGGACAGATAAACAAATGAGCAAGTAGACAAATGCAAGAACTGGGAAAATAAAAACAATCTGAAAGATTTCACCCCTAATGGTCATTGAAGTCTGGCTGTAAATCAGAACAGATTGCCTGTGGCATCTCTGTGACAAGACACAGTCTCCAAAACAAGATCGAGAGATTATCTACATCACAAAACAAGATGTACTTGAGTCTTACGCTCCATGAGAAAAGCTAATCTTTATTAATTAGTTGTCATGGAAACTCAGCCTTAGGAAAGCTATGAATGATACACCAAGATCAGATATTAATTGCTTTTATAAAAGCCTTCATAGTGATTTGGATAAACAAACAGTAAGCAAGGTAAAATCTGGCCTATTTCAGAAGTCCTGCTGAGAAACAAACGCCACAGGGGTTCAAAAACAGACAGACAAAAAAAGGAAATTAATTAGAAAAAGTTTAAGATACTGCAAATAACAACTATTACAGTTCTTTCAGGCTTTCTGCAGAGACCCGTTATATTACCTTATGGTGCCTGAATGATGGGCAGCTGAAAGTATCAAACCAGCAACAGCAGGAAGGAAACAGCATTCCAAGCACAGGGGTGAAGGCCCCTGCTCTTACCGCCTGCTGCGTGATGCATTACCAGAGAGAGGCCAGATGTAGGGTAGAAGGCCAAGGATTTTAGCAAGAGTCTTAAATTATTTCTTCACATAAAGTAAGACTTGTAGGAGTACAAGCTGACTTTGGCTTCTTTCCCTCTTTTCAGAGCTGTCTGTGTAGAGCACATGTTGCAGGAGTTTACACCTCAGAGCCAAGAGAAGGAAGGCTGATGTGCCCAAGGCTGACGTCCCCGGCACAGAGCCACCCCATGGCATCAGCAGAATGGAGCTGAACAAAGCAGAGGGACAGCCCAGAGCCGCCGGCTCCAGCTGAACCTGCCGAGCTGGCAGAATGCAACGAGCAGCACTGAGCTCTCAGCAGGGAGATAAAAAAGAGCTGAAGAAGCAAATCATCTGATTTCTACATGGGGCTCTTTTCTCCATTCACTGTTGCATTTAGGGGCAAGCAAAGGAAGAAGGAGAGGGGAGAGGCACAAAAATTTTCAGGCATCTGGTTGGTTCCACTAACATGGTGTTATCAGCTCTGTTATACTGGCAGGAAATCCAGAAACAAAATCCCAACCCGTGGAATACAGCAAGGCCATGACTGTTCATCTCCACAGCAACAGCTGCCAGTGTGGGACTGCAAGGCCCCACCTCTGGCTTTCCTGGGGACAGACAAGATTTGTTCTTTTAACTTTATTTGGATGCAATGGTTGATTACAGCAATGTAAGAGTGCATACATTATGTACATTGCATATTTACGCTCATTATTATGGGTATATTGTTATAGCAGCCCAAAATGACCAGCTTTGCTATAAACTTATAAAGGGAATTTTACAAGTAATTTCCATGTTCATTCAGGAACCACATAGCATTACCTGTAGGATTATTAAATGTTCTATTGTGGATCAGAAAACTATTTCATTTTATAAAGGAATGAAAAGTAATCAAATAGTTAGATTCTTCTGAAGGTAATCAAAATTGAAATAAGGTAGCATTTACATGTCTTCTCAAATAAATCAGCCAGCTGTTCTGAAATGAAATGAATAAAATAAAATAAAATAAAATAATAGCCCTACAGCTGATTCAGGAGAGGTAATTTCAAAATTCGGGCTAATTTTTCTTGCACCAGTTGCAGACAAGCCAAAAGCAGGGTGGCAGCAGGGTGGGAGAACAGGCATGGAAGCAGTGGCTCCATGCAGGCTCGGTTCTCTTGTTTAGCCAGGCACAAGAGCAGCTTTTGCTGGGCCACCAATCCCTGAGCTGTCCCACCCTCCCTCACTGTGGGCAGGAGAGGTGGCTGGGTGACACTGCAGGGTCTGCACTTCCTGAACAGACGCTCCCTCTGAAGACAGAATTGTTCATCTTTGTAATTTGTGACAAATAGATAAAGCCACCTGTCTCAAAAGAGTCTCCTGAAGCTACAATGAATCTTTTTATCGTGGGATGTCTCTTACTATTTTATTGCCATGGCACTATGGCATTTGATTTACTGAAATCTAGAATAAAGAAAACAACAGAGAGATCCCATTTCTTAGACAGCACAAAAGATTGACTTTGAAAAGATGTTATTACCCTTACACTTGATTCAAACTATCTCAATGTCTTTCCATGATTTTATACAATTCCTACTATAGAGATCTCTAAGACTTTTAACTCATGGAACTTAATTCTCATTAAAATACATAAAGAATATCCCAAATACCATTTAACAACATGTATTTGCCATTTAAATGTCAAAGTAAAAATTGGGAAAAAAAATATACATATATCTAAGCTAGAATTTGAGAAGCAGACAAGAATTCAATCCTTCTGTATACTGCAGCAGCTTACCTTCACTATAGGACACAGTGTGAAGTGAAAGACTTTCTTCCTGTCCCAAAACTGCAGAAATACCCATTTCTAACCCAATCTTAATTTCTGAATATTCATCTGAAAATACATCAAATTCTTGTTGTTGTTGTTGCTGCTTTTCAAAATATGTTTATTAAAACTTTAGTTTCTTTATACTATTGGTTATTTGTTTCTTAAATTATTATACTTCGCCTCTTTAATAAGCCACAGGGAATACAGAGGGCTTGATGCTCACCTGCTACAAAGAGACTTGTTGAAGTACTGAAAACTGACCATATTCCAAGTTTGATCAGAAAGTTGTCTATTGAAAATGCTAAATCTCAGCCAGGAGAGAGAGCCATGATCTGCAAGCAAGGCTTGGCTGAGGCCCTCCATGACCACAAAACTGTTTTAAAAGGAGAATTTGTTAGCACCAGGAAGCAAAGATGTTTATGAGACTGCACTGAAGAGGAAGAGAACTTGCTCTGTTTTACAGAAAGGTCACATATATGACCAGGTAGCATTTCACCCAGAGTTAAACACTGTCCCCAATGCACCAAGTGTATCTGTGGCACGCCTACCATGGAAGATTTCCAAGAGTAACAGATTGCTCATTAGCCCCTACCTATATAGCATCAGTGTAGAAAATTGGCTCAGCAAAGGGGTTTGACACAGAGAAGTGTTAGAAGAAGAAGGAGGAGGAGGAGGAGTCAGAATCATTCATTGCTGGAGCAAGGCTTGCCTGAAATTCCACCTTCAATCTTGGCAAGAGAGGAGTCTGAAGAGAGAATCAGTATTTCACCTTAGTTTTATGTGTGTAATCTGCAAGATGCTGCTTCAGCTGTGAAGCAGCTCAGCTAATTATCTAAAACTCCTCCAAAGGCTCCAGCTCCAGCTGGCTGAGGTGCCAGGAAGAAGGCTGACCTAGCCAAGGAGTGGTTGCGTGTTGCAAGGCACTGTTCATTATTTTAATCTTCTTACATTTTGCATAAAACCACAAAAACATTGTCATTGACAATTAATCTGATGCAAATTCCTGCATTGTCTCCTGGGATTTTCATTCAGGCAATAACTCTTGTGGGGTCAAAAGTTGAACCTAAGGCTATATATAGGTTCTGGTAGTGTTTAACTTTGTGGTGTGGTTTAATCATACAGATTCTCATTCTTCATGTATAGGCTGTGTACAGGGTGAAATCCTTTTCTTAAGGAACACTTAAGTGCTACTAGATTGCAATTATGTTAATTGAATCTCTGTTTATCTAAGTAATTACACGCTCATCTGTATGACCTCAATAATGTTACTAGAAGTTTCTCAGCCACAAGACCTATTCCAGCTGTGCAAGATTCCATCTCTGAAGGCAAAAGAAAATTGTGACTCCCAAGCAGCCTTAATTCTTTGAAACACAGCCAACAATGTCATCATTCTGGTGATTTGTCATCATTCTGTCAAACTGTAGCAATGTCCAAAAGGTACCAAAGGCTACCTTTCAGGAAACCTTGACCTCAACACAACACAAGCTTTGATTACACAAAAGCTGACTAAGACTTTCAAGACCTTTCCTGCCCTTTTACCTGCAAGAAAACCATTCTTCCTTCTTGGATATCACTTTTTACATGTACTCTCTTAATGAGCCAAGTTTGTTGGTTGGTTAGTTGTTTTTTAGTTGTTTTTGGGTTTGGGGGTATTTTTCTGAGTTGGACTCGATGATCCTTGTGGAGGCTACAAAAAATGTGTGTTGTCACACACAGAGGTGCAAAATGCAACCGATCCTAGTGGCCAAGAAGTCAAAGTGATTCTCAGTTAAAGGTCTGAGCAAATGGATTGTTCATTTCTGTCAATGGATGCATTATAATTGTAACAATTGTTACATTTTTAACCGTTGTTATATTTTAGTGGCTGTTCTCTGCAATGTAAGTCATGGATCTGTCCTGCTTTAAAATTGACAGTCATTAATGTATACTGAAATAACTATTAATTGCAAATGTCAATAATTTGTATACAGGATTTGCTTCCACTCCTAGACTGATAATAGCACTCTTGTATTGAGGATGAAGACAACCCAGCTCCTGCAGCAGTGTTTCAGATGAGGAAGAATGTGTGTGCATCACCCCTTGTAATGTACATACATTCAGGCAGGTTAATCAGGAATTACCTGGCTGCCATAAATTCCAGTTTCTATTACTCTCAAAGATGCATTAGTGCTTCAGAGACTCTGTCTTTTCATTATTCAGTAGTTTGCATACAAAGGAATACTAGCTTTCCCTTTATATGTCCTTAAGCTTCTCCCAGGCAAAATGCATTCCTTCCTTAAAACAGTCAGAGCTCATCTGACATCTTGTTTCCTGACCCACTAACTACAATTGATCAAAACCTCATCTCTTTTTTCAGTCAATAGTCTTTTCAGGTGAATTTTAATCTTCTGATATGTGAACTCATAGGTAAACCTCACCAATTATTTGCTTTTGATACGGAAGTGGATATCTTCTGTACCCTCATCTGGTATCACATTCTTTACCATACTACAGCGTTTTTTTCTGCATGTAATCTGCCCCCTGCCATGCACTGTACAGCATTTTTAGTGTAAGAAAGTACAACATAACTGTTTGGGATGAGGCATTCCCAATTCTGATGATTTGCCATACATTCTTCAGCTTAATTCGGTTTTGGAACACAATGTTTTTTAGAGGGAAGCCATTGCAAGGATAAAATGTGTGAATTTCCATTCTTCCTTGCATCAAAGGTATTATTTGAAAAATTAACTGAGGCCATCATATTGCTTGTCTCAGTGGAAAACATAGTTCAGGACAAGGCATGCTACTTTCTTTAGACAAAATTTAGGCTTTGTGGTTACCTCAGCCGAAAATTGTTTGTCTACAGCTGCTTCAGTCCCTCTGAAAGCAAGACCTTCACAGAGGCATCTTATACATGAATCTATGCCCCTAAAACAGCTGTCTTTTTAAAAGCACATAAAACTCCAGTAAAATTCATTTTGTATTTTTGCGAGAGCAAATACTCACAGCATTGACTGCAATACCCATTCTACATGCCAATATAACCTAGGGGTTCTTACAACCATATCTGCAATAATTCAAATTTGTTGTTTTGCATATTAAATGAGACACTAGGAATCCTCTTTAAGTTTTCAATGAAGAGGTGTGTATTCTGGTATTACTTGCAGAGTTGTTACTCAGGTAGTGTGAGTTGCTGCAGATATTCCTGTAAGATCTAAGCTGACATTCTGGGATTGTCACTTTAGCTCCAGCTCAAAGCTGTCTTGGTTTAATTTATGCTACAAGAAGTTCATTAACTAAACACTGACAGTCTTCTTTAGCCAGTTTTGCAAGAAAGCAGTTCCCAGCCAGCTGAAATGTTCTGTTTGTTCCTGAGACTTTTTGTTGCTATTTAGAAAGCTGCAGCATCAGTGCACAGAAATCCCAGAGTACAGAGTGACCTTGCTGGCCAGGAGATTGGAACCTCCATACACTCACAGGGTGCCAAAGATCAGGTTAAGATACCTGTGTGGCATCTGCCTGCCTTCAAGCTGAGCACGCTTGAAGAGCACATTCATATACCACGTCACAGAGATTAGATGACAAACAACTGATGAACGTGTTTAGAACAGCTCCATGTTACACTCATACCCAAATTTTAGGCAAAACCTGAATTATCCACATAAAACCTAAAATACCCGCAATCATTATTCAGCCAAATATGTTACAGTCAAGACATGGCCCCACGCAGCAGCAATGTTACAACTGCACACAACAGAACCAAAGCTTCTGCAGATAACAGGGTACATTTGCAAAGAGAAACATTCTGACTTTCCAAGGCCATGTCCACTCAGCAGGGTCCCTGCCTCTGTTAAATGTCTGGCACAAGTCCAACTGAAACCAGGACTTTTTTTTTAGAAATCTCTGCTCTTTCACTTGAAGGGAAAAAGGAGCTGGCCCTCAGGGCAGAATAACCAGACAGTATTTTAGTGCTCATTTCACAGGTATCTTACAGGTGCCAAGGCTGAGACTAACAAAGATTCGTCCAGGAAAAAGACTGACAGTCACAAAAAAGGAACTAAACCACAAAGCTTAGGTGGGAACTCAAGTTTCAGGATAGGTCAATATCCAGTGAAGCACATGCAAGACCTAAAACTAGTACTAATGTGGTCCTCGATTTCTTAAGTCAGAACAAAAGTTCCTTCAGAGAAACACATAAATTGTGAACAAACTCTTCAGCTCAATTTGTGTAAATCCAGGTTTGGCACATTGCTTAAAGAGAAAACCAGCAAAGTTTGGTTCAGATCCAAAGTCAAAGCTAGATGGGCTGCAAATCTAACCAGGGAGATGACAGATTTCTGAGCAGAATTAAATGAGAATTCTGGCCAAGGAGAGAGAAATGTACAACACTTTGAATGCAGAATCTGATACAAATTTAGGATGTTCCACAGCTGTGCAATGCTGCTTCTCACGACAGCAGCAGCAGGGCTCCCAAAATCTCTGTGTGCAGCTGGTGACACAGCCATCCCTGCTCAGACATACACTGGCCTTTTAAAGTGGCCAGGAACTGTTTAGCTGGTATTAGTGGCCTGGAGCTTTGGTTCAGGGAGAACAATAGGTGTACTATTTTAGAGGCATTAAAGGTATTAGTGGCAAATCTGCATCGTGCCTTGTTTACTGCAGTACCAGTGGCATTAGAGAGGAACTGGAAATGACTGCAACAGGCTGCCCGTTTTGAAATGCTCCATGCCATACAAAAACAGCATTCTTACTGTGGCCATCATCATAAAAAACAGCAGTATTAATCAGCATCTTCTGGTTTTAAAATTAAAGGAAGCAAGAAGATGCTTCCATAAACTTTGTTGTCACACTTCTCCAAAAACCAATTGTGGCTCATGTGAGCCATTTATATGGCTTTTCATTCAATAAGGAGTTACACTTCCGTATCTGCATTTTTTCAGTCAAAACCAAATATTTTAATACCAAGTGAACAGTCACATGAAATATTTTTATCAGAGAATTACTTAAATAAGTGAGAAAAACTAGCAGCTCAGACCCATGCAGTCACACATTGACAGCTCCAACCTGTTTCCATTTCTCTTGGGACAATCAAAGAATAAAAATATTAGGCCTTTAAATTGATTTTTATGTGAGACAAAAAACTTAATTGGCGGAGATGTAACAATCAACCTCCTAAGATCAGACGTGCACGCAATTTTGTGTCTGCTTGAAAGGCACCATGATGGAATTGTGTGCTGCAAACTCAGTCCTGTGCTAGGAAAGCCTTGAACCAGGCACAAACAGGGGCAAGCAGAGGGTCCTGAGCTCCTTCCTACCAACTCTGCCCCACAGTCTTGCCCCCAGTTCTAGGGAGCTTATGCTATTTTTAATTTTTTTTTTTTTTTTATAATTTACAGGTTTATGCTATTTCCACTTCCTCCTGCTCCTCCCATCAGCAAAGGTGCTGATACAACTTCCAGAGGCAGACAAGAGGCACCACAGTAACTCTCCCACGGCAGAATTTATCCCAAAGCCAAGGGCAGGTTTACTGCTATTTGGCCCAGCTTACTTTTTTTTTTCAGTCAGATGAGGGCGATACTTTTAAAGTTCCCAGGCATGGACACAGGGACTTTAGTAGCTAAAATAATAATGAGAAACATGGCTGAGGCCTCAGACTGCATTTCAAGCTATTTGGGTCATTCTACCACATCACAAGAACATCAGAGTGCAGCATGGTGTCCACAGGACCTCTGAAATACAGCTCTAGATATACTGTATTTTGGCCAGCTTTCAATTAAGAGCTTTCTGTACCAAGAAAACAAAAAACAATGAAGAAACTGGCATTAGAATGTTGTTAATTTTTCCTCCATTTTAGACATAGTTTGACCTACTTAGCTGACTGTTAGATTTATGTCAATGAATGCAGAATGAAATTCACAGACATGAACTGGCCTTTTTCAAACTGAAACCAACAGAGATGGCACAAAGCTGTTACATTAAAATGATTCAGGATGAATCCAGTAATCATCATAACACAGCTGACTTCTAACAGTTTTACTCAGTCCTGTTCTCTCAAACTGATGACTGTAGATGACTGGTCTTTATAGAAAAATATACTCTTGTAAGTGCTGAGAAGTATACACTCTTCCATGTGAAGGAGGATATTTATATACACTTTAGCAGCATGATTTATGCTAAAATTTTTGAAAGTCAAGGCTTGTCATGTGATAACACAAGCACGTATGCAACTATGATGAGTCAGTAGCCATATCCCAGTAACAGAAAAATCTTCCCACTGTATTTTTCCTGTCTCTCACTTTAACCTATCAAAGAATGTAGTGTTTAGAGTAACAATGTAATTCAGAAAAAAATAAGTAGGTATTTTCAACCCAAATGTAAGCAATTTTTTAAGGTCAGTTCTATACAATGTCCCCAAGGAAGGCTGCTGGAAATGAGCTTCACCTCCTTAGGAGTGCTACTTGTTTCCCATGAACAATCGGGTGGTTGCAGGTGCTAATTGTAGGTATTTGTCTTAGGACCAAAATTAAGCTTTTTCTCATATTTATTTCAAACAGCATTTGGTCTCCACAGGGCAACTCTGTGTTGAGATTCACTGCTGGCTTTCCACTGCAGCTGCAGTCCTGCAGCATACTTTATCAAGAAGCAGTTTGGCATGCAAATGCGCAAGTGACAACATAATAAGAATGTGAATTCATCTCACTACAGTTATTCTATTCCTTAAGCATTCCTTTTCCTCTAAGTTAGCATAATTCTCTATTGAGCTTCAGATTCTAACATTTTAGATCTTGGAATAATCCAATATTCTCTAATCTGATTAAACTTTCATTCCTTTGGCCCACCCTTCTCCAAATCACCTCTGTATTTCCCAGTGCACGCTTCTACCAAAACCTGCAGCCCACGCTGTGACTCTGAGCAGGGTGACAGCCACAGCTGGGGCTCAGATCTCACACAGCTATTGCAGCCCAACAGCAGGCAGCAGCACAGCCTCTGTCACCAAACTTACTTAGGCTCACAAAAAGAAACTGTCCCCAGAGAGTTACATACCCACCACTGAATATTAGATTTTTGGTCTGGTTGTTTCATATGAATTTACACTTATTGGCAACCATTTATAATGTATTTTGCATCTAAAATATTTTAAATTATGTGTAGTGTTCAATTGCTCAATTTGGCACATTTAAAATACAACAAACACTTCAGGAAGTCCTAATAAAATCGGAAGTTAAGATTTGGGTTTGTCTCATAAAACGCATCTTTCACTGCTAACACCTCTCTGTTGATAGATGTAGCTTACACCATAAATTTCATGGTTTCCATCATATAAGGATCTCTCAATTCCACAACAAGTGTTTCTTTTTTATGGTAGCTGCAAACAAGCACCGTCTACAAATCAGATGTTAACACAACAAAGCAAATTGCAAACCTGGTGAGTGTGTTTGCTTACTGGGCATCAGTTCTCAAGAAAACTACTTTCTACAGTCCTGCACAAAGTCTTCAAATCCAAGTTTCTCTCTTGTCAAAACAAAACTAAACCAAACAAACAGGAAAAGTTTGAAAGTGCTTACCTTGAAGAAGCTCCGAAGAAAATACATTACGCTTAGCATTTTGGAGGGTTTGAAATGAAGAATTGTTCAATCTTTAGAACATCCAAGGCCTGGGTGAATTCCGACACTCCTGCTGTGTCTTTAGTTACATGCTTTCTTGTTGCTATTTTGGACGGTCTTAGTACAAGGGAAGCATATGAGCCATGCCAGGAGCTTATGCTAAGGAGTTGCATAACAATTAGGGCTTATCTGTGCTGCGCTGTGCAGTGCAGCAATGCAAACAGGTTTGTTCACAGTTTACTAGCCCCAGAGCACTTCCACTAGGCATGCCCAGAATGATGCCATTGTATTTGCTAAAGAAACTAAAGCTATTTGTGAGTGCTTCTAAAAGAACTGGAGCTACAAAGGACAGCACATGTTCCCGTACATCCCCCCCAGCTTTTGCTTTTGCCAACTCCAAGTTCACCCAGTGAGTATGACGCTTGCTGCAGCATTTAAAAGCAAAGGCTCCCACACTGGGAGCTTTCTAGTTGCTATCTTTAAAGGTAAGGAAAAATTGCAGAACAAGTCTTTTGAAGTGCAGAAAAGTAAATGTAATTTCACTTTCGTCTTTTTTCTCACTTAACATTAAAGCCCCTTACAATTTACTTGTGCTTCAGTAACATTCAGCAGCACAGAGATGCAACTTATGTCACGTAGCAAAAAATCTGTAGACATTTAGTGGCCAGGACTGAGAGTTATGCAAAGTTTCCTCACACAGTGCACTTAGAATTAATGACAACTCCAGAGTGCAAGCAAGTTCTCAGAGGGGGATCACTCTGCAGTACAGCAACTCTCAGGCACAGCCTGGCACCTCAAGCCTTCACTTATTTTTTAATCTAACCATGGCCTATATGTGAACTACCAAAATCCTTCCACCAGGAAGAGGTGTTTTAAGGCGTAGTTCCAGAGGAGCTTCTGATGCTCCACACTGCTGGCATGGGGAAGAGAAACAGAGAAATGTGCAGTGCTCCCAGCACAGCAAGGTGGGAGGGGGACGCTGATGGCTGATGCCCCAGCACTCGCCCACAGCTGACACAGCTCTGAGGCTGAATTTGCTCTTCGACTTGCCCTGTGCAATGCAGGATCTCTGGGCCAGCACCCCCTAAGCACAGCCCCACTTGCATTGGGTTTGCTGTGCTGCAAACCCCTCTGTAGCTCCCAGCAGCCACTCTTCTGGCTAGTCCATTGCACACAGGTATACTGATGTTTGGGTAGTACATTTAAATCAGATTTTTTCATGCAAAAATCAAATATTTTACAACAGGAAGCCATAATTGGTCACTTGCACAATTTTTCTCCCATTGTGGGAGCTGCATGAGTTAAGCATACACAGTGACACAGAACGGCACACCTAACTTGTTAGAAACCAGGCCAATAATTTCTAAATTGCAACACAAGGCACAAATGCTGTATCATCTGTAGTTTGATCTGCCAAATGGCCATACTGCTTCAGTGAAGTTTGGTCCTGTCAACTCTTATGATTTCATGGACAAAAGGAGGGTTTTACTCTAAATCTTATCTCCAAAATATAGGCATATGTTAATATTATAGGCCCACAGCAATCTTTGTAAGTAAATTTTTGGCCCAAATTATGGAAGGAAAACTCCAGATAAAAATTCTAAAAAGTCTCAAAATAACTAAAAATCCAATGTTAGCTTTCAAAAATTCTCCTTGGAGGAAAATGGGCCTGGCTCATGATTTTTCAATGCTTTGATTTGCTAATATTTAAGTTTAAATAATTTTAAAGACTACTTTTTATGATTTATTCTGAAATTACTCTCACTCTTCTAAAACCTGCTCTTTCAAGAAGTGGCAGGCACACTTCTATTTCCTGCATGCCTCTCCTGGTATTAACTCACAGGCTGTGCTCACAAGGTTCAGGTGAAACATTCTTTGCCCAAGCCCTGATATCAGACTCTGAGCACAAGGAAATGCCCACTGAGAAAAGTCCAGCTCTGCATTGTCTTGGCATTTATTTTTCACAAATGAAAAGGAAAATTAAGCTTTATTCACATTTGAATTAGGGATTTTTAATAAGAATCTATATGTGTTGAAAGGCAGTTTTTGCTGTCTGATTTTTGTCTACAAGTATTTCTAATTTACACAGAAATATCTCTTACAAACAACATGCCAATGCAGGCCATTGTCCAAAGGACTTGACTCCCTTTTCCAATGGTTATCTTTTCTGAAATTAAAGTTTAACTGCTCATCTTCACCTTATTGCTTTACTCATTCATGGACTAGAAATAAGGATGTTCTGTCTGTACATCAGCTGGGACCATTCCCTCAGACTGGTACATTTCTGGGCTGATTCAATTCACCACATAGGATGTGCAAATTACACAGCATTCCCTTAATCTGCAAATCCTTGAAGACAATTGGAACTCTGCTGGTCAAAACTCCAGGAAAGTTGCAATAAGTTTTCTAACAATCAGGTCTGTGTGATTCTGCAGCTTTGCAGATCATTATGGAGCTACCTAAACCCTTTTACAGCCCTGGAAAACACTGGCTGGACCAGGTGCCCTGGTATTGGCTGGTGGTGGGGTCTCAGAGAGGGGAAGGGGCTGCTCTGTGCTGGACACAAACCCTGGTCCCAATTCCCTTAGGCCAGTCAGGGGAGAGCTGGAGAAGCCAGGAGTGAAGAAGGGAGCATCAGCCTTGGGGGAAATAAAGAAAAAGCTGAGGGAAGGAGTTCCCACTTTGTCTTTGTTTCTCATCATATCTCACCATTTTCCCCAAAGTTGAGTCTGTTTTGCACATAATGGTAATTTTTAAGTGTCTTTATCTCAACCTATGAGTTTTCCCATTCTTATTTTCTCCCCTTTCCTGTTGAGGAGGGGGAGATAGAAGGTGGCAGGGTGGGCAGCTGGCAACTGGCCCATGTCAAAGCCACCATGCACTACGACTACACACAAACCTTAATGCACCAGACAGTACCTGCAACCTTATTTAATCTGGGTTACAGTGTGTACAGACACCTAAAAGATCTTCTTTTCCCCTTAATCCTACATCTAATGAAGTCCTTGATAGTAACTTTGATTTGTAAATCTTTTGTAAAAAGCTTTCTGATGTAAAGCCCAAAACTTTACATTCTCCAGAATGTCAGCCTGCTGCTGATAGACCGGCTTTTTTCATAGCTAACCCCTCACACTTTTATCCCCTCCCTTTAAAAGCAAACAATCTGGAGTTCACTAATATCAGGTCCATTTTCAGAGTGACGAGTTTATCACTCACCATGAACTTCACTTGCAAAACTGTGGCAATCATTTTTTCAGTGTATGATTCTGAGGTTTCATTTGGTCAGTGAGGATTTATTCTCTTTGGGACAGGCTCAGACCTGTTAATCCTCAAGTGCCCAAGGTCAACTACTGTTGACGTTTTCCTTACTGATACACTATCTAAATCCACATGCCTTTTCTGCTTTATAAAGAACAGCAGCTGAAAACTATCACTGACTCAGAACAAAATATCCTTTTTGCTTTTTGCCACCACAGCCAAGTTAGTATTAAAAGCGACACTGCCTTCAGCAGAGCAGCACCATGGAGTCCCTGAACCAAAAATACCTGTCTAAACCTTGCAGAACACTGAGACTAGGATTCTCTGAGGGCAGACCAGTGACACTGAAACCCCACTACTGCACTAGTGGAAGGCTTTTCTTCCCCTCATTTCAACTATTTGATTACTTCATACACCATTCACTTAGTTTGACATAGTTGGGTATTCTGTAGATTGTGTCAGGCTGCTTTCCAAATTAAATATTGGAAAATATGTTGAATTCATTCCAGCTTTATGGCTGCAAAGGTCAAATGTGACAAGGCTTGTGTCCATTATGCAGAGCTTAAAGTGAAGGTGGAGACTGGGCCTGCCTTCTCGCCTCCTCTCAGAGCACCATTATCCCCTGTCAGATTCCTTCAAGGAACAACAATTTTGCTCTATGTTGCCTTTCCCTTGGAAGACAAAGCCTAGAGATTTCATTGTTTTTGTGTCAGTAAAGACATATCCACACTCTATTAAATAAGGCATTAAAAATGGCTCAGTGGAACCTTAATTTATATCCATGGACTGTCAGCTCTGCAATGTGAAATCAAAAGCTCCAAGAGGGAAAACTTTAAGCTGTCACTCTGAGCTGAGCAGAAGGGACATGCTGCAGGCAGCCATCACTAAGCGTCTCTTCATGATGATTTAAGTGACCAAACAGGTATTCTGATTTCTGAAGGATCATGGCAGACACTTTCATCTCCACTGTAATTGCTTATTTTGCCTCAGGCAGTTCATTTGATTACCATTATCATAAAAATATACCTCTTGATGCAGCCTAACATGTTGGTTCAAGGACTCTTCAAATCCTTCTGAATTTCCCTCCTGTAATCAAAGCATTTAAGTTTTCTGTCTTCATAGAAGGTAAGAGATTCTGGGCTCATAATGGGGAACTGAGCTTTTGGGAGCTGAGACAGCTATTTCTGTGTTTTACCACAGCCTCAGCTCTCAGCTGAATGAACATTTGTCCTGCTAAATGAAATCTCTGGATACCAACAGTGGCCACCGTTGCCCAACAAAATCCTGTTTCTTATGGAAATCAGCTACTAGAACTCCTCAGACAATGCTCTAAATGATAGGACAGTTTAAGAGGGGGTTTGAATTATAAGCTTCTGAAGAAAAACAATAAGGAAAAAATAAAAACAATAAAGGAAATCTTAGCAGCAAAAGTCATGGATCAAAGCCTGATTGGAATTTGTTCTGTCCAAGTATGTATGGGGAGTTGCTGGTGCTGAACAAGGAGGACTCACTGCTGTCTCTGCCTACTCAGGCCCCTACCCACAGAGGGTATGAAGACGAAGGTATTTTTTCTCCAGTTTGAAACTTCCACTCAAGACTGAGCCCAGGCTGTGAGACCCAGGAGCCTTGCTATGACTCTTGCAAGGTTAATTCCGAGCTGGTTGGATCTCTGAAGTTCTTTTCTTAACTAGAGGCACAGGTAACAACAAGTCAGATGCCTCTTCATCTAGTCTAATAGGGAGCTCTTACTATGGGTTTAGAAAAGATCTTATTCATTTCCATTTAAAAATCCCTTGCAGAAAAGAACTAAAATGAACCACTGATCAAGAGTTGCCTTTGTCCCTAATAAAGCCAGTGAAATGAATTCCAAACAGATTTTCTAGAAGAATTGACTGAGTTCAGAGGAAGTCCAGAGTAGAAGTACTGAGGTCTCAAATAATAATTCTGCCTTAAATTCACTCTGAACAAGTCAATCAAATGGAGGGCTAAATGCAGTGTAGAAGTAGGCTTCTGTGATTTTTCCTGTGCCTGGAGAGAAGCCCTGCTGGTAGTCAACTAGTAAGAGGCAGCATGAGTGGCTTCTCCACCCACTATTCTTCAGAATGTCCCAGGCAGGTGAATGGCAGAGGGGTTTGTCACATGAAGGGGATGAAAATGACAGGGCATAATGAAGCAGAGTTCCAGTATTTTTATTCTCAGAGTTATTCAGGAACTCATGACAACTGTCTCAGAGTTATAACCATTATATCAGATCCAAGTTTGCCATTAAAACCTTCTCTGCCTGGATGGAAGTATTACTGTCATACAAACGAGAATCCCAGCCATCACTCCAAATCTACCCTGCACAGAACATAAAATCCATTTTTGTGTCTTTGCATCCCCCCAGGTACAGAGGAAGTGCTGGCACTCACAGGAAGGTGAGAGGCAATGACACAGCAGAAGTCCTAATGCTGCAATGTCAAATGTCAAGGCATCAGGAACATGGACACAAACAGACAAACCAGCTGTAGGTATTATCAGTCTCATGGGAGACTGAAAACCAAGATAGCCAATATCAAGGCTGCTAAAAGATTGCTTTCAGATCAGAGTCCTTGTCCTGTTTTGAGGGCCAGACTGTTCTGAAATTGACCAAAGAAAGCCTCTAGGCAGATTTGATAAGACAGGGAATTAGACTATATTCTTTTATTAGGTGACATATTCTGGTTAGGACAATGTTTCAAAGGACCATAACATTTAGATTTCTAATCCAGAAAGTTCAATAAGTGAGGCAGAGGCAGAGTACTTATAAAGATGTTTGTCTGTAGGAAAAGCACTTTGGCAACCGTTCCAGGAATAGACAGTGCACACACAACAGAGAAATTCCCACAAACTGCTGTCTCTGATGAGATCCCACAGCTGATCAGTGTGGGGTGAGAAAGTCTAGAGGTTTCTTCCTGAGTGGGTGACATCACAAGGTTAGTTATTCAAGATGGGGTCAGTTCTTCAGTCAAGAAATACTTCAAAACTGAGAAAAAAAACCTGAAGTACTTGTACTTTTGGTACAATTATTCCTTTGATTAACATATAAATGGTGTTCTTGTTAACCGGCATGTTTTCAACCAAGGTGTCAACACTTACATACATTAGTATGCTTTCACTTCTAGCACAAGTAATTAGATCATGTATACATAGACAATAGCTACACAACACAGAATAGAATGTATAGTCAGAGACAAATATGACATTATTGTCATCTATTGCTACACTTTACAGTGAAAATATAAATGTAGATCAAGGCTTTGAGCCTGCAAGCACAAAGTGTTGTGAATACAGGCATAAAAATCAATAGTGCTCTGTATTCCTTTAATAGAGGTTGATGACCAACTTGCTTTCCTGCTTCCTGCTTTGTTGATACGGCACCAATCTTCAAAGAAATCAAAGTATATGTTTCCTAGACTAACTCCAATATTCATTCACTGTGTCTGCCCTCTTGCATGTTTTCTGCCTGCAGTATTATATCATCCAGATGATCTCCTGGCTTTTCTGATTTTTACTTCTTCATGATAGATTTAGCTCTTCTGAGTACATAGGTTTTTGCACAAATACCTTTAAAACTCTGCCTTGCAATCAGCTTGTTTTATAAACAGAACTCAGCAGTTTGTGCTACTGACAGAGAAACTAAGCAATACATGTTTCCCCCTTCCACAGAACTAGCTGGATGTCTAAGCATCGGGCATACCCCAGCTCTTGGCTGCATGCTCCTTGGCTGGCACTGGCACTTACCCACCACTGCAAAACCCAGGTGTTGCTCAGCCCTACCAAGAGCTCTTTTCCTGTCAATTCCCCAGACACAAACAGTCCAATACAGATGAGAAAGAGGCAGATTAAAACAAGAAATATGCATCTTCTTACTATCATGGCATGGCATTTGGCAAGAATTAAAGACAAGTAGTTCTAGTATTAATTCCTTCCAGCAACTTACTCCCAGTTGTTATTGCAAGCCAAGACCTGGTATTTGAGTCATTCTACAAATGGCAAATTGTAGGATAACCTCCATGGGCAGGAGTCAAAAGCTCCCAAAACCATACTAACTTGAACATCTTAGAATTCTGAACTGGTCAGGCATCAGAACAGTCCCAGACAACCCTCACTAGGTCATATCACAGAACTGTAATGCACCCTGTTCAGTGCAAATGTCTGAGGTAGCAGGCAGGCAGGTGACAGCTGGAACATCAGGGGCTACTGCAGGCTGGATCTGCAGAGTGCAGAAAGAAGGGACAGCTCACAGACTGTCAGCCTCACTTGCTCCTATAGCCATCAGCTCCTCAGTTCTGTGTTCAATATCAAGTTAATGAATTTGTGAAACAAAAATAAAGCTCCATGAATGGAGTCTGCTGAACAGTTGCAGTTACGGCTGCAGAACTGATACTGCACCACACACCATGTGTTGGGATCTCTGGCTCAGGCTCCAAAACCTCATGCTTTTTATTTTTGAGCTGTTGCAAGTCACCATCATATATTTAATATGTGTTCCAAGGATTAACCATGTGTGTATTGATGCTGCAGCTGATATCTATTACATTAATACCCAAGAAGTCACCCTTAGTCACTGAGCAGTACGACACACTTGCAATGTATTTCTTAGTGGGAAAAGTAACTGCTCTTGGAGGTGCATCTCTGCTGCTGATTTTCTGCCTGCTGTTCCCTGAAGCATTTGTGCATCCACTAGAGTGATGTGGTTGGAGATGACCAAAGTCCATGTGCACTCAGAGTATTAACAAGCCTCACATGTGTAGAATGGAAAGAGATTAATCATAACCATGTAATGCTGCCAATTTTCAATCCCACCAGGAATTTCACTCTTCCTCCATTTCCTCTCTGGGACAGGTTTATTTTTTTCAGTTTGGTAAAGTATTTTCAAGCTTGAGTGAAGAGAAACGTTTTGGGTGATCATTAGAGCTCATGACCTATGTCAGTTGACACTAATATCTTTTCAGACTCATGCATCTGAGGTATTTTGGATAGCAATTTTTTACATATGCCATGGGTCAAGTGACATACCAAGAAGCCAAATACCCAGGCTTGTCACACTGACTTTAAGAGCAGGACAAATTCTTGCCCGAGGTATCTTCAATTGCCAAAGATCCATGTTCACTAATGGGTATATACAGCTAATAACATACACACACACACACATATATATATATATATACAGCTGTTCAAATTTTAACTTCTCCCCCAACTCCTGAAAGCTTCTAAAGCTCTCCTCACTACCTTGAATGGAGACAATTACTACACCCAGAGGGCCAGAAACAATCATTCTTTCTTCTGGGTGCTGTGGAACTCTGACTATTTTCTCACTCTTCAATGGCAAGACAGAGTAAGATACAATTTATGTGGACTGCTATGGTGTGCTCTCAACACCCTGAACAACCATCCAGAAGAGCCCAAATGGCAGGATGTCCCAACAAACAGTGAGGGACAATTGAAAAGGGATATCATAACCATTTCTGTTCTTTGAGATAAGCAGTTCTGCAATTATGATGGATTTCAGCATAGCAGAGGAGAAAAACCAGCCCAGTAATTTGCTAAGTTTAATTTGCTAATTGTTCTCACAGAGACTCATGCAAGACAGAATTTCATTTGCAGTGTCTTGACTTTTCCAAGAACAGAGTCCTTGCACTTGAAGAGCTCAGGAGTAACACAGGGAAAGGTTTTAAACAATAAAACCTAAAAAACTAATTTCATTTTTCAACCTACAAAACCCTTCATGTTTTGGTTTCCTAAAGCAGCTACAATAATTGTGTTGTCATAATAAAACCTTTTCAAAGCAACCTTCCATAAAAAGAAATCAAAAATCTGTGGGAAGTTGACAGTGAGATAAAACTAAAATAATTACCACATCTCCAGAGAGGAAAATCAGACCTGGACAATCTCAGCAACTGAGAAAGTCGGAGATGCAAAGCATTATACACTTGAATAAACTCACATTTGTCAGGCTATTTTGTCTGCACAGCCCAGAGAACCCAAACACCAATGCCAGTAAAAAAAATGGAGGATGAGGCTCTCTGGCTAGACCCTTGGTTTTTTTCTCACAAAAACAAGCTGAAAATCTGGAAACTCTATGTTCTAGAATGAGCCAAATGTAGAGGATTCATCAGGTTTTACTTTTGGAAACACTGCTATTGAATATTTTAGATCCCTTTGAGAGTTCAAGACATAAGTAAAAGAAAATTCAGCTATGAAGAATAGTTTAAAACATTTTTACAATAATAGGCCAAATTTTTCCCAGTGTGTATATCAGACAATGAGAATATTTTGGTTTGCCTTTGCCTATGCACCAAGGCAGTTCTAAGTACTTGCAAGCTCAAGCTTGTCCATGTTCATCTGTCAGCACTAAACCTGCTTCGATCATCATTTCTCCTGTCCACTGCACTGAGTCTGTCTTGCAGAAGTAACCTGCAAAAATCTCTTTCCAACCAGCAGTAAAAGCAGGGCAGATCAGGGTAAGGGAGAATGCTGTCCCAAAAAGTGCAGTTTAGGCAAGAAATGGAAATGTTTCAAACTGGGAAGATGTCGCTGCATCCCAAGTTTTACGTTGTTTGGTGTGCCTGGCATTAGTAATTGGACTGAGAGCCAGCTTGGTTGTCTATGATTCAGCTGTAAGTCAAGGCAGGTCACAGAGCTTTCTTCTGAGTCATTAAGGGTTAGCTACCAGTTTCACAGCCTGCCAGATGCTCCCTTGGCTTGCCACAAAACCAGTTCTTTCCTACAAAGTGTGATACAGACTGAAAATGGTTCCAAGAAAACAGCCATGTGCTTGTGGAATATATCAAATTAGAAAAGCTGTTTTTCTCAGGCTGTCAGCTATGGACCAGACCACGCTGGACTGTCCACTGACTTACAGGGTGCCTCAGTCCTTGCTGTTTAACCATGGCCTCTAAATCACACATACTAAAGCTCAGGTGAGTCACAACGTCAAGAAAAACAAGATTAAGCCTGTTGTGTCCCATCTGCTCCATGCACAGAAAACCAGTTGCACAGCCCCAGGACAGTGAAAGCTGTAGAGTGTCGTGGAAAGCAGCCAACTCCCTTTTTGCTGTGTTCTCCATCTGCCATCTTGCCTTCACTGCAAATTGATGTTAACAGCATTTTGTTACTTTTTTTCTCATCTGAGCTATCTGCTGGTTTCTAGGAAAATCTCACCCCAACAATCTTTCCTACAAATAGAAGTTTACTTTAGTTCACACTTCCTAGGACAGTGTTGACAGACCAGGAAAGTAGTATGTTGTTTGATGTCTTGACAGCACTATTAAAATAATAATACTTAATACTCCTCTCCCAACTATTGTGCTGAAGCACTGTGTTCTAGAAAATAAAGTCTTTCATATATTTGATCAAAGTTGTTCAGGATTAAATGAATTCTAGATACTTCCAGTTCAAACTGGGAAAATAAATTTCTGGTTTTCTAATTGACTGCAGTCCTACATCTACACAGAAAAAACATCTGTGTCTTCTGTTTCTTTAAATTAAATAGCTTCCAATCATGTAAAATGTTGGGACCCTCCCTCAGGTAAATAATTTTAGCTTTGGACAACTCTTTGCTTGCATAAATCTGCTCTTTTTTATGAAAATTTCAAGAAACTGTATCTTGATTTAGCTGCTATCTCCAAGTAAGCAATTTCTAATTAAGGCAACATTAGTGCTGTCTGTATGACGCATTTTTATACCCTGATCATTTTCATGTCAGCAGCTGCAGCACAGCTCTTTAGATGGATTATTATTCTCCTACAGTAGTTCAAACCACACACAAGACTGGTTTGGTTCCAATTAAACTCTATGCAATTCTTATTTTAAGTAATAGCATTTGTGTTTCTGCTTCCAAGGATCCCAGGTTTTGTCGGTAACATCCACCTGAACAACAGGGAAAAGGAGGATTGAAAAACAATCTAAATTTCTCCACAACTCTTCCTATATCACATAAGCCTATTTGGCTCATCTCTGAGTTATTGCTGAAGCCCTTTCCTTCCATTTCCTGCAAATCAATGAAAGGGATATGAGATATGATTTCAGGAGACACAAATTTTCCTGTAAATTCCACTGATAATCTGCATTACTCCAGGAAAATTTCCTTGCTTAGGGAGCCCTAAACATAAATGAAAGCAATGTTTCCAATGAGTCCTAACTTTGATAAACCATAAATGCCCATGGTGGGTTTGAATCAATAACTAATTTCATTTTGTGGAGAGAAGACCTGTAGAGACTGAAAGCCTAATCCAAAATTGTGAAACAGGACGACTAAAGACAGGCTCTTAAGTCTCTATGAAGTGGCTGGTGATCTCAATTGTCATTTCACAGTTTTCTTTTAGGACTCCTATTTTCAAACAGGAGTCAGGATTCATAAAATGTTTAGGTTTAAAATATGATGTGTAGCTTTCATCAGAAACAGTGTTCTTCTCCACTCTTGACATGCCAGAAATGTGAACATTCCTTTGAGCTCAAGGGATCCTCAATGCTGATTGCAAGGTCTGAAATTGCTTGTAAATCAGCACCTTCTGGATCAGGTATAGGAAGTGAGCTGAAGCTGCTCAGTTACTGGAACACTGAGGCCCTCACCTTCCCAAACACTTGTTACACCTTTCCAACAGGAAAGGGTCATCAGCTCTCATGCTAAAAGCAAACAGAAATTACTTCATTATGTGAAAAAACCCTACACTTTTAAGACTGTTTATATGTAGGTAACTCACTTCTGTAACTGGTTTCACATCCACACTAGCTTGTTTTACTACTTATTTTCCCAGGGAGCAGCAGAAACATTTAAAATCCAGGATGTTTGAAGAGGGGTATTCTCTCAGACAGGAACTCCATGAAACCAGTTTTACCATTCTGCCTTTTCAAAGGTAAGTATGTCCTGGGTGTTGTCTGATGTTCTGGTTCTTGTGAGGAGAACACAGGAAAGGGGATACATTTATTCATCTGCACCACAAAACTCCTGAGTTTAGGAGATTATTCACAGGTATTAAACTGACAGAGAAAGTTGCTGTTTAAATTTCACTCGAATGAAGAGACTGCGTATTAATAACTTTGAATTGGTGCTTGCTAGGAAAGGCCATAAGCAGACCAACAGACAACTGGCAGCACTGGCAGGCAGGCTTTCCTCTTAGTCTTACACAGAATTCAGTGAATAGGCTTATTTTTTCATTTTTTGTTGTGTTCTAAATAAGACTTCTCCACTTAAGTCTCCCGCCAAGACTCCCTGAGAGAACTGCACACAGGTGCAGGTACAGCCCTTTGACCTCCTCCTCCCCAGACAGAGCAATTTGCCTTTTAAGCTGAGCCAGTTTTAGCTACAGAGAGTGTGAACTCTTCCATGGGCAGGTGGGGAACATGGCAGAAAGGAGCTTCCCTGGCCAGATGCTTTTATGGTCCCACTTGCATCAGCACATTCATTTTGTGTGCTGTAAAGTTCATTTATTTCAAATTGGAAGAACAATACATAAGATGTTCTTGTAAGTATCTTTTATACCTCGGAAACTTTGCTCTAGTCTATATGCCACACTTTTGGCAGCACAGACAAAAGCCAAATTAGAGAAAGCAGGAAAGATACACATATAGAAACTGAGGTACTTTATGGCTTTGGGAAGAACAGAGATATAGTAAATAAGAAACAGAGAAGAAGCAAAATGGAAGAACTGGACTAAGCTTTTAAATAGAACAATTATATGAAAAGACAGAGCAGAGACAAGCTGTATTATACATGTTGCACCTCCCTTCAACTTTTCCCCAAGGATAATTGTACCCCCCTGAATTGCTATAATGGAAGAGCAAACACAAAGAATGGAAGGCACTTACATCCTATGAGAGTGGAGGCACACAAATTACACAGAAAGGTGTGAGTGCTCTGGGAGCATTATGAACCTTCATAAAACAGGGCTGCATAATGCCACAAAAATTAATGAAATGAACTAGTGAAACTAGCATCAAACAGGGCTCCAGGTACAAGGCTTGAGACACTGACTTATTCAATTCAATTTAATATGAAAAAAGGATTCAGTTCTGGAATCTCACAGTTTGACAGATGCAAACAACAGCTAATTCCCCATAGCTCATAATAATGCAAAAAATATTTCCACTGCTGCTTTGAGCTTTTGAGCTGTAGTTTTTGTACCTGTGTGGGAGACAATCTGAGGAAGGGCTGAACACCTTTAGGTTGCATTGTCTTCAGATGAATCAATAAATTTATTTTTGTTACACTGTACATAAAATTTATTGTACCATCATATAATTTAAAACCTATCATAATTCAATATCATAGTACATATGAGGAGTGAATGAACTTACATTTGTGTATTTGATATTGTCAGATCTTGTTCGAAAAAACATGCTATAAAAGCAGTTTTTCACTGAAGATTGTGCCAAAATTTCTTTAAAGACATCTAGCAGCTTTTAAAGCTGGTATGGATCATGTTGAAATATATTATTTTCTGAACATTTTCTTGTGATGCTCAAATATCCCCAGGTAAAGAAGCCAAATTTGCTTTAAATTGTTTGAACACAGATTATTACTGTCCCTGCAAAGAGCTCTTCCGAATATACCATCAGTGAAAGCACAATCCCAACTCAAACAGAAGTGATTCTGACCTCAGTGTGGCACTGTGTCTTCTCAGAAGTACTCTCTTCTGTTTCCCCAGCAGTCCTTCTTACAGCACTTCCTTGGCACTCCTGTGCAGAGATACAGGAAGAAATTTTTAAAAATCAATTTGACCTTTAGAAAACAAGGAATCATCCATACAGCTGCTGTCAGTCCACCTGCCCATGGGGAAAAAAAAAACCAAACTGTCTTGATTTAACTGAAAACTCTTCATAGAAAATAGAGCTAAAGGAACATCACTCAAAATGAGGCTCTCAAACACTAAGAATCACCAGAAAGAAGGTGACTTGTGTGACACGCTGCATTTGAGTCTTTAACTGTATAATATAAATGTGTTTTCATAAGTCCCATGCTTCACTTAACACAGGAATGGACAAAACTCACTTAAGGCTTGAGTTTATTATAAACCCCAAATCTTTATTTGTAACCCAAACTCTTCTTGTTTGAGTTACAAAGAAGAGGGAACAAGTGGCTGTGTTAGGTGCCAAAAGAGCCCTGTGTCCATGGAGACCGAGGGTAGGCTGGTGGGCAATTGCACAGCCCAAGCTCCCCTGCCAGCAGCCAGCCATTGCAGAACCTGTGGCTTCATCTGGGTGCCACTGTGGATTTCCAGGAGGAAAGAATCTTCTGCTGTTTCTCAGTCTGGTAAACTGACAGGAACTCAGTTCCTCACTTCTTCTGCATGCCTCTGAGGTTAACTGGTCTTTCTTTTAGGTTCCTATCCCTGTTCCCCCCCCCCGCCCCCCCTTTCCAAATCCATCTATCTCCAGCCTATTTTCATCTGGAGATGATGTTCCTGCCAACTGTCTCCTGTGTTTGTCCTGATCATCAGACACCAGTCACACAAACTAAGAGACATCATGGGTATGTAAATGTCAAGCTCCCAATTAAAACCTAAAAAGAAGGCAACAAGTGGCAGAATTTCTTCAGCCCCGGGAGTACATACTCTTCAGTTCGATGCAAGGTCTTCATTAAAACTTTGGAAATAACAATCATTCAGGTTTAACATGGGTGGTAACTCTGGAGGGAGAAGAATTTGTTGTAACTGAGGTTTTTGTTACTTTCGTGACAGATTAATTCAGTGATGTAGCTTCTCATTTACAACGTGAGACATTAAAACCTTGAAATAATATTTCAATTGCCAGTATCATCTAGCTCCAGCTTGTCTGAAGTCCAATTCATGTCCACAGTAAGAATTGGTATTAGTGCAGTAGAGATCTCATTGACTTTAGCTGAATTCAGCCTCAATAGGAGATGGAGGAGCAAATCGCCCTCCCCAGAGAAAGTAACAGTATAAATAAAAGGGACACTAAATGAAAGAAACTGCAAAAGAGAAAGTATGAAAAGAAAAAACACAATTAGACTGAGATTAGTCATCAGGGGGTGATCGGAGCTGCTACTTGTCTCTGTTTGAAAAACACTGAATCTTTTGTTTCAGTCTTCAGTGGTTATCTGTAACACGTAACAGCAAAAGCACACATCATGGCCACAGGGAGTGTGGGATATGGCAGTGCAGATGGATACCAAGTCTTGTGGCTGAGTAGCTTCTTTCATCGCAAGGAAAGGCAAATAAGTACTTAGCACAAGTAGTTTTGCTCCCTTCCCTATATTCTTCATGTATGACTACACCAGGGAGCATCTGTCACTTATTTTTACTTGTAATCCTACAACAGTTTTTCACCATAGGCATTTTAGATCTAGAAGTGGCTCTAAAGTGGGTCCACATAATTCATAAAGAGAGGAGATGCCATGCTGAGGAAAAAGTTGCTGACTCCTCTGCTCTTCTCACCTTAGACTGCACAAAGTGTACCAGATCTGACATTAATGGAGCTCAGGGATAAACTGATTGCAAACACATTATTCAGAGGCATTATTGGATTTTTAAAGCTTAGTCTTTTGCTAATTCAGGAACACAAATAACTAATTGTACTGTGTCTAGCTCAGATTACGTCTGAGAATGGATCTTGAGGCAATCGGGAAAGAACGCTGCCTTTGCTTTTATTGTGGGAAGCATTCCCTAAGTATAATGCCATTGGAAATGGCTGAAGGGGATTGCATCTGGTTGGGGAGAAAGTTACAAGCATAATAATTAGCTTCGAATTAGCTGCTGTCTCATCCTGAGCCAGGCAAGCCCATCACATTCCTTTTGCCAGCTGCCCTCTGGTGGAAGGTTCTGCAGAACAGCCCCGAGCAGGAAAATCTTGATGCTGGTTTTGCGTGGTTAACTTGTGACTTAAGCCGGGAAGGACCAAACTGGGATGAACAAACCCGGCAGATGCCCACTGCCCAGAGGCAGGAAAGTTTTTCGAGGCTGAGCTAGAGTGGCTGACACCCCTTCAGCACAGTAGCTCTCTTTATGTGGTCAACAGGCTTCCGACAAGTAGGTTTCAGCACTTGCTGTATTTATGTTCAGTACTTCTAAAACTGACCAGGATTGTATTTGCAATACCTTGAAGTAAGGTCTCCATGTTAATCAGAAAGCGGCTCTCAAGTTGTAATTACTATAATAATTAAATAGATTTTTTTCCTACTGCCTTCTCTCTGAGTTTGGCTACATGCTACATTTCATCTCCAGAGAGACCAATGGAATCTTTAATTAGGCAGCTCCATGCTTGGTGCCCTATGCTCGGGTAGCTCATCAGTCCATCCCCAACCTCTGCACACAGGTGATGGCTGTGGGGCCATGTCTCAGGAAGCCCACAGAAGCTCAATCCATGACAGAGGAAATGATAAACCCAGAATAGAAACCCTGTCCAGGGGCATGCCAGGTCTGCAGGCAAAAGTCATGGCCACGCAAGGTGAAGGGGTGAGCATTCAGGACAGCAAGGAGAGTTAAGCAAGCAATAGGCTCAAACTTGGCACACAAACACTTGAGGGCCTGGGCTGTGTGGGGCAGGAAGTAATTTTCTGTCTCCTCATTTTACGATTCTACACATTCTCACTCCACTAGAAATATGATAGAAAAATACCAACACTTCCTTTCCCACACCCTCAAAGAAAGAAAGAGCCAAGATGAAGCAAGACAGAGGAAAAGACCCAGCAGGGAGGGGGCAGCTCAAATGGCACTCAGCATGGCAGGGGAATCAGAGACTCACTGTGAGAAGGGATCCTTCAGTGGGATCCCCCTGCTTCAAGTCCCCTGCCCATCATCACATCCTGCTGGAACCAGGATGAATCCTGGTGCACCCTGCCAGGGGGGACCCAGCCAGAGCAGCCCTTTCGCAGGGTCTGCCCTGCTCCACTACTTCCCCAGAGAAACACCCAAGAGACTGGCAGGAACTAGGTGCCTTGTTTTTGCTGTGCAAAGCAAAAGGAAAAAAAATGCGACATTGTTGGCCTGTCTCAGGATGTGGCTCCAGTGTTAGTTCATTAACTGCTGTGGATGGGAGAGCATTGTAAGCTAGGGTAAGGCTAGTAAGGTCTTGGGGTGCTCAGTGATGAGCTGTCACTTTAGGGTCCTACCATGTTGCTTCCAGAGGTGCTGGGCTCCTGGAGAAACTGCTGAGGTCAAGATCTAGACCAGGTTTTAGTGCCTGTGGATTTGCAGCAGCAGAGACAGAGGCTGGGCCAGAGTTTTACCCAAGGAATGAGATTTGCGTCTGTCAAAATGATCTCATATCCAGTCTTCCCCCTGCTTCCTCCAGCCAAGGGATAGGTTGTTGGATTATGTCTTTTATCATTGCTGCATCTTAGCAAAGGGGCATTATGCTATATATGTTTATTAGGAGACAGAAAGACTGCCAGAATAAAGAGGCAGGTCAGTGTTTAGTTTTGAAGATGGAGAGCCTGGTTTGCACTGCTGACATCAGTCACCAGCAGCACCACAGCTCCTGTCCTGTGTCCTGGTGGTGCCCGGTCCCCCTGCACCACCACAAAGCCCTGAACTGTGTGGGGAACTGGGGTCCTAAAGCTCGCTTATATACCTACACCAAAAATGTATGAAAGGACCACCGCATCTCCTCTCTTTATGAATGGTATGGAGCCATGTTGGCATCAAGATTCTTGCAGTGAAAAACTATTGAGGATCACCAGTAAAAAGTAACACAGTCCTTATGTGTTCACACAGTTCTATACAACTGGATAGGTGGAGCCATGTGGAGCTGAGAGGTCAGGCACAGCTTGGGAAGTGCGACAGTGAGATGTGGGCTGCAGCACCCTCTGTATTGTTGGCCACTCTCCAGCCGCTTGCCACCACACACGTTTATGTGCATGATTAGTGTTCTTGCAGCCTTTGAGTGTAGAACAGACAATGAGTTCAAAACTCTGCATTAGCTCACAATCTCTTCCATGACTCCCCCAATCACACACACACACCCTTGGGTTACTTGACTGCCCTTCCTGCATAGAGCTAATAACACTCACCCAGAGCTGCTTCCCTTGGCAGGAACTGCTTGTGTCACCTGTGTTCTGGATCAGCAAGGATACTGCCTGCACTTGGCCTGCTTAGCTTTAACAGAGGGGAAGAGCAAATTCCAAGCCATATTCCTGGGGCCTTCTGTCAACTGAAAACAAGCAGTTCCACACTGACCTGGGCCCTCCATCTAACAGCGCTGGTGCTTAACAGTTCTTTTAACAGTTCCCTGAGTGCTTCCACACTCACATCCCCAAACACATGAAGCCTGGTTGGGGCTGTGGGTAGGGCTTTGTTTTCTTGCCCATGTGGTTTACAGAGCCACCTTTCTTTGCTCCTTTGCATTTGCAGGCACTGGGCATCCTTGGGGTTATGAGTGGTGTGGGAATTTCAATGAGAAAGATTTATTGTAGAGATAAAAGAATCCTATTTGATATCACAGACTCTAATGATGATTTTCGGTGGTATTTCTTCATTATTTAAGTTGTTCTTGGACATTTTTCGTAGAGAATAATTTCTAGTCCATTACTTTTGTAAAGCATTTCAAGAAATCTCTCTTGAGATATAGAACGCATATGGAAGTTTATCAGTGAAGACATAAATCCTATATTTGGCTGCCATGCCTTCTACCCCACTAGAGGTGGGATGAGGATGTCAGATTTGGTTCTTTAAAAAGCTTTACAACTACACTATGAGGTGATAAAAGCACTTAGTGGTTTGCATCATTTCAGTTTTTCATATTGGTATTATATGAAGAGGTTTCAGGTCAGCTGTACCTAGGCATTGACACAAGGTTTTTTAAATCTACACACTTAATTCTGTAACACATCAACAAAATTCCCAGATGCGTAAAGTCTTTAGACCACAAACAAGGCAAGAGCCCCAAGAAAGGGAAGCATATTTTTCACCACATGTTTTCAGCAGAATCAAAGGGCATGACTCAGTTTCCCTTCAGTCCTTGGGAGCACAAAGGACCCTGGTTTGCAAGCTGAGCAATAAAACAGCCTCCAGTCCCACACTCACAGCACCACCACAATGAGCCCTTCATTAGTCGCCACTTCCCGTCAAACTGTTAAAGGGAACACAGGTTTACCAAACAGCTAATCCTTGATAATGAAAGGTTTCCAACAAAGCTGCCTTTCCGGGGAGTCTGAGCACTTTCACATTAGCAAGAAGTGAATAGACAAAGTGGTTCAGGAAACATGCCAAACAGTAGCTCATGCATTGAAACACAAAGGCCTGCAGTCTTCAGGGAGCTAAAGAAAAATTACAGTAGTGTTTTGCGTTCTATCTTGTAATCATAATTACTTTCTCCTTCACTTTCTTTCATATTATTTAAAGAATAGTCTTCCAACTACAGAATATATACACACTTGTCTCTTAAATTTCATTTGCAAATACAAATTAGTTTCTGCAGTACCTTATCCCACTCTCCATGTGAGCCAGGTTCCCTCTTTTTTGCTATGGGCCTCTTCTGGATGTGTGCCACTTTTCTTACTATCAGTCCCTATGCAACTGTAACATCATTAACTGCCACCCTTCATTTCTTTAGGGTTTTGTTTTAGTTTGGTATTTAACAAGTCAACAATTGGATCTTTTCCTCCTGGGGTCTATTTTAAGGCGGTCTTGTTTAGTCAGATGCAATTAGGCACTTAAGATCCAAGATAAGTATTTTTCCTTTAAAATTGTAAAAGCAATGCATATTTGGATTTAGGTAAAGAATGTCAGGATTAACATCAAAGCATGAAATATAAGGGTTATAGAAACAGCTTTTCTTTTTGACAGAAGGTCATGGCAAAAAAAATTTGGGGCAACTGAAGGACCAGTTCACAAGGACAGAGGAGCTGTAGGGTGGACAAGTTTGAGTATGGAAGCACAGTCTTTATATAATCCTGAGTGCACAGTGGAGCCCTGGGAGGGACTGTGCCACCCTTGGTCACCTTCCCTGCAACTGGTCAAGGGAGCAGGAGGAGAGCACAGCTTGTGTGCATTGTACTGTCTCGTAAAAGAGAGCCACATGAAGGAAGCAGTACTGGCCATTCCTGACTTACCCATCTATCCCTTCATTTTTTCTCTCCTAGGGAATATGAAGGTGCTGTTGACTTCACTGGGAGAACATTCTTGTGTGCATGGTGGGGCAGAGAAAGGGAGCTTGTTAGAAAGGAGATAACTGGTGTAACTCAGCACTGAAAATCCTTGAGACAGAACTAGGCTGACACCTGATGGTTCAAGCTCAAGTCAGAGGACGATTATGCTACTGCTCATGCTGGCTGCTGACAGACAACTTCACTTCCCATGGCAGGCACTTTAAAGAAGGGGCTTTTATGCTGACACCCATCTGGGTCTAACCAGTTTATATTCCAGCAGAATTAGGCAGATCACGAGTTGAGCTCCCAAAGTCCCTGTTTGGAGGTCCTTCTAATGCCTGGGTGCCAGCAGCCAGCAGAGGGCAAGCTGCCCTCGCTTCATTTCCTTCAAAACATCTGAGCATTTTTGGAGCTAGGTCTGAGGGAAGACACTAATCTGCCAGTGTTGGGAAAGAAAGATGAACCACAAACCAAGTGTCTCTCCAAACCAGGCCCCTGGAATAACTATTTCAACAGAAATAGTCCTTTATCTTTCAAAAAAACGTTATTGAGAGACAAAGATAACAAACCTTATTTTTTATTTTCTAAATTAAGTTGCTAAGTCTTGCAGTGAAAGGTACTGATGAAACCTGCTTGAAACTACAGGTACTGGAGGTCTGTGCTCTCTGTATGATGCATGAGAGGTTTTTGTGCTGAGTGACCAGCCATAATGTGATGCTGGTGAGGATGTGAGGCTTTGCCAGGAAGCACAGACATTTTGCCAAGAAAGCTCCAGCTTGAGGGGCAGGTCACTCAGGTAAGAGCCTGCTTTTGTAGCAGTTTGTTGACTGAATTGGACCCACTGCCTGTAGGTATACAGGCAGTCTGTCAGTTCAGTCCCCACAGTGACACGGGACTGACCTCTGGGCAACAGAGTGGCCAGGAGAGTGCAGCACCATGGCACCCAACCTGCTGCTTTGGGGGTGCTCAACTGTTCTGTACCATGTCCATCTCTGAGATGGTCAACCTTATCAGCAACCACAAGTGCATGTCTGCTTCCCCTCAGCTCACCCACTCTTTTCCCAGAGCCTGATCGACTCCTCAAGTGAGTCTCACAAACTCGCTGAGGTGCAGAGGAGCTGCTGAGCCCTTTCCTTGTGGCCTCCTTCTACAAAGTGCTTGGGACTGACATGCTGGAAACTAGCCAGCACTTTTCAGCTCTACATTCCTCTCACTCCCACCCATGACCAGCATTTGGAAATAATGGAATGTCTCTACTTCATGACAGAGATGTACAAAATTGCATTAGTGCTTTGACTGAAAATACAGCAGAGAGAAAATAAGGTTGATCAGGCTGCTTGAGAACACCCCACATTCCAACCAAGATGACTTAAAAGTCCAAGGCAAACAAGTGAGACTTGGGTCTCAGTTCTTCTACAAGATTTTCTACTTGTGGTGGGAGCATATAAATCACTTTCAAGATGTAGGAACTATATCTGAGCAAATAATGTAAAATAAGGATTACTATCAGAGCAGTGTGATTTCTAGAGCCCTTACAGCTATCTGAAGTTGACCATTTGCCATATTGGAGTCATCTATTCCTTTATTCCTTTATTCCTGTTTATTTGTCACAGTAAAGTAATTGAACCAAAGAAGTTATATCATTTTCTCTCTTGGACTAAATGAATGGATAATCCTCATTTGCATTTGGCAGGCTAACATAGACCATTCACAAGTCTTGACAGAAATTGCATATAATGGTCTCTGTTTTGTTCAGCTTCACTGTCCAAATGTTGAAAGAGTCTCTACACATTGCACTCTTTTACTAAAAGACAAAAGCTAAACTGTAACTGAGGTTTCACATCTATGCAGCATCTCAGTGCCCTGCTATACAATAGCTTGTTCCCCAAGAGACAGAACTGATGAAGCCTGGTTTCCTGTGGATTTTTGCCCCTGAATACATATACCCTTTCTCACCATATCTGTTCCCACCCATAAGGGCTGACTGACCAGTTGGGGCTTGTCATAAAAAACACACATTTGGAGAGTTCCCTTGGTAAGACCACTAATTTTAATATTTCTTGATTACTTAACCAGTGTTTATAAAACTTGCAGAAAGCTTTGATAGTCTACTACCTCTCTTTTAAATTTGGTTAAGAACTGTCAATAGTCTCAAAAGGTACGTGCAATGAAACAGACATAGACCTCTCAACTGCCTCATTTCATTAGGAATTAAGCTAAAAACTTTCTAAAAAGTGATTTTTCAAGTTCTTCAGGACTGTAAAAGATGGTCCTTTGCCATTTCAGGAGTCAGAGTGTAAATTCTGACACTGGGTACAATTGCCCCACTTCCCCAATGCCCATTTTGGCATAGTCAGGATTCCCAATAACCCATTCCTTTCACAGATTTGATGGCAGTAGGGGATAAGTTTCCATGGATTGGTATGCACATAAGGACAGAAACATATCCATACCCTCCTGGGATACAGATTTCGATAAAAACTATTCCAACCTCACATGAGAAAAGAAAATCCCACTAAACTCTGAGCACTCAAACACTTTCAGTAAGTGTCAATAAATGATTGGGAAGCTTGCCAGTGCAGAAACTGGTATATAACAATCTGTAAAGTGTCTGTTGTGCTTAGTATGTGAACTAGAAAGGCTGGGCAGTGGCCATTTTCAATACATAATACTTTAGTCTAGCTGCTGGAGGGAGAGAGCACTGGATTCTTAGGGATTCTCTTTGTCAAATGATTGAAGGAGTTAACTTTATACACCTTCATATATTTTCTGCACTGTCTACTGCAAGATCTCAGTCTGAACTCATTTTTTACACAGACATGCTGCAGACATCAGCATGTAATGAAGAAACATTAACAAGGTCTAAAAAGTATGAGTGTGCTCACCAGATACAGGCTTATTGCAGCAGAACCTTCCAGGTCAGTGCTTCAAAGTGGTGACATCAAATGTAATGTAAAATCTCAACAATGAAACAGATCTAAGGCTCTTCTGAATTACTTTCTACCCTTCAGAATATTTTCATCTGGATGGTGATGATTAAGCTTTGTTTCCTGATGTATCTCCTGCTGTACACCAAACCCGAAGTCCATTAAAGATTGTAAATCTGTGTTTGGAAAGCAGATTCCCCATTCTCTTTGCAACATAGTGTGAATAATTACATGGATAGTAACTGCAACATTCTTGCTACAAACAAGAAAATATAATATGAAATATGTGCTTTAGCAATTCATCCTCCAAAGATTGAGCTCAGGTTTTCCTTATTATAATTTGAAGTACCTCATATATTTTTACATGCTGTCTACAGTACAAAGTCTCAGAAAATGTTTCTCCAGGAAAACCTGGTGAAAACAGTAGTTTAATAGCTTCACATATGTAAATTTTAAAGCAATATATCCTGCAGATTTTGCATCTTAATTATGATCCTGAATTTGCAATGAGACACTCCAGTGGCAACTAAGAGTATGAAATTATTCATCAGTTTCAACTAATCAAGAAATTTCTAGTATTTGTTTCCTCACTGTTCTGAATTCAATTCCTTGTCCCTGAATGCAAACCATAGACCAATTTCAGTTTTATTTTAGAGGGAAACTGAAGCTGGTATTCTTGTGTCACTGGGTCAACAGGTAGAAATTGTAGGATCCATGTGCAGTGCAGTCACACTGCTCAGCATCCTGACTTGCCACTTAAATTCAAAACTAGTGGACAAATTCTCATTTGAAATCATACTGGATCAGATAAAGTACCTGATGGGAGCACAACTTCCCCAGGGATCTTTCACTTTGTCACCTGAAGAAAGACAGGAACTGAGTTCAAGCAGAGAGAAAAAAATAATTTAGGTGTCCCTGGCTAACACAGCACTGAGGGGATAAGGGACCTTTAAGCCATGCACTTTGCCCCCACTGAGGGACACCACAATGGAAAGATGAACAAGTTGCACCTCCACATCTTGCTACAAACTCTAGAGAGTGAGAAAACCACCACCATAAGCTGGTATCTCCCAGGAAGAAATTGTCCTTCCCAGCATCCCAGTGCTCTTTATATGGTGCCTAGCACAGTCACATATGGAAAAGGTTTTATGGCGACTTCTGTGAGCCAGAGAGAAGTTTGATAAGAGGATCCATGTTTACCTCTGAAAGAATTCTCTACCAAGGCCATTGACATAGAAACCAAGAAAGTAAGAAGCATAAATAAGAGAAACCTGCAACTGCCTATTCCAATAAGCACTTTGTCTCTCGTGACCAATAAGTAAAGTGAAAACTTATGAGCTTTGTAAGAATGCATAAAAAGCATGCATGCTACAACAAAAATAGTTTGAAGCCTTCTGAAAATGGAGTGTGTTGCTTTGTATTGTCTCCGTCTCAACTAAGACAGCCACAAACAGACATGTCAACGCTGATGTGAACTGGGGGTATTGGAATGCATTTTACTCCCATTCTGAGCCAGGAGGAGCTCCTGGCTTCAGGAGGAGCACCCTGAACAGCAGCTCCTGTTTGCATACACGGCAACAAGGAGGAATAGGTCTCAAATGTCTGCAGGAAGCCAGGGCAGCAGAGTGTGAAGGAAGCAGCTCTGTGCTGCCCTCAGGCAAACCCCTTGTCCTCACTGGCCACGAGCCCAGCAGTTTACAAGCCAGTTTCTATAGAAAGTGATTCTCTGCACCAGGCAGGCAAAGAGAGCACTGCACAGGAACAGTTCTAACAAAAAAGGAGGCGACAGTGACGCGAGCTCAAATGTCAGGCTGTAAACAGGGGCTCACTGTTGAACACATCTGCCTTTTATCTACTACTTCGAATGGATGCCAAGGAAATGCCTGGGTCTGAGTCTATCTAGACTGAGAATAGCTATAGGAAATAATATTGTGGTTTTCTTTCAGTCTTTGGGACCCATTCATTCCTAAAATAAAGGATAGACAATATATGAGTGTTAGGTTATCTGCATTCAGTTCCTTGTTCTGCCTTAGACTTGCTGAATGACCTTGAGCAAATAACTCACTGTATTCACCCCTCACTCTCCTTTTGCTACCTCACAAAAAGACACTGGAAGACTGAATGCATGGAGAAGGCACTCAGACACCATGGTGATAAATTCTATACAAAAAAATCACCCACAACTCTATACAAAAAATTACAGGCATATTTAAAGGAAAAGATAGTGCTGTCCTGATCCTCTATAAACTATGTGCTTTTCTAAACTTTGAGAAAAGCACATAGTTTATAGAGAGTCAGGATAGCATTGTCTTTTGGATTTTGTTGTTTATTATAAAAAAAGCAACACATGATTTTTTTATCATTCTCTTTTCCTTCTTTGCCAAGGATGTGGTTAGTCATCTTCTTAGTGCTGCTTTACCTTGAAATTTAAATCAAGTTATCAGAAAGCTAAAGGTGAATTTGTTACTTACCAATGTCAGGTTAAAATTAAATTTGACCAATGAAACAAACTCATTCTTTTGACTGCACAGCAAATACCTGAGAAGTGTAATCATTGCAGGCAACAATTCCACCTGTTGTGAACTGAGATGCACATACCGCCACCACTTTACTCTTTCTACAGCAGCCTTTGAACTAGCAGACTGAAAGCAAGCTCTAACTGCAGACAAATGAACCCAGATTCTCTCTTTGTTTGCAGAGCTTGCGCTGACAGCAAACAGAGAATAACTAACACTACACTTCATCAGCTCAGGAGAAAATACTTGGCACAACTTCAAAACGGAAGACAACAAGGATCTGTAGCATCTTTGTTATCATAATTCAGGTTACAAACACACAAGGCAGATTATTTATTTGGCCTTTTTAGTGGTATTTAATCAAAGACCGTGTCTGGTAATGCAGGACAAAAGCTCATCTCTATCTCCTAGAAATGTATTTCATTTATAATGGGAAATGCTGACTTTTGCACTAGCAGTTGACACAGCCCACTGCCTAGGGGCAAGGATTACTGAAAATACTTTCTGTCCAGTCCTTTTAAAGATGAGTATAGAACAGTGTCAGGGCATGTAACAGTATGCTACGTACAACATACCTGCTATGAAAGTCTGGCCCTACACACAATTCTGGATGCTGGAGTTTCATTACTTACAGGCAGTAATATATTAAGGCTTTTTATGGAGTCCTGTAACAAAATGAGGTTCATATGTGTTCAGGGGCTGCAGCTATCTCCAATATGAACTGAATCACTTGTTCAAGCCTACACCACAACAGTCTGAAGTCTGCAGACAGCCACTGACCTACAGCTGATCTGAGAATCCACATAGCCCAAAATACCAGTCTTTACTTCACATCTATTTGAGGGAAGGATTTTTAAAAATGCAAGTTTTTAACACTGTTGCCAGTGTTCAAATTTTCTTGATCTTTCAAAATTTTATTTGACACTCATGAATTCCAAAGGATGTTTCATTTGCTACACTGAATATACAAACTTGTGCTCTGCACCTGCCACTTGTGGAGGTCGGTCCTACAGTTATTTAGTCTTCATGACCACACTGACATGGGACTTTACAAAAAGTCTTTACACAGTTAACCTATGTATTCTCCTTCCAAATTTGCTACCAGGACAGAAACACACACTTCTTCTCCACTAAAAAAAACGTACTTGAAACAAATGTAAAGTGCTCATGTTTAACATAATACATTGTCAGTCATCATTATGAAATCTTTCTTTTCTATCACTTTGAATGTCTGTGCAGCTCATAGGCATAATCAGCATAATGAAGAATCTAGAAGGAAAAATGGGAGTGTACTCCAATTACATCTTGCTTGCCAAACACATAAGATGGCTTCAGGGGCATTTAATGTCTCTTTGGAGATGTCTCATACAGTGTTTCACAAAGAGGTCACGGCTCTTTAACCCACAGGCTGTCACTGCAGCCCCAAGAGAACTCTGGTTCCCTAAACACTCACTACATGCTAAAGCACAAGTGGAAAGGAGATACAGGATAGATATTCCTGCTCCATCAGATAGATCTGCTGGTGACTGGTGTGAACAGTTTGGTCCCAAAATGCTGACTTTGCTCCATCAGCAGCAACAGTTAGAAACACATTCCATTCCATATTTCCCTCTAGCACTGCAGTGATTGCTACAGGGTCATGTAAATATAAGTGGGACAGGAAGGTTCTGCCAAGTAGAAGAATGGGAACTGTAGGCTCTCTGTTATGATTTCCTTTGCAATACACTGAGAATATTCTCTGACCATGGCATAATATTAGCCCTTCACCTCATCCTTTAAGTATGTCTCAGGTGTGTTAAAGACAGCTGAACGACAAACTGGATGCAAATGTCATTGGTTCCAAACTTACTACAAAACCATGTCTCAGGGATCCTCTCCTTTTAGTAGCAACACAGCCTTTTTATAGACAATAGCCAAAACATTAACTAATGCCAGAGGGCTGATAACTAACACCAAAAAGAAAGTACTTCCTGAGAAATAAGATGGTGTGTGGAGTCACCCTTCTGCTGTGCCAGGGACAGCTTGCTCTCTGTCCACTGAGGAACTGTCTCTCCCTTGTCCACTTTCACTTTAACCCTTTAATTATGATTAAACAAACTTTCTCTGGCAGTCAGGCAGGTCCATTGTGTCACATGCCTTGTTCAGGAAGAAGAGGAGCTAACAGGAAACCCACTTGGCTAAACAAATCCCAGTTAATGCCAGCTTGCCATTTTTTCACATCTGTGTCATTATCTCTCTGGTTTGTATCAGTGGACAGGACCAGATTGCTGGCAATGGTCACAGAGCTGGCTGCTGAACGAGCCCTCGGAGACATGGGCTAAATCATCAGCACCTGACAAACCACAGACCATTCTGTGAGATGAACCAAGACTCAGCTGCAAGGTGCTGACCAGGTGTGGCCTAGGTGTTGTTCCATCAACAGTGAATGCTGCTAGCCACTACAGGAGCATTCAGTACAAAGCCAGAAGCACAGAGCAGGCTGCTCCCCATGCAGCAACAGCTCTTCCCTTAGTGCTAAGGGCAGGAGAAGAATAGTCTTCCCTGACTTAGTACCTTCCACTGTGCTCTGACTTGCATTGCTGACTCTACTCCTGTTCAGACAGAGGCTTCTGGCTTGGATTTAGTGATGCCTCAAACACAAACTGAGAAGAGACAAGCAGGATAAAGCTTGAGAGCTGTTGACTTTCAATCTCCTTATTACAAACAGGAAGCTGGACACTGAATTACTACCCATAACTGCAAGCTCAATTCTTCTGCTAATGCAGACAGTTTTCAACACAGTGCAGTTTCTGCTCGTTGGAAAGGGCACTGAGTAGAACTATGCAGTGTCATGGAGATAGGAATACAATTCTTTTGGGCCAAAGGCCTTTCACCCTTCTGCCTCTTAGCTCCGCCTGTCCACTCCCCTCCTTTGAGACCTCTGACCTTGCCTTTTTCCCTGTAATCTCTGCTGTGATTGTTAACATTATATTTATAATCAAAGTAACCAAATCAAACTATTCCTTCAGTAACTCTTTTGTATTAGTCAATATACCTGGACTCTATTACTCCTAATGAATTCAAGTGCATATTTTCACAGTTCTCTACTGCTGTATTAATGACTGAATACAGCCTTAAGTGGACAATTCACATTTAAAAGGAGAGACTTTTATATGATTTTTACCAAACTCACTTTAGGGTAATGGGCAGGTATTGTGCCACACAAACCTCACTGGTCTCCTTTCTTGCATTAGAAAAGAGGAATTGGGCGTGCTTTGAGCAGTGCACACCAGCAAATAGGGGTGTGTACCATGTTTTTACATTTCCTGGAGTCTCCCTTTTCATTTACTCTTGAATAGCATGGTATGCGAAATCAGGGCTCTCCCCTTCCACACAAGAGGTCAGACAGGTCACCTACAGCTGTGCGAAAGATGTGGGTTTCTTCCTCTGGTCACAGCAAATCAAGGCTTAGTGCAACATGCCTGAGTCAAATACAACTAATGCTTCAAGTGCCACAGCTTGCAATCATTAAAAGTATCCCAGAAATTAAAAGTACAAAACTGGCATAAACAAAAATCTGGCAGGGAAGAAATCACTTTCTTTTGAAAGACTGTTTTGACATCTGACGACAGATCAGAATCTGATGTCAGATCCTGAATGGGAACCTCATTTCCATCCCAGCACTGTTTCCTCTTGAGAGCCTGGAATGGGGGTGGAGGGGAGGTACAGGCAAGAGACTCAAAAGTGACACCCAGGGGGAGTAACCTTCCAGAGATAATCAATGGCTTCGCAATGAGCAGCCAGCTCTACTGAATATTGATTAGCCAGTGCTGGCAAGCTCTGCTCTGGGGAGGTCAGCACTCCTGCCAGCTGCCTTGTGTGAGCACAAAGGGAGCCTCAGCAAAAGGCAAATTGTAAATGGCAAGCTTTATGTGAGAGGCACCATTCAGGCCCCCAGTAGAAGAAAAAAAACCAGAAGTACGGTCACTGCACGAGCAGGCAGAAGGCAGCAGCAGTCCTGCTAACTTCTGTTATTACACTGTGCAATTCCAGGTTTACCTGAATAAACTTGTTTTAAAGATTATCCCTTGCCAAGATGCATGATACCACGAGTTGCCACAGGTTTCTCTTCCTTCAAAGTTTCACAGACATATGAAAGGGGGTGCTTTCACAGACACCTGCTCTCAGAAGCTTTGCCCAGTGTTACACCTCAGTACATGCCAGGTATGAGTACACATTTCAAGGTGATACCATATGCTGGCCTAGGCCAGCTTAAAGCACACCTCACGCCCTTTAAGCAGCACAGCTGTGTGTTAGCACTGCATCCCTCTCACAGCACCATCTGTCCTTACTGTCCCATTCAGCAACAAAGATTTTAGCTTTTAGTATTTTTTTAAATAGAAATAGTTAGATATTATTTTAATTATTACATCCATTGGTCAATACATATAGAACGTATAGAGCTGAGGAAATTAGTTATTAGTGACTAAGAGGATATCCTACCTTTTTAGAAGCAGACAATCTTTTCTCATAGGCTTTCTGTGGAAAAAGAAATTGTGACAGTCAGGAAAAAGAGACCTGGAAACTGTGTTCTTTTAAAAAAAACAAAATAAACCCCACAAAACAAAATAAAACAAATATTTAAAAATAAAATGGAAAGAAGAAAAAAAAAGAAGAATAAAAGAAAAAAGTTCCAGTTTCTGCCTGGTGTAACTCATCTGACTTCAGTGGGGTTGTCCCAGAGCAGATTCGTCCCTCTGTCTTTGCCAAAAAGAAAACAACAGGAGCCAACCAAAGGCATCTGCTTTTGCATTTCCTCAGTGAATCTGTTCATTGTACTCTCCTGATAGAGAAGTGGTAAACAAAGGCACTTCATGATGCTGCATCGTGCTATCCATAATTACACTGTATGTGCTTCATCAGCAGACATGCTTCAGGGCACAGTGCAAAAGCTTTTTATGTATTCAGGACTCTTTCTGAGAGGGTGGGTTAAATGGAGAGAGGGAAAAGCTAACAGTTAAAATCAGAAAGGAAAACAACCTAAGCAGTTACTTAGAGAGGAGCTCAGTATAAGAGGAAGGAGAAGAAACTATCTATAAAAAAAGATTCTGCAAAAAGAAGATGGGAGCAGAATTCCTGCCCACCAATACCCCAGTTAGTATGTGTGCTTTAATATTCTCTTCTTTCTCTTTAAGATCACACACCCTTTAAAACATATGTTTTAATAATTACATTATGTCGTGCTCTCACGTGAAAACCTCACTCTGGACAGGGAATCAAAAGAATTTTTTAAAACAAAAAGTTCAGTTTGGAAGGTCTCTGAGGCTAACTTTATATAAATGGCCAACCATACTCTGACTTCATAGCGATACAAGTCAGGTGTAACTCCCTAAATTGTGAGCTTCAGAAAACTCTAGTGTCAGATCACAAGCGAGTCCTAAGCACTTTATTGCTTAGCAGATCAGCTTGGCAGTACCTGGTGCAAGTCATGCTCTGAGAAAAAAAATCTGTTTGTTTTGTAAGAATTTGCTAACACTGCCTTGGATGTAATTAAGTCCAGCAAAATATAACATTTCTGTGCCTTCAGAAGTCCGGAATCTGCCACCAGAGCATGTGTAATCCATACCCTGCATAGAAGTATCTGTGTCTGAGAAGAACTTGGAAAAAGGAAATTCTTTAAGCTAATCAACACCCAAGTGGGTAGGGGAGGCAAGCATTCAAGGGCTGGAAGCTGAGACTGGTCTGGAAAGAAAAGCACAGACAGAGGTAGCAAGCAAAGGTGAACACAGTTTGGTGGAGAGACAGAGTGTTGTAGTAAATTCTACCTTGTACTGCCCATACGCACATATAACCTACATTGCTGCAAAATCAGTCTTAGGTTTGTTTGGGTTTTAATAGAAGTAATTTTTGGAAGTGAAAAGACATAACAGAAGTTGACCTGTATCAAAACACAGTAAAAATGGCACTTAACAATGTCAAATTGCTTTGAATGCTAGATTTCACTGTGGACTACGGAACAAAACAGCTTCAAAGTGCATACAATAAGACCACATTTGGATAGTTTAGAAGCAAATTGAAAGATTTCCAAACTGTGCAATCCTAGTTCTAAAAATGTATTCCATATCCAAAGTTTGCCTATATTATGGTCAGTTATGATAGAGGTAGGGACCATAAAAAGAAAAATTCAGGCAGGTCTTTTCTGAATACTTGTTACATAAAGATTAAAAACACAGGCTTGTGTCACTTGAAAAGTGTTCACAGATGAATAATTACAGCTAAACAGTAGCACCTGCCTCTAGAAAGGGCTGGACATCCATGTTTCCTTGGCCACTGCTCAAGGGACAATGGATGCAATAAATAAGGGAGCTGCCAGTGACAACTGCGTACAGGTGACAGGGGAAGTAACCCTGCCATTTCTCACTAGAAAAGCCAAAAACTCTGCCTCACTTGGGCCCTTGGGGTTTAGCATCTTAGAGCATATCCCAAGAATTCTCTAAGAGGAGCTGGCTCTGGAAAGAGTGATTACATGGCAACTCTTTAAAACCTTGCCATAAGAGCTGCAGACTTACTCCTCATGTTATTATATACAAGTTGCTGGCATTTATTTCCTGGTCATCTTATTCATGAGCTTGCCCTTCACAGAGAAGAAAGGAAGCCAGGAAAAGACATGAACAGACTGAACCATGTCAGAAAACTCACAGCCAAAGCTTAGTCATTCCATACAAATTCAGAAAGACTGGAGACGGTTAGCTGGAGTTTCAAGGTTGTTCAACTCAGTGTAACAAAGAGGAAAGGATACCCAATGTCACAAAATAATACACTATAACTTGGCAGCAAAATATGGTCACTCCATAATAGCTTTTGTAAAAGTCCTCTCAGCATTTATAACAATTAGTTACTGTATTAATAATTGTTAATAATATCTTTTCTAGTCATTCAACTCCACAGATGTTCAAGTCTTTAACACAGTCAGGACCAGCATTTGCTCATTCTGGATTACCAAAGGTTTGACTCTACCATCATGGTAGGCATCCTTATCGTGGCTACTGGCACAAAGAAATCCCTGAGTCCTGCAGGAACTAACTTGTGGCTTCTACAAGAAATTTTCTCCAGATCTTGCACTACACAGAATAGAACTGAAAAAACTTTTATACTTATCTGAAGGAATCTACTTTTACAGGTCAAAAAGCCTTTACAGATTAATTTTTGAAAAATTCCTAGGAAGAGAGCCAACAGGCACCCCTTGGAATTATTTTGGCTTTTGTCAAGAAGGAGTCTGTTCTGAAGAAAAATCCCTGTGGAAAACTGGGTGAGATGCACATGCTGCCCCTTCAACTCTGAAGTTTAGACATAGGGATGTCTATAACAACTCTCTAGCTGAGCTGGAAACCAAGCCAGGATATCCAGGACAAGTACACAATGCACACCAAAAAATATTTTTACTTCAAATTTTACTTTTGATTTCTGTGAAAAACCAGTGAGAAGTGCAGTGGGCACAATCCACAGCTTCCCTCTGGGCAACTCTAGGTCTGGGCTGCAAAGAAGGTTGAAATACAGAGCTACATGTGGCTAGAAGTGCTGTGTTTCAAGTGGCTTGGGATCAAACCCATCCTGATTTGCGCCCAAACCACATGCAATTTCAGGCTTGCAACTTAGCCAAGTGTTGCTGAAGGGTTCACAAACTTTAGTGAACTTGGCTTGAACTTTGCATTGGAAAGGAAAAAGTAAAATAAAACTTTCAAGTTGAAGGTTCTGCCTTAAGTCTTTTTGCCCATCTCCAATACTGATGCCTTATAAAAATACAGTTGAGGTTCTATTCTAAACAGTGATCGCAAATCCCACTTCCTATACACATTTTTCCAGGTTTCTTTTTCTGTATGGACCTTTCCAACCTCATGGGTTTCACAGAAAACATGATCTTTAAGATGAATATGAAGATCCTCAGCTACAGTAAGACTGTAGGCTGTGCATAATCCTTCACTCACAGGAGTAAAACCCCTCCATCCCAAAAAGCTCACTTAAGTAATGATAATATCATAACATTCTTTAAGATTTTCCAAGGCCAAATGAAAAGTTGTTTTCTCTTTTTAAAGAAAGAAAGAAAATAATATAATAGAAGAACTTGGAAAGTGGATCATGGCCCTGTCAGTCGTAGTAAATCCAACCTTAGGGTCACAGATTGCATTATGTGCCTTTATTTATTAGTCTGAGATTTAGGTATAGATAAACAGATACAGATGTACAGCACCTTGCTGTAGACCAAGGTTGTGGCAGCTTTGATGCTTCCTAAAAGCAAGTGCCCCCCTGTTTCTCTGGAGAAGTGCTTGTTCTTCTCAGTGAGGTCCTTTCCCTCATTTTCAGCCTCCATTTTTAACACACTCACATAAAACCTCTCTCTTAGAACAGGCACTACAGGTCTGGGGAGCTTTAGGATAAACTGCAAACGGGTTCATAAAAAGGAGAAGGGAGAGTGAACTGTCTGTCACTAAATGTAACTCTTGAAGCTATACCTGCTCAAATAAATAGATTTTAATTTAAAAATAAATTAGTTTATCCCTGAACAACAAACTTTCCTGAAATTTGTTCTAAAATATCCTTCAACAATGTCTAATTTTCTCCATGCTCATTTTTGGCCTGTTCTTTCAGCTCGTTTCATTTTTTTATAAAGAATTACCATTTTTGTAGTGGCAGCAGTAAACCAGTAAAAAAAAAACAGCTTCAGAAACCTTGCTCTGATAGTCTGAAAATTAAACAAACAAAGAAAGAAACACTACTAATGTCTTCTAAACCATTTCACATCATCAAGGATCACATATTTGAAAACAAATTAAGTTATAAGATTTCTGAAGAATGCATTTTTGATTCTGCACACTTTATAAGCCATAGTCACTTGGGTTTTGTAACCTGAAGAACTGGCAAATAAAAATAGTTCCTGCCTCTAATCTTGTCTTTTTCATGTGATGATAATTCACTCCTGGTGCTGCTCAGGGGAAGAGCAAAGCAATATTAGGCTCAAACACAGCATGTAAATAATCCTGAGGCACCGGGGTTTCTCCTCCCATCTACTGAAACAATGACTTCTCTCTGATAATTAAACAGAATAGTCCCTGAATCTTTTCACAGCTGGTGTATATTTTACAATACAGGTCCTGACCTTGTCTAGGTAGGTTTGATTTTCTTGGAAAGACTTTCTGACAGTGAATGACAATGTGCTATAGTCCCATGTTCTTAGGGTAATGGTTGTGTCAGGAAGTTCCAGCTGACCAAAATTTCCACCTGTTTCTGCCCTGCTTGTGGGACTGTGCTCTGAAACATGGCACTTCCACAGAAGAGAAAACTTACTGGGCCAAGTGAGACAGAAATTAGGTTTCCAGACACGTCTACTCCTTGACTTGTACAACTTGCTAAGAGTTGTGTTGCTACAAGTGTGTGTGTGTGGGTGGAAGAAATGGACTAATAAACAAGTAATTAGAGGTTGGAACTGCTCAAAGCATGAGTACCACCAAAAAAGGCACTTAAAAAGCAAAAACATTTTCGTAAGCTTCTCAGGAACCATTTTTTTATTACACAGCTCTAAAATAAATCTAATCTGAAAACGTAAATGTTCCATTAATTTTGGAATTTTTTTAACTGACAAATTGCAGATATCATTCAAATTTAACTTTCTCTCTGCTGCTAATGAGTAGGCCATTTCCCCTTCCACCTGCTCTTTGTAATGCAGTGATAGTTGCAGGCTGCTGCCCAAATCAGAGACTTGCTGTGCAAGGCACATCCTTCCTCTCAAAGAGCTGTGTACATCTTGGTGGGAATAAGCAAGTTTTCCCCTAAGATGAAGAACTGATGCAGAGATGAAGCAGTTTATCCAAGGCCCTGTTGGAAGCTTGAAGCAGGAACAGGAGTGAACCCAAATCTTCAGTGTGCTCATGCAGGATTGTGAATATTCCTCAGTCTGAAAAGGATGAACTCTACTGAATTGAAAATGTACATTTGGATTGAGGACATGTGGGAAGACAGTGCCGTGGAATGGACATCAATGTACAGTCTGTGCTTCCAGAGATCAGGGTTTGGACAAACACTGGCTCCAGCCACACTGCTGCTCCCCTGGGGATCCATATTAGTGGTCCCCGACACAAAATAAACATCACTCTGCACAGGACTTCTGAACACAGGACCGTGGAGCCAAAGGTTCCATTCTCTTAGGACTGACAGAGGCTTGGAAGCAAACAGGACGACAAAGAGCACACATCCATGGAAACAATAATGTACCCAGAGGCCTGGTTTCAGCAAGACTGGAAATTCTGTGGGATCACACTGAGATAACCTTTTTTAAAATTAGTGCCACCCTGTGTTGTCACCTTCACAATTCAACAGGCATTCGTTGTCTTCGGAGAGTGGCAAGCACTGACCTGATGGATAATGGGAAACCTTCCACCATTTATGACCAATACAGTTCCCAGGATGTCTTGTGTGCAGATTTCCCTGCTTCTAGCAGCTAAAATGCAAAGTTTTTTCTCTTTTTTTCCCCCTTTTTTTCCCCTTTCTGTCTCTCTCTCTGGTTTTGTTGTTTTTGGTTTTTTTTTAGGAGGTTTTCTCCTGGTTCCATTGCATTTTGCTGATGTCAGTCCCCTTGCACTTGCTCTCTGCTGGGCATCTTGGCCAGCTATTTATGTAGGAAGTGAAATGAAAGCCTGCACTTTTCTGATGAATACTGCTATACTCATGCATTTTGAATTTTTATTTGGGCTAAGCAAAGAAAAAAGTCAATCCAGCAGCTATTATAATCAGCAACTTTTACAAGCCGATCCAAGCCCTAAAACACTTGAAAGATGATTGGCAAGTCCAAGGATGAAAGACTCATTGTTTAAGAACTTTCCACTGCAAATTGGTATTTCAATTTTCCTCTGCAGTTATAGCACCTGAAAATGTGTTTGTTTTTTTAAATCAGGCCTTCATGCAATCACACGCCTCCAGGAGCTGGGAATTCAAGGGAAAAGAAGACAATTTGAAAACTTTAACTGGCAACATTATGAAAGTTACTGTCTCCTGAGCATTGACATCAGAATTTTTTGTACATGCTAGTTTATCACCCACGCGCTTCTCACCACACCTTAAGGGCCTGGTCCCTCTTCCAGCAGGGAGAGACTGGCTACCAAACTGTACTAGGCTAGTCCATTGTGCTGATAGGATTATAGTAAATAATAACAAAAAACCCCTACTTATTCATATGGAAACAGCATTAATCCCTTCTGCCTGCCCCACCCCATAACTTTGTGTCTGAGCATGAAAGCTATCTGTCTGCTTTGGCAGCACAGAAACATTCACAAAATGTTTTCCAAATACTAAGGTTTCTCCCCCCCTCCTCCCCCCCAGTTCTTTTCAGTTTAGCTCTGAAGGAACACAAAGTATATAAAAGACTATGGCATTCTTTCCCATATAATTTAATATAGGGCATTGATACTACTTTCTGGGGAATAATATCAAACATAATTACCAGGAAAAGGTAGAAAATACAGAAGGAGCCATAAAAAGCTGTATCTTTTATCCTGTTGATTTCCTATCTCATATATGCCACCACAGTATGTTGTTAATCAGTATACGAGGTTTTAGTAAACAACTTTGCAACACATCTTACTAGCCAGCTTTTCCAGGTGCTGTCCAGGGGATAGATTCACACTGCCTGCACCATATAACTGGATGTTATATTGACCTTGTCTGCCTTAGTCGGCCTCGCTTACATTAACACAGAATGGAATGGCTGGAATGGCTGAAGAAAACAGCAGTGTTGCCTTCAGCTTCTCTTAACACGTGTGGACACTAAACCCTATGGTTCAGCGTGGTGGCTGCACATCCTGTGGCACTGCCCCTCTGGCAGAAGCAGAACCTGCTGGCAGAGTGTGGATCAGAGATTTTTGAGTGGTAACCCTGGATGGACATTGCTTGAAAATTTGCCTGTGAACTTGGGTCTGTGCAGAGAGCTCACAGCTCTACTATTGTAAATAATTCTATTTGGATTCCTCTATTACCTGGAAGTTCTCCAAAGCACAACACTACAATCTCATTGATTCCATCAAGACAGAAAAGGTGAGCTTCCCAAGCTTTATCCTGCCATTTTCTCATGTTAGAATCTAAATGACAGTCTACTTATAATGACCGTAATCAAAATAATACTATTTCTGTAATCTGCAAATAAATTCATGGTTTCATCTAAAAACAAAGCCAAGAGCAAAACCAAAGCTAAAGAACAAAGCCTGCCTTTTACTAAGGGAAAAATGCAATATATCTATTAATAATCAAACCAAAGGGATAAAAGTTGCTTGCTTTTTGTTTGTTTTTAATTATCCATATTATTCTACAACATTTTTACAGAAATTGAGGCTAGTTTGATTGAAGGTTGATGGCTCTACAGAGAACAGCCTTTTTGCACCTAGACACACTCTTTCTCAGTGCAAATGCAAGTTTACAAAAAAATCAAACTCCAGCGTGTGAAAAGAATACCTTTGTCATTATTTAGAAATGGAAATTGTATTTCACTCTTTGCTCCTGAATGGTAGAGTGATCGAGCTATTAAAACTGCCCTGCCAAAGCATTCTTGTGGGTATTTATACATTTTGCTATCTGGCAACACCTTATTAAAGACTTTTAACAGCACAAATTCTTCCTTATTTGCCAATTTTTATCCAGATTTGTAAATAATCACATTCGGAGCACCACACTTGAAGCATCAAGTGAGAAGTTTTATTTCTTTCCAACACCATTTCTGCTTTTCTTCCAACACAAAACATCAGGAGAAGAAAAAAAATACAGCACCTTCTTAGATTTCTGTGATAATGAGACACTTTCTAGGAAGAGCATAAAATATTCCAGAGTGCACAAGAAGTGATTTGTTCTCAGTTATCTGCTTACAGGTTCTCAATCCACCCTGTGTACTCTGTTAGTCATGCAGGATTTCAGTCAATTTTTTTAAGCTAATCAAGTCACAATTCAGCAAGAAAGTTCTGCCCTGATTTGTGAGCTGCAGTGCTGCAGAAGCCTGCAGGTCTGTTACAGGAACTGGGCTTAAATTAACAGCATAAAGAAAATAATGCAGCTTTGATTGACAGCGTTTTTTGAGAAACGTGGTAGCTGAGAAAGGCAGTTCTGCTGAAAAGTAGCTATTGAACACATTCTCCCATGTAAATGAAGTTGTGATAATTTTAAGAGAATGAGGTTGTAAAAAGGGGATGTGGCTGGCTTCTCCAACAATCATTCCCCAGGTTTATAAAGAATGTTTTGAAATCATTCTGCACATCAGCCTTTCACAGCCTGCACTCTGAACACACTGCTTGTAGCTCAGAGCTGGATTCAGGAGATTGCTTGATGAATACTAAAGATACTGGAAAAATTTCAATTCCTGGCTTTTTGCAGTGGGGAAAGGAAGAAGTCAAAGTCCCCAGCACATGCTAAATGGTTTACACTGCCCATAAAGAACTGAATCTCTGCCCAGAAGGAGAAACCAAGCTGAACCAAGCTCATTGTCAGGTTCAATACATTCCAATTTTCTCTCTGATGTTTTCCATTTTGATTGCTTTGTCTCTCTAACACACTTAGCTCTACCCAGCACTGCAACTACTATTCCAATATAAAACAGACTGTTTAAATATTTCTGGCCCAAAGGAATCCAGAAAATTAGAGCATAAATTAAAGGAAAACAGATTCAGAAATATTACTCCTAAACAAAACAAGCCCCATAGAACAGCTTATGATGTTTTAGGAGTTAAGTGTATCTAATCAGGCTGTTTGCCCTCAGAGCCTGACCCTAAATAAAATCTTGGAAGTTTTGACCAAATGAGTGAAAGGAGGTTGATTTTTCTGGCTGAAAGCTTAAAAAGTCAGTGGAGGGAAGGGAACGTTTAAAGCTTTCTGCAAAACATCCCTCTTTAGCTGTCTCAAGTTGCACTTCTTAAAGCCACTTCTTGGCTTTTACTCTGAGGACTGAAGACAAACAGTAGGCTTCAGTGGAGTTCCATTAATAGCCAAACAAAAACCACTTTAATGAGAAAACATGTATTCCTGCAAGCAGCCAACAAAGTCCTCTTTCCTACAGCTCTGCAGTTCTCCAGTGTGGAAATGGAATAATTTTACAAAATTTCTAATATTTAATAAGAGACAGTTTTATGAAGGACCCTTTCCCCCAGGAGGAGCATTAGCTAAGTCCATTTTCACTTCCTGACTACCTACTTGTGAACTCTGTTAACATCTACTTCACTCAAATTTTGCTGAGATCGACCAGAATGTTCATAAGTTATTAGGAAGGAGTTAGAGATGCAGCAAGACCATGTAAGCATATCAAATAACAAAAAACAAACAAACAAAACTAAAACCAACAACAACAAAGCCAACAAAAAACCACAAAAAAGGTAAAACCAAACAGACAAACAAAAAAAAGAAAAAAGCCACACCCACCTTGTAATTTCCAACAAACACTTAAGGTAGCTGGAAAATAGCTGTGAAGGGAGTCAGCCAGGTCCTCTCACAGAATTCTTGGTCCAAGTGTGACCTGTCCACTGGTTAAACCCATGTCCTAGACTCTGTCTATCAAGGTCCAGCTCCTTCCTCTATCAAAATCTTCCTGTGACCATAGTAAGTCATGTTGAAAAAGAACTCAAAAAGACAGGAACCTCAGATTTGGTTTTCCAGACCCAACGTTTTCAGGCTTAAAACTTAGAGTAGTTAAATATTCTCACAGAGTACATGGAGAGTGTTACAACCAGAGTAGCAGCATGTTTGGCAGGCAATAATTGCATCTGAACAGTATAAAATTGTTCCAAGAACATATATCTCAGTCTTCTCCCCCTTCACTGGACCATTTTATTAGGGACTGTCTTTTGGAATCCAGAGAAAACCCTTTCCTGAAGAAACCACCTCTATGTCTTAGAGCTCCCAACCTGTTCGTATGAAAACGTAAGTGTCACCTCCGAAAGTGGCCACACTGTCACTGAAGATCTTTTAGAAGTCAGCAACTAAGAAAGGGGTAAAAATTGCCTTCCTGCACTTTTTTTTCCTGAAAGGGGTGGCACAAAAAGGCAGGTAGTGCCCTTACACTTCCTTGTGATCACAGGCTAATGGCTAGAAAATTCATTCATATTATAGGAAAACCAGATTTCCTCTTTCCCCTTGGAAGGGATTCATCCCATACTGTTGCACAGGCTGACCTTACCATTGCTCATAATTACAGGAAGATAGTCCAGCCCTACAATGTATATAATCAGAAGAAAAAATCAAAATAAATTAACAAATAAAATCAAACAAATTTCCTATCTCCTTTACAGGCAATGAGCTGATCCAAGGACAGCAAGGTTATGAACACGGAGTGATACGCCTATTGAATTAAGTTCCTGTGCCCTAAACTACGGGACAGTGATTTAATCTTTTACTTGGGATCCGTTCTCATGCATTACATGGCATGTAGAAGTTCCTATCAAGAGCAGTTGGAAGCTCTGAACCCAGTACTCAAAAATACAGAGACAAGACAAGACAAGAATTACAGATTTGTCTCACCATTATTTTGCCTTTTGTATAGATTTCAGACTGCTAAAAAAATACCAGGTGAGCTGACAGAAAATGCTTAAGGTATAGTAAATAACAGGGAAAGCACCAACTGGTTTTGATATTCAGAGGTACAGAATATTACTGAAGTATTGTAAACTAATGAAACAGAGAATCAATTCAACTAAATTTATGTTAAATCTGAATTAAAGAAGGATTTGAAGTCTCTTCGCTCATCCCCACAAGTCATGGTGACCTCTGAAAATGGAAGCCTCCCCCAGGGAAACATGAGAGGGAAATTTCACAGAAGTCAGTCTACAAAGACACTTGAACTCTGACAGGCTTATTGCATGTGTTCTCATGACACATTGGTGAAATTTGATTATTTTGTAACTAAACTTCATGTCAAACTGCATGAGAGCACACTCAGATTGGTTTCTCACCTGCTAAACACAGTCTCTCCTCATTCTGACCATGTTAATTTACAGAAGGGTGAGCTCCCCTGACACAAAGGACACATAATTCTTTCTGGGGGAGCATTGACAAGGAGTTATAGGGAGTCACTGATACTTCCCAAGTCATGAGCACCTGGAGCCCTGTCTGTAGACAAGAGCTGGAAACATTTGGACGTACTGGGGATGTACACAAGCTGTTACAAAGGGTGCCTCTGTAACACAGCAGCACCATTTCAGTGCTGCTGGCCTTCCCTCCCCTTCCACTACAGCAGGATTGCTGGCTTCTGCCAAGTTGCAGAACCTGAGAAAAAGAACACTGTGCTGTTTTTGTTCTTGTGAAGGGGAAGGAGAAAAAAAAATAGCCCTTTTTGAATGGATTAGGACTTGGAAGAGATTTAAGTCAGGGAAGAGTGTCAGGAAATAAGAAAGTGAGGTATCAAATCTAAATGGTCTTTAAGAAAGCTCAGCAAGAAAGAAGCATTAATAAATTAGAGGTTTAGTTATCCTCTTGGCTTAGCCAGGGCATTGTAAGGTTCTCAGAAAGCTTTCTGAAGAAATTTGTGATTTTAACAGAAGCTACATTACCTCTCCCTGCTCTACTTTATAGCGATATGAATTGTTCCTTCCCAGCTCTGAAAACTTAATTGCACTGTGCAAATGTAAGGCCATATGCAAGCACATAAAATCACAGACAGAAACATCTCTTTTAGCTTACGTACTTTAAAAATTTCTCCTGTTGTCTAAGAAACTATCCACAAAGAAATGGAACAACCACTTATCCTACAGGATAACTCATGCACACTGTGCAAAGCTATTGTGTGCAGACCACTCAACATTTTGTGCTCACTTCACAATTACTATACAAAAGAATCTATGCACTGAAGCTGTTGCACGCACCCAGAGCAACCACCAGATTTGTAGCCACAAATGAAGCTCTGCCTCTTTCTGTAATACAAGTATGGCTCTTAAAACCTACAAACTCAATGGCTGCAAATAGTTCAAACCACAAGAGAGCCAATCAAACTAATCAGCAACCAGACAAGGTGCAACCTTCCCCAGCCTGCATCAGCACTCCTCAAAATCATCAAGAAGTGTGTGCTGATCAGGACTCTGCCTCACAAGTTGGCTCTGGCGTCTGCCCTAGGGCTGTTTACTCCACCCCCATGGCTGTGGGGATTCCTACCCCTTTTCAGTCAGCCTCACAAAAGATCCCTGCAGAAAAAACACCAGAAAAAGTCCTATGAAAGGGTCTCTATCTGCCCCCTAATGCAAGCAATTTGCACCACAGGATGAATACTACATACAGACAAGAGAAAAGACACTACAAATATGGAATATGTGTGGAAACAAAGCTCTCCAGCAATCCAACACATAACACTGTTAGTAGTGCTCAGTTTACATTTTGATGTTTTATTTTTGTATAGCTATGCTGTCAAAGAATCTGATGTAGCTACTGCCCCAAAGCTTCCATGCACATAGAAGAGAGGGCTTGCTGCTGCTGAGGCACCACCTGGTCCCGCTTCTGTGGTCTCCACTCCATCACCATCACAGATCTCCTCTGTCACACACTTCTGAAGAAAAAACAGCCAGTAAATATTGCCTTGGCATTTGTTTTGATCTGTATGATGACCCGCCGATCAACAAAATTTTAATGCAGAAACAGAGAAACAAAGACCTATTACACATTCTAAATTTACTAATACTGCCTCGTTGCACCATTGTAACCAGCAGCATTTGAAACTCAAATGTCTCAGTGTTTCCCTGCTTAAACCTAAAACCTTAAATCATATCACTTTTGTAGAATTCAGTGTTTCTCTGCTTGGATCTGAACATTACAGTAGCTTTCTGCAAGGAATGAAATGGAATTAACTATAGCATTTATACCTGTTCCATTGCCTTGTCGCTTCCCTGTCCAGTAATACATTAGGCAAAAATATTTTTATTAGATGTGGACAGATCAAATTTACAATAAGTCCCACAACCCCAAAAAACTTCATTATATTTCACAAAAATGTTCCAAACCCCCACCCAATTCTTTCCTTTTATACGGTTCACATTTTCACAGATAAAATACATTCCAGTGCTCATCCAACACAAGAGATTAATGCAAATCACTGAAGAACATGACAAAAAATTGCACCTAAAAATTAATCTAAAATCATCTTGAAACCCTTGCAATTATGTAACAGTGTACAGAGATAAACTGGCTAGCAATTACTAATGTATTGCTTTGTGTAGAACTCCATGAGTAGACCCTACAAGTTTTCCCTTGGTGGATCACCTCTTTCTGGGTACAACATCAATATTTACAAAGCTCCTGCTACTAATAAACCATGAAAGAAACTGCATAGTACATAGTCATGAATTCTCAAATCCTTCTGCAGAGATTTTCATCAATTTGTATTTTAAGCACATAGGAAGTTAACTAAAAATATCACAGACTTGTACTAAAATTTCTTACCTTGCAGAGTTTCAACAACAGCCAGCATATCAGGTATGCTGTCTGAGTGAGCTTCACTCTCATATACTGTTCAGGCAAACAGGTAAGGTACATTTGTCCCAAATCCAGCTCTTCATGGACAGCACTACTGCCAGCATTATTAATGTCTTCTTCCCCACCCTCTTGTCTTCCTTTCTCCTCTTCTGCTGATGCACCCAAACATCTATTGAACTCCATTTTAAAAACGTCCTTCGTGTCACACCCCCGGGCCCCCCTCCTTCTCCACAAAGTCCTGATCTTTCCAGAGACAACTCAGGAAAGTTTTAATTTCATATCAATAATGATATTCCCTGATCCTCCACAAGTATGTAGCCTTGTCTTTAAGCCAACCCAGAAAGTTCAGGCTGTGGTAGAATAAACTTTCTTTAAACTGTATTGGCTTTTTGCCTTTCTCTTATTAAACAACCTCTTACAAATGTGTGTACAGCTACAAGACAAATATAGCACCAGCTAGCCTGGTCATACAGCACAAGAATACTCCTGCTGTTGCCAAGAGAGGAGAGAAAGATCCCCTTTATTTAAAGAGCAAGTCCTCGGCATCAGGACTTCAGCTCATTTGGAGGAGGGAAAAAAAGATGAAAAATCTCTTATCTTTGAAAACTTTTTTTTTGTCAACTGTGTTTCCTCAGAACAAATCCCAACTCTGTAAAAAAAATTATGTTCTTATGGAGGAGGGTTTTTTAATTCCAGAGACTTCCAGCCACAGTAATTCATTGTTTGTGATATCACAGATGCCAAGCTTGTGAAGACTACAAATTTCAAAAGAAAAATGAGGTCTTGCAGATGGACTGGAGCCAAGACATTCTGAAATAATGAGCAGGCCTTCCATAGGACAAAACATGAAGAAAATATGCAAGAGATTAACTAAGTAATTTTTAGTTAAACATTAAGCAGCTCATCTCTTCCTTTTGACAGCTCAAACTTGTACATTAAGAAAAATTTAGTGACAGAAAAGACCTAAAGATTTAGGGTTAATTGTTTCAATTGTCAAAATTCGACAGCATCAACTAAAAGGCATTATTTTAATGAATAGGATTAACTTGACAGGTAACTTCATGCAGAAACTTACACTTTCTACAAATTATTTCCCTCACCACAGAGAGGAGTAAAAGAAAAAATCAGTGTGGTTTGTTGAAGAATTAATCAAGAGTTCCGGTATCTTGGAAAATTGCCCTTTTTATCATATAGAGGACCTAACACCCAAAGGTTCCATCCTCTTAGACCACCTTCAAGCATCTCATGGCAGTTATTCAGTAAATGCTTACCATCCAATTCTACAATCTTTAATCATATTAAACACCACCTTGACTTAATCTCAGTGTCTTTAATAGGGCTTCCTATGTCATACATTTTATTATTAGAATGGGTATTTCAGAAAACAAAAGGTAAAACCAAAATTGCTAGACATCCATATACAGTCTGTCCACAAGAAATGGTAAATGAAATGCAGAAATCACACACATTTCTTTTGTCTGATATATTTTGCAAGGTGTCTGGCTCACCTGGTTCCTCTGATGGGTACAGCTGCCACTCTTTCCATCTTTTCATCTTCACATAAATTTGAGGAGGAGGAGAAAATAGAACGACTTGGAGAGCCAAACCTTCCAGAGATAGATTGCTAGAACAAAATGCAACATCATTTCTCTTCCTGCAGGCAACCCTGAGTACAGGTGTTGAAGGCAAGCTGGCTCTAGCAACTGCAAAGGAGTTGGACAGCATCCCAGTGCTCACTCCTCCTGGCCACATCCCTCTGCTGTCAACAACATGAGCCTGCAATTCCCACACAGTGCTTACTCTGACATAACACAACTTCTGAGTAATCCACAGCAGCATTCCCCACATTTTCCCACCTGCACGGGATTAGGGTGCCACTCATGGACCCACATATCAGCAGGCAGGGTCCTTGTGTCCCTGCACAGGGAGAAGCCAGCACTCCTCACTCCTAAGCATGAAAGCAGAGTAGTTCACAGGGACGAAAGTTCCACAGCTCTCGCCTCCTCTCCTGTCCCTAGGGGTGAGAAGATTACTACCATTGTTTGGAAGCAATTGTGGCCATGCCAAAAGCCTGCTCACTGTTGCTGCCAATTTTAGACACAGATAAAGAATACTTGACATAGAAAATGATAGGAAAGGAGAAGTCAAACCAAAGAAATGTCAAGAAGCAGATGACTGAGGCATCTTATAAACTTGTAGAACACTGTCAGCTGAGAAAATTACAAGGGTGGAGGCAGATGAAAACTGCATATATTACTAAGGTATTTTCTCTTAGTCTGTTCCCAGAAGGACATGACATTGCCACATACTGACACACTCATATTGTTTTCATCTTTCCGTTGCCTCCCAGTTATTTGATTCTGACCACTAAGAAGTTTCTGCATGAGATATTTTCAACCCTAGTATTTCCTCTCTAATCCTTGGCATTTATGATGTAAATAATGAGATATGAACCAACAAAGACAAGTCTGCCTAAGCTGTTTTCCAGCCTGGGAGTGCAAATGAAATGACAGTTAAAATAAGATCCACTTACTAAATCCTTCAGATAGTCAGCATTCAGCTTCATTCCCAGCATTTCCATCCCAAGCAGAAGCTATGACAGCAGATCTCAGCAATTTTAGGACAATAAATCACATAGACTTGGACCAAGTCTTAAGGGTCCATGATCTGGAATCCTTAAGAGAAGTTAAAAAGCAGTCTTCATGCAGCGCCCAGATACTGGGTTTGCTTGTTTTCATAATGTTCAGTATCTCAAATGGCTTCAAAATTTTAAGATAAAACAAGTATTCTAAATAGTAACTTTTTGTTATAACTTGATGAGAAATTTTTGCAATTATGAAGAATTAATTTTAGCACCACACTGGGATAAGTAATTTTCCCTTCACAGCCTGTAGTCACAAGTCAAATTTTTCTGTTCTGTTGGACTTTATTCACATTTGGAAACAACTTCTCTTGCCAGATACGATTATTGAGCAGCACCGCCAGCTTTGTTAGTACAAAGTGCAGTACAGAATAATGGGTCCAGCTTTTTTGTTTTGCTATTTTAAATTAAAAATGATTCACAGCAGAATCATATTACACTCCAGAGGAGTGCATGTAAGCTCTTGGCAGCCAACACCCAGTTCCCTCTTCAGTTCTGCTCAGCCTGAAGAACAGCTGCTTACAAGAGTTCTAGATAGGACTATATTTTCCCATCCCAAGATTTTAAAACAACCAACTCTGCCCCCTCAAAAGAAAAAACAACCCTCCCCACCCAAAAAAAGCCCACAACAAAAACCTGAACAAACAAGCTAAAACAAAAACACTCAACAACTCAAACAAAAAACTCTAACAAAACGCCAAAGCACCCCACAGGTTTTATTTCTGTTATCCTCACCTCTACCTCACTGTCCCATGTGTTTCTAAGCATATTGTAAGAAGACTTTCTGCAAAAGGAGCTCAGAAAGTAACTTTTAAAATCCTCAAACTAGTGTTTTTGTAGCATCCTGACTTACCCCCGGCCTGTTAAAAACCTTCAGTACTACTGTAGGATTCAGTAGCTACAGCCTGAGGTGTTTAAGAGATCAAACATGTTTGACACTGAAATGGTCGCAATTCCATATTTATAACTGGAGGCCGTAGAGAAGAAGCCAAGAAATTTCAGAAGAATGGTATTTTTGAAGGGCAAGGTGCTAAAAGCTAATAAATTGACATGTAAGGTAACAGATTTTTCAGACACAAGGGAACATGACATAAAGCAGTTGAGAAGCTGTTTCAGTTATGAAGAACAAATGGGTAACAGTACTGAGATGTCAGCTTACCTGATCATCTAGCTTAATTCAATCCACAATGAGTGAATTTTTTAAACTTTATGTTTTGCCTGCCAGATTCTACAATGGTATATTTTTGAAGTGAGGAAGAGAACACAGCACTGACATTACACTTCCACCTCCATAGGCTCCAGCAAATTTAATTAAATCTCAGAGCCCTGGGAATGCAGTTAACCTCAACTTTACCCAGCTGACTGCTCAGTCCTGGTGTTTCCCCAGCAGGTTTGTATAGCTGAAACAGATATCTCAGGGTTGTGTATCACAGCAAAGCTCCAGTTCAGAATGATTTATAGTAAATATCTAATTACATATAGAATACCATTTGAGTTTATATGTACATAATCTATATATATTTACACTACTTACCATAGGTATGTAGCTGATATCAGCAGGTTTTAGGTAATTGATGGTCACAGGCTCTATAATGCTCAGTTGAATGGCCCAATGAAATAGCAATAAAAAGCAAAAAATAAATAGCAAAAAACTCCTATAAACTGTCCAGAATCTGTATAAATAAAACCTTCAAACAGCGTATAGCCCATTTCAGTCCTATTATGAGTGATTATTCCTTTTATCAGATTTAGCTCTAGCAACAACAGTAGCAATCACACACTTTCAAGCTGGCACTAATATAAATGGTGTCTAGAATATTTGCAAAAAATAACTCTAAATCATGACACCTCTCACTGCAAGTTATTCTATCATTAGCACAATGGAGGTTTTTCTACTCAGTTGTGGTTTTTTTAACAGAAAGAATGTTGTTTTTTCATTATTATGGTTTAGATACAGGGGAGAGACTGAAATAAATCCTTCCAGGAAGAGAGATCTTAGGACATGAAACAGAACGTAACCCTGTCCGCTCCTGATGAGGACTTCACTTCTTTATGAAGTGCCAGAACATTGTACCTTCCTGCTCAGTGAGCAGCCTCAGGTGCCCAGCGACCACGAGCCAAGTTTCAGAACTGGGAGGGTAACGCTTCCCCTCCCACTACCAGAAAGAAGTTTCTTGAATCTGTATCTCAGAACATTCTATATTTCTACCACAGTTGTGACGGTCAGAAATCTGTCTAAAACAAGAGCCCTGGCTCCTCAAAAGTTGCTTGATTATGCAGAGGGAAGCATTTTACAGTATCTCTCTTGTTTAGAGGTACCAGTTTTATCATGAGCAACACTGGTTCTCCATACACTTTCCAGTATTTCTGCAGCAGCTTCATGGCTCTCTTGTAACTCCAGAACCTCTCATACTCCAGTCTTGCCTGAAGCCCCTCTCCCCTTTCATTATCCAAGCTTTGCACACCCTAAGGAAACAGGATGCAGCTAACCTTCTGGGAGGCTGTTGTCTTTCCTGCCTTTCTCACTGCCTTTTGCTAAAAGATATTGATTTTTTGCTACTTGTAGGGCTAAAGCACTGGAGTTTTGAGTAAAAAACAATGCAAAAATGCAAAAATGCATTTTGACTACCAGAAATCCTAAAATGAGCTACAGGGGTGCCTTAAGCAGAATTCTTCAACTGTCTGAGAGATCCCCCTCAAAAAGTCAAGGACACATGATATTACCATGATTATTTTGAGCCTGCTGGCAATTCTGCAGTAGTGCTTACATTTATTCAGCATCTAGGAAGGCAGAAAAGCCTCCCTAATCTGCACAGGGAAGAGGTGCACTGTAAGTAATTGGGCTTCTTGTGGTATTTGATGGACTGTTTCCATCTGGCTGGACTATTTCCCAGCACACTGCTCTGAGCTTTGTAGCACTTTATACTTATTCACAAATGCACAGGAGTATTTAGTGCTATTTCTTGCATGAGTTAGTCATTGCTGGATGGCCATCCAATAAAACCTCCACTGGGATGTAAAGAGCAGACATCTGTCTGCATGGAACTCAAGGTGTGACACATAAAAGCGCCCAAGATGGTGCTAGCTAACTGGTCAGTGTGCCCAGAGCAGTAAAACTCCACACTTTGCTCAGGCTGTGCAAAATGCACTGAGAATTCAAAAAATCCACTGGAATTCATCTGGTAGCCAGCGTGCATGCAGATACATCAGCAGTATCAGCAGGTGAAAAGCCAGGAGGAGCAGATCTCCACACAGTGTTCTGGGGAATGTGCAGCCTTTGTGCACCTTGAAGCAACATTTGCTTTTCAATTAAGGGAAGAAACTGGGTGCCATGAAAGATGCAAGGCTTTCTCAGATGAAAGCCTCTATGAGTTTAAACCATGGTTTATTTAAATGCAGACGGCCAAAACTGTAGTTTATGTGAACAGCAGAAACCACACAAGCCTCAAAGAGGCAAACTGCGAAAACTTTTGAGAGAAAACAACCTTTTTTTAGCATATTCTAACACATGCTGCTTGAGATTGGGTCAGCAATGTCCCAGGAATAGGAGTTCACTCTGTGCTTATACATTTGGTTCTTGTCCCAGCAAGTTTGGAGAGGTGTGAAAATGAAAACTGGCTGTGCTGAAAGTTAGCCAGGCTCTTCTGATCATCACGGAAGTTCAGCTCAGGTTTCAACCAGCAGCTTGTGGTTTGGCATGAAAGAGACTATTCTAGTTCATAGCAGGATGTAAGCACCCTGGGCAAGCATTACTCTTCTTTGGGAGACCTCTGGCCACCTGTTCAAGCATTCATCCTTACTCCGACCTTATTACAAGTGCCCTGGGATTTGGTGTGGAGTGGCAGTAAATACATGTTGTTTTCTCCACTATCTGAGATAGCTTTGAAATCACTGCTATATGTGCCAGGGGAGAGTGGGAGAGTGAGCACATTTTCACACATGCTGCTGGGCCTCTGCCTGAGAGCCTCATGCCCTTTTACCTCAGGTCTTCCAGCCTCTCCCACCCCGAGCTACCCCACACAGCCCTCATGCCCCAGCCAGAGCAGGGCCCTGAAGTTTGCTGACAGATCCCCAGGATCTCTCAAAAAATGCTCTCACAGATGCTGCTGGCACCCGAGAGCCTTACTCCAGCCCAGCACTGTGCTCTCGTGGAGCATTCCAGAGCAGTCCTCCATCACTCTCCTGAGGGGTTCCTGTGCAGCCTTCCAGAGGGGCTGTGGGGTGAACTCACTCCCCAACGATGTCCTTGGAATCACAGAATTAATTTGGAAAAGACCTCTGAGATCATTGAGTTGAACCTATGGCCTAACACCACCTTATCAACTCAACCATAGCACTGAGCACTACATCCAGTCTTACCTTAAACATCTTTAGGAGGAGTGACTTCACAATCTCTCTGGGAAGTCCATTACAACATCTTATCACCCTTTCTACGAATAATTTTTTCCTAGGGTTTAACCTGAACCTCCAGCACAGCTTAAGGCTAGGTGCCGTGAGGGGCAGCGGGCACAGGCGCCATGAGGGGAGGGGAGCAGAGGTGCCGTGAGGGGAGAGGGGGGAGCACAGGTGTCATGAGGGGCGGGGGGCACAGGTGCCGTGAGGGGAGGGCGGGCACAGGTACCGAGCAGGTAAATCCCCGTGGTGGAACGGGCCTGGGTAGTTTGGTTCATTGGCGGACCGAGGATCTAGGGCTGCCTTGGAGGAGCATCCCCGCGGGGAGGCGAGTGATCAGGAGTGAGCCTTGCTCTCTACAGCTGGCAGAGCCGTTCGAGTTACTGTGTTCAAAGCACACAGGTTCAGGTGTTCAAGCGCTTCATGCTTACTGGGTGCCGTGATAGAAGTTGGGGCCTGGGGCACAAACTGCTCAGCTGGAAGCAGTTGGGGCTGTTTATTTGTAGGAATTGTGTGACAGAGGGTGAAGTTGTTTGTGTGTGATCAGGTGAGTGCTCCGTGGGTGAGAGTCACGCATGTCGGAGAGCAGAGCAGGGCTCTGCAGCGCCAGGTGAGTGCTCCAGCCCCCCTTGGCCTGTGCCAACACGTGCTCAGCCAGAAGGTACCGAAGAGCACCGTGAGTTGTTACCCGGCACATCCCTAGCACACCGCCTGGTGTGTGTTTTATGGTGTTTTGTTAATTTCTGCAATGACAGTAACATGCCTTTCTTTGTTCCATGTGTGTTAAACAAGGGGCTCCTCCTTAATGCTGAAGTGAGTCGTGTTCCTTTCATTTTCATTATCATTGCCTTCCTCAAGATGCACCTTCTAAAGGATCCCTGATAGGAATATGTAGGTTGGTACTTTTTTACAATTGTATGATTGCTGTTGCATTTCAGGTTGTGCCAGCTTTCAGTATATTGGTGTTCCATCATGGAAAAACTGGGCTCCTTCCTTCCCTTTCTGCAATTTTATACTTAGGAGCATTATTGCAGGGTTACGATCATGCTAACATCAAGCAAATTGTTAAAAGGATTTTAAAAGTCCTTGTAATTGAGTGACAGATGCTTATGACTGAATCAATTTAAATATTCAACATAAGACTATCAGGATAAGATTAAAGTATTTTGATCTTGATATTCTGATTCTTCCAGTGCTGATTGACTGATAAGGCAGTCCTGTACACAGGAGAATTAGAGAAGTGAATTTTGCCTCTATATGCCTTTGATATAGGCTGGGGATTTAAAGAAAATAAATTATTCATAAGCAGTAGGAGGGTTTTGGGTTTTTTTCTGAATAAAGAACTTGCAGAGTTGGAAAAGAGTAATTCAATAATGTCATATAAAACAATAATGTGATATTGACTAGAGACCAAACAACATTGAATCCAAGTGACTTTAATATGTAATGTGGAATATGGTAACTAAAATATAATACATAAAGCATATGTACATTAGATATGACATATATGAAAAATAGTTAACAAAATAGGTTAAACAGCATATAAATGCACATATCTTAGTTACATAATAAAGCATGTTTGTACTGAAATTTTATTGATCTGCTACTCAGATTTTCAAAAGGTACCTGCTTCAGATTTCTTCCCTATTTTTGAACTTAAGTTTGCACAAATCCTTTTTTTAAGTGTGTGTATACACACTTATTGTTATATATATATATATGTACCATGCATATACATTGTTGATCCAGGAGTTTTATTCTTTTCCTTAAGTAGAAATCAGAATATATGTAACATTGTTCTCTCTTAAATATTCCTCGTTTTACCTGCAACTTTATTGTGCATCCTGTGAATTTGCTATAAAGTCTCAGCATTTCCAATATCCTGCCACCAAATGCTCTAACTTACAGAGAACAATAGAATATTGTGAGTGAAGCAAAGTATTGCTCGGGGACTTGTGCCTGAACTCCCATCCCTTACATCTGACTGGGATACCTGACTGCCATTTTAATACTTTGCTTTTGGAAGGAACAATTACCTGGCAATTCATGTGGGTCTGGTATTTCTTGCTACATTTTTTTCAGACATTTTTATTAGTATAAGATTATTTGCACTGCAGTTTTTCAGAGGGGTGAGTGCTGTCTCTACTCATAGCAGTACGTGTGGGTTTGTTAAGAGTACTCAGGTAGCTGGTCTTTGTGCTGGGAATTCCAAAAATACCTCTGAAATTCCACTGAACTCTGCATTAAAAGAAGGAATGTCAAGAACTGATGTCTTGAGAAGAATATAGTTTTATTTTAAATAATTTTTCCAGAACGAATTTTTTACATTTTAATGAACCATAAGATGAGGGTAGGAGGAAACCCCTTTTTTTTCTTTTTGGAGTTGTCTTCAGCACAAAGGTATTGTTTTTTTAATTATTATCCTGATCTTTCTCTGAACACAACTGGTCACTGCTTCCAGTCTTGCAAAAACAGGACAGGAAGTAGGCAAACAGTTTCATACAAGCTGCTTTGAAGTTTTGTACCCACAAAAATCTGGAAAAGTTTTCATATTTTATCTTAATTTTCTGTCACATCCATTAAAAAGTTTAAAAAATCCATCTAACACCAAAGGGGAATTACAGTATGTTAGGCTGAATGCAGGCTGAAGAAAGCTGTTCTCACAGCTACATACTGCATGAGAAATTGAATACTTACATGGAGTGAATATTTAAAATTCACATTAATTTCACCAGTCTGTCTTCATTTCTTAAAGATGTTTCTTGGGTAAAATAACAAGTTTAATTTAAAGATTCTCCTTTAAATTCATGTACAGACAATCTTAGTAAACACCTTATATAATAGGACCTCGAGGAGGGAAAGTTTCTGTTGGTTCTTTAAATGGAGATTGATTAAGCCCCAAGGGTTTTTGAGCTTTCCCCAACATTGCATCAGCAGCCATGCAACTCCACAGGGAGAACTAGAATAGACTACCCACATGCATTTTTTCCATGGTGTGTAATGCAGATCCACAGTTGTTCTTTTGGCAGCATGGATTGAACCCAGGACCTTTGAGTGTCAGAGTGCAAGTGTGAGGAGGCTGCACAGCAAGATCACTGCCCCAGACTTCTGGAGAGCAGACTTTGGCCTCTTAAGGGATCTACTTGGTAGGATACCATGAGGTAAAGCCCTGGAGGAAAGAGGGGTCCAAGAAAGCTGGTTGATACTCAAGGATCATCTCCTCCAAGCTCAGGAGAAATGCACCCCAAAAAAGAGGAAATTAGGTAAAAAAGCCAGGAAGCCTGCACGGATGAACAAGAAGCTCCTGAACAAACAAAAAGTAAGTCAGTGAGGATGGAAGCAAGAACAGGTAGTCTGGTAGGAATACACAGAAATTGTCCTCACCAGCATTGTCCAAGCAGACAGGGATTAGATGAGGAAAGATAAAGCCCTGATAGAAATAAATCTGGTCAGGGATATCAAGGGCACCAAGAATAGCTTCCATAGGTATGTTGATGATAAAAGAGATTAGGGAAACTATGAGCCCTGTCTGGAAGGAAACATTAGACCTGGTTACTCAGGATGCAGAGAAGGCTGAGTTACTCAGACTTTTTTTCATTGGTTTTCACCAACAAGTGCTCCAGCCACACTGGCTGAGTAACGGAAGGCAAAGGCAGGGACTGGGAAAATGAAGAGCTGTGCACTGTAGGAGGAGATCAGGCTCAAGAACATCTAAGCAACCTGGAGGTGCAAAGGTCCATGGAATCTGATGAGATTCATTTGCAGGTCCTTGAGGGAAGTAGTGGATGAGCCACTATCAATCATATTTGAGAAGTCATAGCAGTCCAGTGAAGTTCTCAATGACTGTAAAAGGGGAAACATAACCCCATCCTTAAAAAGGAAAAAAAGGGAGACCTAGAGAACTACAGACCTGTCAGTCTCACCTCTGTGCCCAGTAAGGTCATTGTGGAAACTGTGCTAAGGCACGTGGAAAACACTGGAAATGATTGGGACAGCCAGCATGGCTTCACTGAGGGCAAATCATGCCTGCCAGCTTTGGTGATGTTACAGCACTAGTGGACAAGGGGAGAACAAATCACATCTACATGAACCTGTGCAGAGCATTTGATACTGTCCCACATGACATCCTTGGCTTTTAAACTGGAAAGTGGAAGGGCCACTCAGTGGATAAGGAAGTAGCTGCCTGGTCATGCTCCAAGTGTGGTGGTCAACAGCCCAATGTCCAACTGGAGAGTGACAAGTGACATTCCTCCAGGGCTAGCTTTGGGACTGGCCCTGTTTAACATGGACAGTGGGACCAAGTGCACCTCAGCAAGTTTGGAACAGTGGAACACCTCAGCAAGTGGAACAGTCAACATGCTGGAGGGAAGGGATGCCATCCAGAGGGACCTGGACAGGCTATTTATGCCAATGCTGGACCTATATAAGAGCAGTAAAAGCCCATCTGTCTTGTCTGCACCTGTTCCCTCTGGTTTGCAGACAGCAGCAGGAGCTGGTTAGCTGTTACACATGAGCTGGGCTTAGAGAGAGAAGAGCAGCAGCAGCAAGAGAAAGACACCCTGGAGGTAAATAAAGTTAGACAAATCATTTGTTGCTCTGTGCCTGTAGGGTGGGAAAAATAATAGTCTCCACTGAAATACTGTCTCCTTTGCTATATGGGAGCAAAATGACCTTTTTCTTTCTGTTGCCTTTGTTTTCCTCCATGAAGTTGGTATGCTCAGCCTGAAATCCAGGGAAGAGATGTGCAGTGTGCTGCAAGGATGAGAAATTCTGCCTCTAGTCCTCGAGGTTCTGGGCTTTTCACTACAGGAGATGATGGTGAGCTGAAGGAGGCTACTGTGGGAATTGCAAAAGGAAAGGGATCACTTGTGTGAGGAACAACTAGTTTTTGTACAGACTGTTTGTTGCTGGAATATTAAGCCCTATGTTTATCATTATTTGGTTAGCTCAATTCTAATGTGTCACTCAGTATTTTAGGGAAAAATGCCTGTACGACAAACTCCTTGGCGTTTCAGGCTTTTGTAGGTTAAATGACAACTTCAAAGCAGTCTTCAGAAATACTGTTGTGGGGCATGAAAGAGGCTTATAATCTATATTTTCAGGAGATACTTGTGGTAAAATGACTGCATTCTCAAAGTTGATTTGTGCTGGCAGTCTTGGAGTGTTGGAGAGAGAAGTTCTCCTCTTCGTAAATGTTGAGTAATATTGAGAAAGCTCCATAGCTAGGGCATATGATTTCACACTATAGCTTCATAGTCCTGCTATATCATGCATTTAAAAACCCCAATTCTGCAAAATGCAGACATCTCTTTAATACTGTGGTTATATATTCTTTACATTATTAATGATCAAAGGTAGAAATTAACTTTTGACATCAAAATTCAGGCATCTAATCTAAGGTATTTTTCCCTTGCTGCAGTTCCCGGCCTCATGCCCTTCTTCCACTTTTCCCCATGACAGCAAATCTCAGGGCAATGATACTGCCCCTAAACACTGTCCAAGGCAGGATACTAACAAGGAGATTGTAAAGATCTCTACAAACACACCATGGCCACAGGGGACCATCTAATCATCAGGTTTCATCTTCAAAGCATAGTTGTTTTTTTCAATTTCTTTTCAAAATATAAGACAGCCAAAACCAGATTCGAACTGAGGTATGAAAATTACTGTTCTGTTAAACTAACTCCAAGAATGCCACAAAAAAATTGAAAACTGGGTTAACGGTGTATCTTATCTAGTACTTTGAGAACAGTTTTTCAATTAGAAAAGGAAGACTTCATATAAGGTTAAGTGCAGCTGTTATAATGGATATTAAAAACATGTTTTCTCTCATTTAAAATGGAATAAAATAATTTATCTTTTTGATGGTGATTTTCATATATAATTCATTATTCTACTCCTAATTTCTGCTATGATAAACACACATTTTGGACAATAAAGGGCACACTATATTCTGCTTCCTGATATTTTTGTTTGTTTAAAAAATACCTTTTCCTAGGCAGTATCCTGCCATACCAGTGTAATCTGCAGTCTAGAACCTTGTGGCTTGGTTGCCATAAAATATATACAGCTTTTCTCTAAAATTAAAGAAAAATTAGTACAACAGAAAACTATTTTACTTCTTCATAACAGCTTCCCAAATGAAAGCTCATTCTGCACATACCTGTGTTTTAAAAATATAGTGATATTTTCAATTGTTATGTGGCATGATATGACAGAAATATGCTATCATTTTTTTTCTTAAACCTTATCATAGCATGAATTTTTTTCAAAATCCTACTGAAGTTGAGTTTGATTTTGTTTTTAAAAAAGATTATTAGTTACCAGCCATCTCCAGCTATGGCTTCAGGGCTGTGTGGTTGTCCAGAACTCCTAACTGTGCCTGTCATTCCAACAGACTGGTATGATTTTCTGCTACAACACTTCCAGTGAGATCTCCAGAGAGAAATCCTTGTTGATTCTGGTCTTGGTATAGCGTCATGGAACTGTCATGCTATGCTGTTTTGGGGGTGCATCCATATCTACAAACAGATTCTTCAGTGTGGCACCTGCAATATAAACAAAAACATCTTAAATGTTGGCACATTTGTTTCAGGTTTTTATTTAAAATATATCGGTGAGTGAATGAAGGAAAATAACTAAAACCAGAAATAAAAACTAGCTACCACCAGAATGTAACCAGGGTCAGATTAACTATGACATAAGAATTTCCTGTCGTTTAGACAAACTAGTCTAGAGTAACTTGTCAACTGTGTACCATATGCCATCTGCATCTTCCTGCCAGTGTTTTTTTAGCAGGAGTTTTGTCATTAGGCTTCTGAATTTTCATGAGGTAAGTAAAGCAATCCCTAAAGCCCTCACTATTTCTAAAAATGTGCTTATAGTTTTTTGCGATTCTTTCCAGTGATGCAGTGCGATGGTTTCCCAGACTTTTTGCAGAGGAATCTCTCTTGAAGAACCAAAGGTGGAAAGCTACAATCAGTTCTGTTTTGCTTTCATATTCTCCTACCAACTGCAGCTTTCCCACTGCCCTTCCTATCCAGTCCAGACCTCTCAGCTTTCCCTTCCTTTGTTGTTGTCCTGTTCCTATGCTGTGACATCTCTGTCTCTGCTGCTGTCACAGGCGGCAGCGACACTAAAACAGAGCAAATACATTTGGACAGATCAATCTGTTTCTGGCGTCATTTGTGTCCCCTTGCAGCCAGAGTCCTTTTCTCAAGCTCATCTAAATTAGTCTCTTCATGGGTTGGAAGGCAGTAATGTAAAGAAGTCCAGGTTGGATGAGGAAATAGAGGAAAGAATATGCCCATTCTTCCCCTGGATGGTTCTTGTTAAGCACCTAGCTAAGGTACTCCTAAAAAATATTATCAGAACAGCTGAGACAGACCTCTCTGGTGTGCTGGAACTAACAGACTCTTGTGAATGCAATTCAGAGTACGGCTCTTGCTGCACTCTCGATTCCTTTGTGACAGCTGCAACCTCTGCCCATTGTGAGGAGCAGGCACCAGAACTGTGACTGGGCAGGCAGTGGAGGGCAGCAAAAACTTGGTCACCAAAGCCATCTCTGTCAGTAGGAGCTTGCTCTTATTCAATTCTCAGTGAAAGCTCTGAAACGTGTAAAATAGGGCTTAGAAATTCAACTGACGAAAGTCACCCCAGAAACCAGAAAAGTTTTTAAATGTGCTTAGAGGTGGCTTACTTAAGTAAAAAACAGTTATTGTCCCCTTACTATCTTTATATTTCATAACTGGAAATATAAATATAAGACATCTTTATACTCCTTCAACACTCAAGGGGTTATTCTTGCTCAGAAACTGATGCTTAGGGTCTCCTGTACGCAATCAGCTTGTTAGTGTCCCTAGAGTGTCCCTAGGCAGTAGCAGAAATGACTCCCCAGCTTGTGCCCGTGGTGGGAATAGCTGCATTCCTGCCTGCTCGGCTGACCCAGGCACGCTTCCCAAGCAAGGAGGAGGCCTAATACTCTGAGAATCTCAAACACAAATACTGCAGCAGTATTTGGCAGGCCAGCACAGGAATTTGTGATATTCATAAGCTTGCTACAGTTTGTTTTCCTTGATCTGGAGGCTGTTTTTCCACGGGTTAGAAGGCACCGATGAACCAGCTTCCCCCTCTCTCGCTGTGCGGTGCCGGCGGGAGCTGCTGAGCGCGTCCGCCCCTAGCGCTGAGCGGATTTTCCCGGCGGAGCCCAAGCGCAGCACTGCTGGTGGAGCACTGACCCCTCGCGGCTGAGCTCCGGCTCCAGGCCCTGGGCACTCTCCCTCTGCGTGACTGCCGGAGCAGCCTCAGGCTGCTGGGTCCTAGCTGCAGCATTTTTATATAATAGGCGTATTTTGTGATTGGGCTTTCCATGACAGGACTGATGAGGCCAGGTCGACTGCAGTGAGGAGTTTATCAGGTTGACTCCCAAGTTGTACAATTTCTACGATTTTTTGCTTAGAGGAAGAGTTTCTTCACTGGGCCCAAGTCATTCAGGATGCTTGCCAGAAGTGAGGGTTTTGGCACCTTAAAGTCCCCATGCAACCTGAATGTCGGCATTCCTGAAAAAATCAAAGAATATGAATATGCCTGGACAAATGCTATGAAAATCTGCTAAATGCAAAGACCATCTTCAGCTGTTTGGATTGCTGTGCTTCCTTCTGTTGAAGGTACTCTGCGAAGCTCCCAGTGTGTGCCCTGTCATCAGAAATGTGTTTCTGCCAGTTTGTTAAAGCAATGTCATTTGCAGATCTCTAAAGCCCCATCTGCTGTGAAAAATCATACCAAAGCTCTGTCACCCTGGTAAAATAAATGTCATCCATCTTACAGTGAGGTAAGTAAAAAAACATGAGGTGGTCATGTGGTTATTCAAAATACTACATGCCAGCATCAAAGCTGGTAAAGGACAGAGAATTTCTTAATGTATGTTCCCTACTCTGGGCCCTGGGACATGCTGCTACACAGCCCAGAGGGCAAGGACAGCAGACAGTGCAATGGCTCTGGTAGCAATTGTGAAAATTGCCCTCCATGTGTGTTCACCATGCAGGTCTTACCTGATGATCTGAATTGCAATGAACTCAAAACTCTGCCTGTAATCACTGAAAGTCTGAAAACATCAATGAGCATTTTGGCCTTCACAAGAATACAGAAAGGATTTTGACAGTGCAGCATCCCGTGTTCACGTGTGCTGTTTACAGCTGTGTCAGTGGGCACAGGTGTACATTGCTGTGGTCTCAAAAAGTCCAACATGAAGGACTTTAATGATGTGCAGGTGTCCTGTTCCATGCAACAGTGTCAGCTGGTGAGCACGAGGTGACACAGCAGAACAGCAGTAGGGGGAAGAGGAGAGGGCTGCAGCAGGGTCATGGGAAGGTCTGGTAGCTGAATTTTCAGGTCCTGACTGTGTGTCTGCCAATTGCAGCCTGCAACTTCCAATATCATCATCCCTACTAAGACCTGTTCTCTCATAGAACGCCTGACTTTTTAGTATCTTCTAGGCAGCAGCACAGTCATTCCATCTGCAGATTCCCCAGAGTTTATGAGTGAATATTAGCTCAGTCCTTACTGGCATTATTAAATGACTCAGTTCCTGAGCTGGTCCCCTTTTATGATTTAGTTTTCACAACATCTCCACTCTACCTGCAAATTAAAACTCTCTATGATGTGATGTTTCAACTCTCAGTTCCTTCCTCCTACAATCACATTTGATGTTTTTTCTCTTTTTTTTTCTGGTGGTACTTTTATCAGTTGAATTTATAAGCCTTGTTGTACAGACTTTGAACACTGGGCCTTTAAGGCCAGAAGGGATGTTTTGCAAGATCAATTGCTCATGTGCCTAAAGAAATCTGTTTAAAAAATATTTGATGTAGCCTTTGCTAGAGAGAAGAGAATCTTGGGAGTTACTAGTGTCAGGAGCAAGTTAGAATGTAGGGCCACTCTCCCCCTAAGGGCTTGGGATGCAGAATCTTGGATTGTAAGATTTCTCCTTCTCTCATCTGGGACAAAGATATTCCTGAGAATTGAGAGTGATTGGATGAGTAAAGTTGAACGTGTATCTGAGGGAAGATTGGATTAATAGGGACTCTCCAAGCTGGAGAAAAGCTGATTGCAGTTGAAAAGTTGATTGCAGTTGGAGAGGAACAGGAGAAGCTGATTCTAAGTCAAGAAGTCTGAACTGGAAGCTTAATAGCAACATCAGTTAAAAGATGAATAGAGACTTCAGTGCTCCCCACCTCTGCCCCACCATCACTGCCACCACCCCCTCCCCAAAAAAAAAAAAGCTGATTAACTAAAGTAGACATTGGGAATGGGAAACTGAGGCAGACCGTTGGCAAGAGCTGTTTCTACCATGAGGGAACGCCCTGAAGCATTCTTTGTCTAGCCTGGCCATTGAACTGCTGTAACCTTGATGCCAAGGTTATTGAATAGCTCTGCTATAATGCAGAGCTAATTGCCCTGGCTGGTTGTGTAGACTGACAGTTAGCTGGGAATTTTATGATGGAATGATTTTCAGATGGAGAATATGCTGCTTTTCAAAAGTTTAAATATTATTTGTGAAAACTCGGTTTTACTGGAGTAGAAGTTCCCCCACGGCTCAAAGACCAAGACTGTTCTACAGATTTGTGATGGCATAGTTATGCACAGATCAGCACCTGGGGTGGGACCTGACAAATAGTTATGTTGCCAGAAGTCACTTGTGCATAAAAACCAACTTGTCACTTCCAGGTAATCAAGAAGTTATACTGTAAAAACCTTTTTTTGCTGTTATAAGCTGCATGTGCCTCAGAATGCAGTGCCAGCATAATATACTGCATAACATTGTAATACATGATCCTGTGCTGACAAAGCATTCTGAGTGTGGACCTAGCCTAACTTGCTAGTTCTTTCTTTCCCTGAGCTACACAATAGAAAAGGCACAGAAAGAAAATAAAGACAGAGCCTTCTTAACTGCTTCTTGCTGGAGAAACAGTCCTGTAATAGTAACGTGGTCCTTGGCTGTTCTCTAGTTGGGAACAATTTGTGTCTGACCGCATAACTTGGTGACAAACTGCAAATTTTAAACCACTCTAGCCACTCTTCCCTGCTTTTCTTAAATACATCACATGTGGTATATCAGAAACCAGTGTTTTTCTCTTCCTTCATGACTACATTCTTTTTGTAAAACTTTGCATTACTTCAGACCCATCATAAAAAATTTCAGAGCAGAAAATTATATAAAATATCCTATGAGCATATGAACAAATTAAATTATCAGAATGTGATAAAATAACTGATGCATTGTATAGAAATTTCTCTTCATTTTTTTCTTTATCTCAAGTGGCTTGAATAACATCCTTCTGAAATGATGTCTCTGGGAGAAACAGTGTGGGAGGCTCTGTTGTGTTTTCATAAATACCCAACAATCCCTGCAAGTTAAAATATCATCACATGCTTACACTTGATTATGGGGGCAGGGACAGGCTGTCAGAATTTGTCTGTAATCTCTAATTCCAAACAAAGTTTGCTGCTCTGCTGTCTGCAGCTTGTTCCTGTCCTCATTGTCTGCTTCACAGCTCACATTCAACCTCTGAGTCAAGGTCACAGTCAGTCTGAAAATCAGTTTTCCATGCCTCCATTACGCCTTCCTCAACCTTATTTCTTTTCTTATCTCTCTCACTGAAAGAGCTGCCTACATAGCTAAGGCTGAAGCATGGGACAAATTCACATTTGCAAAATCTTAGCCAAATAGGAAGCCTGTAGTGAAATAATCTGTAAATAATCTCTGCCCCAGCTATCGCGAGCCTTTCAGATTATTTATATTGGATAGTCATTTAAATCTCATCAGTGCTGCATTGTGCTGCTGTTGATTGAAATGGTAATGAATGCAATACAGTCTCTCAAATGGTTCAGTTTTTTAAAAAATGCATCATTTACAGGCAGTTAGCAGTGTTCCAATTGCATCTGGCTCATTGATTGCCAAGTACAAGCTGGCTGTGTCTGCAGGGCACAGCCAGTGTGGGCTGCAATGAACCCTATGTCATCTTTGTGTTCGACATCTATGGTGTATTTGCTGACTTGCTAAGGTTAGGGTCAGCAAACAAGCTCCCAGCAACCAAGAGTAAGTAGCAAACTGCTCTAAGTGTGTTTGCAATTAATCGTTCTGAGCCAACTCTTTTTCTTTTGCTGGTACAGCCCACTATCTTGCAAGTGACTTGCTCTTTGACTCAAAATTCTCTGTCTGTTCTCATGTGCAGGCTGTGTCTGCATCTGTTTTATTATGTGCTTAAAATCCTTTTATCCATATGTCTAAGGCTGTAGCTCATGTTCTGTTTATATTGCTTCTAAGGTATCAAAATTTGCCTTTCCTCTGGCCTTGATAAGTACAGTCTTGCCTGTTCATATCTACTTGGAATACTGTCATTTGAAATCAGTATTTTTCTGTCTGATTATGCAAACCCGTTGCTTTGTGTATTTTCCCTCATTTATCTTACTTTGTAAGATCCATGATTTGGTGACACTCCTTCTAAGGCTTCTGAGGGCCAATCTCAGCCTGTCAGTTGTATCCTAGTCTACTTAAATACTGATTGTTGCTTATGATTAGTCAACAATTAGAGTCTGCCCTCTCTCCTTGTTACACTTCCAGTGAAGAAATGTAATGTTGTGTTCCATGGGGCTTCCCGTGTTTGGAGGTCCATTCCTAGAAGTATGAAAACCTTGATGACACTTCCATTTTGGAAGGGCTAATGGGTGCTGTCATTTTCCTTGTACTGTTCCATCTGTCTGTATCTATTTGTGGGTGTTTGTTTTCCATTGTCATTTCTAGACATCATTTCTAGCCCTTTGGACTACAGCCCCAAAACGTGATCCTGATTTATACAGCACTTAACATGAGAGGAAAAGGAGGGTAAAGGATAAGAAATCAGACATTCAGGTCTGGAATATGTGGTCATGGCAGCAACAGAAATGGTTACATCGTCTTTATTCTTTGTTCCTGCAAAACTGAAATTGCAATTGACTTTTGCCTGAAGGTTTTCTATGGTCAGCTTGGTGTAGAGCTTACAAAATCCTGTTCATTTTTACCTCTTCAGTGTATTTACAAGGCTAATTGTGTGTTTTGGTTGTACACAACCATTATACAGGTTTTTATAAGTATTTGCTAAGCTCCACTGGAATGGAAATCTACATGAAGCAGTGACGTGACACACAGAGGAACAAGACTTATTTTCCATCTGGAACAATTCCAGATGTAAAATGAATGCTTCCACTCTGGGTAACAAATTAATATCACTTCCTCTTATTGAAGAAGGCTGGACAGCAATAAATAGAGCTAGAGAGAAATCGCCAAATATTGCATAAAAAATTTATTGGCTTCATTTTGAGCCATGATGAAATAAGGCAAAACTTTTTCTGCCCCAAAACATGCTGGGTCATGCAGAGTTTAAACCTAAAGATGTAAAAATAAAATGGAGCCATTTCCAGTAAGAAGATTAGCTGACTTGTTGACCCTTTAGCAGAGCAGTAACATTGACTGGGACAGCCTCTCACACTGAGGAAAGAATGCTTTATTCCAGAAACACGTGAGCAGGGTTCAGTCTCTACCAGAAGCCCTCAGTAGACAGAATGGGAAGGCATGTAAAGATACCAGGAGTTGCTTGGTGCCAGGGTCACATGCACCTCTTTTTGGGAGAGGTCTAAAAGTTCATCTGTCTCTCCAGTATCAGTTCAGGAGTTTTCTGTGCCACCCGTGAGAGGAGATGGTGCCTGCCTATGCTCAGAGGTTGTGGAATCCTCCTGAAGAGGCTTCTTGACATGCTAATCTTTTCCAAAGAAGACAATCATACTATTAGAGAAAATTACACTCTCAGAGGGATTTATTAGCAGACAAAAAAGCCTTGCTAACTAGGTTCTTCTTCTTGCAGGTGCTTGATTCACACATTGCAAGAAAGGTAGACCAAGGAAGCCATCCATGCCCTGGGGCTTTCAAAACTGTTGTGGTGTTTAAGGAGCAATTCTCCAAAAATGCCTCAGTGGAAGCAAAGCTAAAGAGAGCAGGTGGATTCGCTAGATGGTGAGATCTGGTCCAGGCAGCCCAGGTTTGAAGTTTTTGGCAGGTATCCAAATTATAGCACCATCCAAACTGGTAAAAATTTGGCTTTGAGGGAAATACTGCTGTCATCAGACCCTTGACCTCTGTCTGTGGTGCTCTGGAGAGACTGCCTGTCCCAGCATGTGGATTTGGATCCAGGTAGGGAACAAAGAATACCTGAGGAGAGGCTGAATTGGGGCACATCCTTTATGACCCCATCAGACCAACCTGGCTGAAGTTTGTTCAGCTCCACTGGCACTGTTGAGAGGTCCTGGTTCTTTACCAGCCAGGGCAGCCTTGGCAGCTGGGCTTTATCTATTTGGTCCTCAGCAAAGTCAGGCACTGAGGATCCTACTGTGCAGTTTTCCTTTATGCTCCTGCCAGTTTAATTTGTTTCACTTGCAATAGGAATATTTTCTTCAGTTGACCCCCCTCACCTGGTAACTGTGTTTCTAACCACAAGTCACATCTTTGACCTCCTAACAAAGAGCAAACGCATTAAAAATGCATGAGGCCCTTGTGAGGGGGGCAGCTGAATGGCTGCATTAGCACTGAGGCTGAATTATTGATAGAAAGGGTGACTTTTACTTTCCTTTTAGCTATTGAATAATAGATTAAAAGCTGCTCAATAAGATTATTTTTATTACTCACGTAAATTACTTGTTCAGTTAAGAAGAGTGAGGAGAACAAATGAAAAGCACCCTGGGGTGGCAAATACATTAGACTTAAAATTTTTATGTTCTAGAATATTTATTAATTTTAGATGCATTTTCAAATAAAAGTTTTGATTTAATGGAAGTAATAAGGAATGTTTTGTAGAGTTTAGAAGATAGGAATAGACTTTTTTTATTATACTCGCAGTGAAACTTATGAATAGAGAACAACTAATGTGTTCTGTATTAGCTGGTGCCCATGCTAACCCAAATGACAAGTGTTATTTAACAGTTGTAATTGCCAGACTGACTAATATCTGCTCTTTAGAATTAAGATGTTATTGAACCCCGCAGTCTTCCTATACGTGGTATGCCACGCTGAGCTGTCACCATCTATGTAGTCCTAGAGAAATAATAGCTTTGTTTGGTTTTGTTTTTCCATTTGGTTTGGTGATAATAAAAATATTGCCCATTAAATCTTTTCAGGGATTAGTAATCTGTTTGGCTTTCTACACAACCTTTATCTCTCCTGGCTGATTGTTACTGTGGCCAGCAAGGAATCTGCTGCAGATTTCTTAAGTCAGTCAGTCAATTCCTACAAGGAGGTATTAGATTAGATTATGGTTGCCTACAATTTGGAATAGACAGTTACTTCTGCATTTCCACTTGTGCTACCCTCCTGCAGGGCTGAATGATGTTGGCTTTGAACTGGACAGCTCCCCTTCTGTCAGCTTTGAAATAATTCCAGCACAGACTCAGCAAGTATCAGGTAGGCTGGCTGGGCAGTTTTCTACTTACATCCCTGTGGCAACAATTTGAAAAAGAGGAAGAAAGAGCAAATTTCTTTTAACTGAAATAATGAAAAATAATTTATTACAGCTTCTAAGGAAAAGTAGAACTTTCAAAATAATGCATCTCCATTCTTCTGCTGGTATTTTCTTAGACTAAGAACCAAAAGTAACACAGCCATCAGTATTGCTTCATGTAAGTACCACAAAATGTTATGGTTTAGTCATGTTAGGCACTGATTTAGAACCCACTCAAACCTCTGAAAAATCCCATGGACTAGTAACAGTCTCTGCAACACCTGTTGATGGGAGGCATTCCACTAAATACAGAAGTCAGGATTGGATTTATGTGGAATTGTACCTGTCAGCAGCCACACAGGCAGTTTCCTTAGCTGACAGAGAATAAACTATTACAATGCACCTCTCAATGCAACCTCCCTAGATGACAGCCTCATGATCCAGCTCCAATCTCCACACATTTTCAGATCATGAGCTCTCTACAGGGATGGGAGGATTTGGTGAATTTTTTGATGCTGAAGACTGTCTGGTAAGAAGAGAAGGAGTGGGAGTTTACTGTGAGTAGGCTACTGAGTGACAATTCAAGGGTAAACCAGAAATATGTACCACTGACCTACTTAGTGCTGAAAGTCTCCATATTCCATTATTGATGAACTGATCTACTTAATGCCCTCCTCGTTGCCTGCAGTTAGCTCAATAGCAGGATGATTTTGACTATTCCTCCATTTCTTTTCTTCACGTAATTAGAATTTCCCTGTTTCATGGCCTGATAGTCTGACCCAATGGAATATGTAGAGCTGAAATAAATAAGCTGAGTCAGCATTTTGGAACTGCTTTTAGAAGCTAAATTTAGGCACAGAAGATTGTAAATTTTAGTCTTTGTGGTCTGATAAGGTCTATAAGAAAAAGCGCTGAGGGTGCTAAAGTCGTTGAGTGCTTTAAGCTTGCAGTTTAGAACTGATCCATTTTGGTAGGGTGTTTTTTAAAACACGGTTTCTGCAGGATTCTAAAGTATTGGCATTGTATTTTTGCCCTATTTTTTTGGTATTGGTAGCCAAACTCCAGCAACAGATCAGGTTTTTCACTGTTAAAGAAACCAAGTTGCCTCTGACAGGATAAAAAGGCAAATATTCTAGGAATTTCTCACTTTTAGTATGTATTAAAAAGATCTATTTTCAAAACTTGCTTTTAGGTTCAGTATATGTCATACACATAACAAGAGAGATGCATATAAATTGCACCTTAACTAGTATAAGTGACTCTCTTCGCATTGCTGAAGGAGGTGATTTTAATTTTGGAAGTTAACATCTTGTTTTAACTGTGAGGCTGTGAACCTGACAAATGTAGCTGTCAGCCATGCGTGGGGTGGGGAGGAAGGGAGAAGAGTCTTCCTGTGCTATGTTTAGCAGTGTTCCTGACATAAATACAGCAGTTGTCCTGGGTTGTAGTAAGTCCTGTAAGTTTTATGATGCTGTTATTTAGAACTGCCTGTATGGCTTTGTGGGTTTTATGCAACAGCAGCCTCTTAAAGAAAAAAAAAGGAAGGAAAAGCAGTGAGTCATCTAGGATGTGCCTTGGTAAACACCTCGGGGTAGGAAAAGTGCAAATGCCCAAATTACTTCCTTTGAGCTTTGTAACCTCTAGGTTCCTGCCAGATTTAATTGTTTGCATTGCCAGTGATGGGGTACAACAGATCACAAGGGCTGTGAACAGTGGGGTAGATATTGTGCCTAGAGATGAGCTCATTTCCCTTCGTCTTGAAGAGAAATGAGTGCCTCCTTCACACTCTGGTAGTCCTGAGTGCCACAGAACTTAAGCCATCCTTGGCTTTTCTGCCAGGTGAAAACCTCATTTTAGGTTAGGCATTCTGCAAACCCTTCTGTGGTTTAACATACTCCTCTTGGGAAACCAAAAGCTTTCTCCTAATGCTAAATATTAAACACACCATTTCTGTGGGAAGTCTGGCAAGTCTCTTTGTTAACAGTTATTACCAGGAATCTGGTATTGTAGCAACAGATCTTGGATCCAGGCAGACCTGCTTGGACAAAGATGAAGAATAGGCAAGGTGCTACTGGGGTTACTGGTTCTGCTCTGAAAGCAGTCTCAACCAGAGGGAAATAAAAACACAGGAGCACAAGTTCAGCTGAGTTTTCTTCAGTAGCACTTGAACTATGCCCAGCACTGCACTGAATGGAGAAGACAGTGTTTATGTGTCATCATTCCTCTTTTTCAGTTGTCAACGTAGGCTTCTCTGTGCTCTCTTGTTTCAGACCCTACAGAGTTGCTCTGCCAGCTGGAAATTGGCCAATATGAATGTGTGACAGAGATGTTGCCAGATTTATTATACTGTTGAATGCTTTTTCCTAGCCACCCAAGTATTCCCTTGCCACACTGACAGTCTTTGAAGAGAGGATCCAGTGAATTTATAGTCCTTAATCAATCCTAAGAATCTGTCCTGTCACTTACTATCACCTTTTCTGCCAGTTAATATTGCTCACCCAGTGCTTTGTAAGAAAATATTGAATCACTGACCCGTTTTCATGTCATAACCCAGCACAGGCTGTTTTGTAGCCCTTCCCCCCATGTCCAAAAATTAGGACACGTTTTATTGTAAACTTGCATGTCCATTAAATGATGTGAATATAGAATGGGTTGCAGTATCTGGGAAATTAAGTCCAAGGGTACCCAGTTGCAACACAATCAGCTGAATATGGCATTCTTCTTGTTCCTGACCTTCTGGGGAAAAGAACTCTCTCTGATAAAGCAGAGTACTTCAACAGTTCTAATTTGTGTTTAGTAAGCATTTGCATTCCTGAATCAGTTAAAAGGCTCCTACAGTGTAAAGTCATTCTATGCAATATGCGACCATCCTGTTTTATTTAAAATATGAAAAGTGGCTACTTAGACATCATAATTCAATTGTGTGTCTTATTTCAAGTTTCCATTTGCATCCTCTTCAGAAAGTCACTTAAGAGGTTAAAAGGACACAGTAAGCAGCGGTAAGTTTTCTATATTTTATGGCTAAAATGTCTGAAAAAACTTGGAGAGGAAGAGAAGGTGATATCATATGGCACCTCAGTTCCACCAGTATGTAGCTTACTGCAATTCCTTCATATGTTAGAAATAGTGTGGCAGCAGGACCAGGGCAGTGATTGTCCCCTTGTGCTGGGCACTGCTAAGGCACCTCCAGTCCTGGGTTCAGTTTTGGACCTCTCATGACAAGAAAGACACTGAGAGGCTGGAGTGAGTCCAGAGAAGGGAACAGAGCTGGTGAAGGGGCTGGAGCACAAGTCTGATGAGGAGTGGCTGAGGGGGCTCAGCCAGGAGAAAAGGAGGTGCAGGAGGACCTTCTTGCTCTCCACAACTGCCTGACAGGAGTCTGTTTCTGTCTATTGTATCTGTCTGATCATAACTCTCTCTCTCTTCCTCTCTCATTTATGAGAACAGAATTACTCAGAAGTGTTCTTGATTTATGGAAGGTGTGAGTTCAGCCTTGTGAATTACTAGGAAAAATTCCAGAATCTTGTGATTTCTGGTTGTTTGGTTTTGTTTTTTTTTCTACAAATTGAGTCTAAGCCTTCATACCTTGCTATTCTTTGAAGCAAACCTCATTGATATGATAGATGTTTTCCATACTTAGAACTGTGATAAAAACACAAAGATTTTGGTTTTAGTTAGCTCCCATGCACAAAACACACAGGACTTTGAGAAAACAGTGAAGGCCTACATGCAGTGTGCTTCATACTCTTAGGTATTTGTGTTCATGGAAATGCAGTTAAGAAATAATGCCAAGTTATAAACTGATTCAGAGTTGCCACATTAGAAGTATTTGACAGTGGAGTGCAAACCAGAAATCAGTCCCACCACTGACCCCTTCCCATCATGAGAGACTGGGTTTGAAGAAAAGCCTGACCTTTAGGCAAAATCACATCTGTTGTAAGCCAGCATTGATTGGTTTATGCTTTTCCTTAACATTGGGCTGATCTTCAGCACGGTTCAGTAGAAGGGAGTTTAGCCTATCACCAATAACAATTTTAAATGTTCAAACTTCCAAGAAGAGAGATCAAACAGTGATCACAGGAAAGTAGAACTGATTTTTCCTGAAAAAGCAGAAGTGTCATCTCTGCCCAATAAATAACCCAAAGGATAAATATCTACTTCTCAGTTAAACCTGGGGAAATACTAGTTCTGCCAATTAATGAAAGAGAAATTTGAAAGCACTCCTGAAATATTGGCAAATTGTTCTAATAATGGGACTTTATCCATTATTTTTTCAGTACTCTAATGTTGGAACTGCACAAGTGGAAATGTGAAGAAAAAAATTAAAGTTTACAGGGATGAACTCTTCTGGTTTTTTGGATGAACACACATTTTTTATTCTTGCTGAGATGGATTTTTCAGGTATGCCTCAAAAACACAAAGAAATATTCTGTGCGTCAATAACTTCATAGATTTTTTCAGTTGATTGTGCTGCTTTGGATATTTATGTTACTGTAGACTAAGTCACTAGTTCCTCTAAAAAGTCATGAATGTCCTCTCAGAAAGCACAGTAAAACAAAGTTTTCAGTATTTGTGTCACTTATTTTACTAATAGGTAGGTCTTGACTGAGCTAAGGTTTTTCTTCCTGGATGCTAGAGAAAGCTGCCTTCATGGTAGGATTTTTTTCCACCTATGAAGTGGTTTGTACTGGGCCATTATTCCTCACTGTATTGTGTTCACTTTAAATTTTTGTGCCTTCAGTTATAGCACCAGTGGATTGCTGTGTGATACACTCAGGGTTAAATTGCTGCTAGGGGAAGTTTATTGATCCCTGTGCTGTGAGTGATTGCCATATGACATTCTCATTCGGTAACAGAAGACTTTCTATAGATTTCCTGAGCTGATTAAATAGAATCAGGATTGAGACAACAATGCCTCTGGTCAGGTTGAAGGTGAGACACTCTCTCTGCTTCAAGGTAGAGACACGGTAAAGTGGAGAGCAGATGCACCAGCAGCAGCAGAGCATGATCTGTAAGTCCCTTCCTAGAAGACCTTCCTGAAGTCTTGTGTCTTAGTGTCCGAACAACACACAAGCAAGGACAGAGGGAGGTGGATAATGAGCTGTTCTCTCTGCAGCCTCTTTCCTGGGGGAAGGAAAGAGGCTTTCAGGTCTGCATCTCTTCCTCTTCCTGCAGAAAGGAACCAGGGCTAAGAAAGCTGAAAGAGGAGGCAGAAGCTGGGCAGTAGCACAGGACTGTGAAGAGGTTGAATCTGATGAATAGAAGGAAGAAAATTTGGCATCATGTCCTGATGGAGGATGCTGAGGTCTACAACTGCCTAAAGGCAGGTTTTTATAAAAAGACTGGTTTTTCTGAACTGGTTTGTTACAGAGCAGTGAGGAAGTCAGTCAAAAACATATTTAGGATTCTTGTCCCTTTTTCTACTTAACAATAGTTTGGTACCATAGAGGTACAAATAAACTCATCTATTCTAAATACATTCTCTCCCAATTTCTGTTAATTTTAAATATCTTTTTAATAGCATTTTTCAAAAGCTTTATCAGTAATTAAGAAAAATAATAAAAGAAGGTCAGTGGTAGTTTAGTAACCCACTAATTCTTGTAACTCAACATTAGGAGGTGGCAGTTCATTGCTAACAATGCTAACGTTGTCTCTGTACTTCTAGGCAAAGAACCAGAAAACATTTCCCAGCTAATTGGAAGTTACATGCAGTGCTCACTCTTTTAAGACGTGGAGCATCCCATCAGAAATGGCAGTGACTAACAGTGCAGTTATTAATAGAACCAGCTCCAGTGACGAAACAATTGAGCTGCTTGGGGCACTGGGATTGCTGGGTCAGAGTCCGTGCCCAGGCAGCCCAGCATGGACAGCAATGGCATGGCTGGGCACTGAAGCAGACTGTGAACAGGGAATGTGAAAGGACAGTGCAGGGCCTGTGCTCTGGGGGGAACAATGCTTCCCAGCAAATCCCTGCATGGAGTCAGAGGGGACTGGTGGATGTGCAGTGACAGCTCATGCTCCGTGATCCGTGGAGTGGGCATTAAGCAGACTGCACACGCAGGGCTGGCTAAGGTGCCTCACGATGCAAATCCGTGGGAACGTGCTGTGTCTGGGGTTCTGCTCTCCCAGAACTTTGGCTTGCGGTTCTCAGCTGCTCTAGCAGGCCAGGCCAGATGGAAGCTCTTCCATGCAAAACATGTTTGGTCCTACTGCAGTGCTCTCACAAAAGCCTGTATTTTCTTTGGCTTTTTCACTATCCAGGTGTTCCCAGCCCAATGAAAATCCCAAATCATGGAGAGCTGTCAGCACTTGAAGAAATCTATGGAACCCAAAACCAGATGTTTTGTTGGCTGAGGAGGACCAACTGTCTTATACACTGTGTGTGTGTCCTGGGCATAGGCAGGGAAGAGGTATGTGACCTTGAGAAGTCTAACCAAAGTGCCTATAGCCAAATTGTCTGCTTAGATTGTTGCCAATGTTTCACTGGTAGTTTTCCCAGCTACCAGTGCTTCATAAAAATCTTCATTGCCTTTTTTAAGATTACATAAATTGTAACCTTCTTTTAATTTCCTGCCTTAGTCAGCTCAGCTACAGTAACTGCAGCTCAGCACAGGTCTGGCCACCACCTCCCTTTCGAAATTCAGTCCATGGCCTCCTGGTTTGCCAAAAGGGCCAGCTGGTGTGCAGCGTGCATCCTACCCAAGCCAAGGGACTGTCCTTGCAGGGACTGTGTCCTCCCTTTGCTGATTGCTCGCTGCTGGCTTGCCTGGTGCTCAGCACAGGTGAAGAGAAACCCAGCTGTGCTGTTCTGGTTCTCTCCTGCCTTAATCCCCAAGCCTGTTCTGGGGGGCATTAGACACTTTTAGAAAAGTAACTACTTTTTAAAAGTAGCTCCTTTTACAGCGCAGTTCTACAGGAGATCGGTTGTACCTTACAAGAATTTATCTCCAAGGCTTGAAGTGTATCAGATGGGTAAATGTAATGATTTACTATTCACTGTTGACTTTCAGCATAAAGATTTTTCTGTTTCCTAGATGAAAAATTGTAATTATAGTCTACGTGCAGCCAGTTGATTTATGTACATTCATTTGAGTTGCCTCACTTTCCATTCCTTTTGATAGACTGTAAGGTATAGCATTAGATAAAGGAATGGAGAAACTGGGATGTGGGCTGTTTTTAGGGTTGTGGGGTTTGTTTGTTTGTTGTTTTTGGGGGTTGTTTGGTGTTTTGCCTGTGTGGGCAACTTGGAAGTTCAATTGTCTGTCTGTAGAGAATCCAAAACACATTGAGGTCACTTTGCTACTCAAGATTAAGGCAATAATAGTATCCAATAATAGTTAATGCAGTTACAGATTTGTTTCATTTTCTCTTTATCAAATCAAGGGAGACAGCACACCTCCTGACACAGGTCACATTTCAGTGCAGGGAAGAATGCCACCCCGCTGATCTGGGAAATTGAACACAGTGTGGCTCACATGAGCATGTATGTGATGGCAATAAGTGAAATTGATTTCTGACAAAATCCCAGAGGTATAGAGAGCAGTATCCTATCAGTTACAATCAATAAAAATTGCTAATTGTGTTTACTGCTTGTTAGGCTAAAAATGAGATACAGGATTTGGCCTTACAAAAATACAGCTTCCCCAAACCACAGTTAAGGCATAGAGAGGAGCACAGGATGGGAATGGTGTTGTGGCAGACAGTGGTGACTGGTAAGGGGTAGAACCAAGCTAGAAAGAAGACTCTTTTATTGAAAGGGGATTAGAAAGGTGGAACCTTTCTTTTCCAGCCATGAAATCCAGAATGTTTCAAAGTACACTGCAGAGCAGCAGTTTGCAGTTCATGGTTCTGAGGTAAGTACTGGTCTGTAAAATGTTAAACCATGGCTGATTAAATAATTGAGGAAATAGAGGGGAAAAAAAATTCTCAAGAAAACAAACAAAAAGTAGGAAAATGGGAGTAAAGTATCAACAATCAATATTTAGACTTAATTTTATTTAATCTCCGTTAAATGAAAGTTGCCTGGCCTCTGGACTTCCTTTCAAAGCCTGCTTTGTATTTGGATTGTTTTTTAATATTTAAGACCTTAATGGCCCTTTAACTGAGCAAGTTTGCAACATGCTCCAAGAGACAGTAGTCTTACTTTAGAAACAGTAAGCTGCCCCAGCATTTTATGTTTGCATGAGTGGAGGGCTATTTTATTGAACCACTGTGGGTCGAGGGCATTACAGTTTCTAGAGAGACTGGTGGGTAAAGTATATTTATCTTTAATAATGAAGTTCAGAGGTCAAGGGAGCAATAAAGAGAAATCTTCCTTTTAAGTGTCTGTTCATATATCTATAAAATCTCATAAAACCTTCACATTTCTATCATTCACATTATACAACCCTCAGCGTCAAATGTCATTTTTAAAATAACCTCATCCATTCATAATTTATGTTTCAAGGATTGCATTAAATCATACAGTTTAACTCTCATCACCTTTAATAAACACTAATGGGAAAACTGACATTCCTTTTTCTAGCAGAAAAATTATTAATTAGTTACAGTGCATGATTTTAATGTAAAACAGCCTTTGAAATTTGGAAAAAAAAAGCTGAGGACATTTTTACATTTGTAAATATTATTCAAAATTTTACAGATTATAGTTGAGAGTACTTTTGAGAGCTGAGATGATTCAAGTACTATCTTATTATTGATTGAAGCTTTAAGAAATCTATCAAAAAAAAGTGCCTTGCATTGCAACCCTGCTATTTCCTGGCATCCTTTTGCTATCTCAGTAGCAAACTACTTCCGAAGACATAATCACTCTTGCAATCCCACCTAACCAACCTTGCCCTGATCAGATGGACTCACTGTAAAAACACACAGTTGTTTTTAGGAAGCAACAAACCTGGGGGTTTTGCAGGATGTATTTTTTGGGTGGTTAAACCACTATCTTAATTATAAATGGGTTTCAGGGAGTTGGTTGCTATAGCAACAGTCTACTTAGTGCTTTTTTCAGCATGAAACCCTACTCGTCGTATGTTCAAGGGAAGACAGAATGGGTAAGGAAGGGAAATTGAGCTTTTATTTCTCCAAGAGCCATAAATTGCAGCATCTTCTATTTAAAGTACATAGATGGAAGAGCTGCTCCTTTTCCTCAGTGTTTTTTCTGCTGCTGAGAAGCCCCATTTGATGTTTGAGTAAAATACAACCTTCCCTTATTTCAGAAATGTAACTGCACTAGGGTTAATTAAGGCTAACACCCAATCAGATTTTTCCTAAAAGTGCAGCTGAAAGCAGAGGGCACAATCTCTTTGAAAAGCTGGAGCTGTGAAAATTTCTGATGCAGTATTGTGCCTCATGTCTCCTGCTGCAAATCAGGGTCCCTCTCCATCCGACTGAAGTCAGATAAAATTTCTCTTGCCATTGATTTCTCTGCAGCTCCCTGGTTGTGTATCACAGACCCAAAGCCGTCCTGACTTGATTTTTTTCCCCTCTGTTTGCTGTGAAGTGGAGAAATATAACAAAGGGATTGGGGGGTATCAAAATTCCTTAAGTCTGCCTGGCCATAGGTTGTGGTCCTCCCATGTCCTTCAGTGACTGTCTGCACCTGTGCTCTGTGAGCAAAGCACAGAATCCAGGTTCTGGGGAGTTAAGCAGAGCTTGGCTGGCATTTGCAGGATTTGCCTGAAGAGGGGTTTCAGGCTCTTGAGGGTGGGGAGAATTGGCTGGTAGGGGTAATGAGCTGCCAGGAAGTGTCAGGTTCACAGGCATATGGGAAAAGGAAAAGAGTTTTGAAGTAGGTTCAGTCTCCAAGAGGCAGCAGAAGGAATTTAAAGCATGTAACAGGGAAGAGTTGAGCCTGTCTGGAGCAAGTTAAATGGAAAGTTGTCATGGAAGGAAAAAGAAATAGATTTGGAAAGGAAAGTACCATAGTTGGAGAAGATGAGTGAAGAGGACATGGAGAAAAACTCCTTCTTTGTTCTCAATAAGACAAAGAGGACCTTCCTTTTATGGTTCTCCAGTAATCTTTCCTGTATCTTGACCTGCAGACTGATAGTTTCCCCTTGGATAATACAATCACCCCAAGGTGGAGGATAGCTGATTGTGGGAAGACAGAAATTGCTGGCTCCAGTATCTGGGTGTCATTTGTGCAGTTGTCATTCTTGGCTGACACTATTATTAAGTGCCACAAGATCTTTTAAGCTTTCCCTGAGCAGGTCTGCCACATGTGTATAGAGAGAAGCTCAGAATATTGCCTTACTCCACAGGAAAACCCCAACATACAGCACTTCTTTGTGTCTCTCTCCTGAGCTCTATTTCTGTCCAAGAACTGTAAATATCTTTCTCACCTTCAAATGTAAAAGAGATGCAGTCCCCATGATTTGAGTGGCAGAAGAAACCTGCCACACCAGATGTATACAGTCCAGTCTTTCTGGGAGAAATGACCAGTAGGAGAGTTTGCTTAAAACAGGACAGCCTTCCACAAGACTTGATGGGGAACTGTGCTCATTTTGGGTATTTCATTAAAACTGTGCAGTCTCCCAGTGCTCCAGAGCTCATGACAATGGTCTTTTATGCCTTTCACTGAATTGTCAATTTTTTTGCTCTTAATTTAGCCAGATTTAAAATTATCTGTTTGGGTTTGGGGTTTTGGGATTTCTTGTTGTTTTTGGGTTGGGTTTGTTCGTTTCATGGGTTTGGGGGTTTTTTTAGAAAAATACAGAAAATCTATTGATGCTGGGGTATTCTGTGCTTTCCATCTCTCTGAACTCTGTCTTCATTTACAGAGACCTCAGACTTAAGTACTGAGGCACAGCCTCTGCCCTGAATCACAAAAAGTCTGTAATCTCCCCAGTGTTGCTAGACCACAAAAGGGATAAGTGCCTATTTTAGGAACAAACAGAAGTCAGAAAAGGAGAAAATTCAAAAGGAATAATTTTTAAGTTTTGCAAAGCAAAACTGATAAGTATGGCACAAAAGACACATGATTGTAAGAGGTCCCTTAAAGACATTGAACTATGAAAGGTTCATAACAGAAATGAAAAGGCTTTGAAGTTCCTGTGCTTAAGGGCATTTGGAAAAGGGAGCATTAAACCCAGATACCCAGGAGGAGCCAAGGTCTAGCTCAACCAGTGCTGGTTGCCAAAAGACAGGAGATTGATTATTTCAGGTTTCTAAATTCTCCATTTGCCCTGTTTCTGACACTCCTTTTCCAAACACATACTGCAGCCCACTGGCAGAGGTAGAATACAGAGTTTTCTGGAGGCCTCTGTTTCTGCCCCTCTGCATTTTCTGATGGAGGAAATGGAACAAAATATTTTACACTTGACATCTAAAAAGCTGAGGTTACCAGGCTCTTCATCCTACTCTTTTTTTACTTGCTGGCTTGTGAGTTTAAATGCCATCTGACTCTTGCAGCCCATTCTCAAGGTGAGGATCTCCTTTGCACTGAGTTTCTCCATGACTGTATTCCAGACAGGGCTGGATTCTCTCCTTATGAAAGAAGCAGCCTGCTCTGGATACAAGGCTCTCACCTTCCCCTTCTTCCCACTCTTCTGCCTTCCTGACCAGAAGTGAAGCAGGTTTTCTTCAGAATGGTAACAATTGATTCATTTAAACAAGAAGGTCCCAATTCCATAATTCTATAGCCAAACTTCTGTAGCCCAAATCTGACTTAAATTTTTTCACTTAAGTGTCAGCAAGACACTAAGCCTCTGAATGAGCAGTTAGTGTGTTTGCATTCTCTTGCATTGCCTTGACTTCTCCCCATTTCTCATATAGAGGCACTGTGCATTTCATATGTCTTGTCCCTCAGACCATGCTGCTATTGTTTTTCTTTTTTCTCTCCATTATTATCCCCTTGGAAATCAAAAATTCAAGGTTGAAAGAGACTGGGAGACAACTTCTGCTCTCAGGGTTAAATCTGGGAATCATTGCCCTAGCTTCAAATTCATGCTGGTGCAGTGAAGATGAGAATTTAGCTTTCTGTACTGTTGTCAACAGGGGGAAAATAGAGTCCCAATAAGGCTGTATCCATGGAAACCATCCTGCTGCAATAGCGGGTAAAGCAGCAAATCAATTTCTTCAGTTTTAGATGAAACACATTATAGTGCATCTGGCATTTGAGAGATTATCCGTGCTGATAACTGTGTGGAAAAATCCTCCCCTAGCAAGTACACTGGCAAGAATATTTCTTCCCCCTGATAGAACTCTGATTTTGGGTAGAATGAGCATTGATGACAAAGTACCATGAAGACAGTGCTGTGAAACAGAGCCAAGTCCAGAAGCAACAGCATTTAATGAAGGAGAAAATCGTTTAATTTAGCATTTAGCCCAAGTATCTGGGCACATGGTGACTAACATTCAAATGTATTAGCAGAGGCAGTGACCTGTCACCTCTGTCTCCCTGCTCTTTGCTTCTGTGGTTCCACGTGTGACAAACACAGTGTTTGTACCTTGTGATGCATTTGTCTGAACAGGAGTGAGTGTGTGTGTGTGTGTGTGTGTGTGTGTGTGTGTGTGTGTGTGTGTTTGGTGGGCTGTCAGATGAGATTTCAATATCCACTGCAACATGGTCTGGGTAACTGACTTTATACAGGTGTGTATTTCAGAGCCAGAGGCATTTCCAGTGCAGAAAATGTGCTGGCTGTCTCTGCTGTATTCTTGTTACATTTCATCATGTGCAGCTTGAGAGACCATCCCTTTGCTTATGCCATGGAGGGGGCATGGAAATAGGAGAATTTCTTACACCAGACTTCAAAAGCTACCACACACTTTTCCTGCTATGTGCACAGAGGTTCTGCCTTTATTCTTTTCCCCTGTTAAGGTATCTCTCTGACCATTTTGAGAAATAATACCCTACTTGAGCAGAAAACTGCCTATACGCAGATGAGACTTCATTCTGCTTTTCCTTTTTATCAAAAATTACCAAATATTGCAGTCTCTATGCCTATCAGATAGAGAAATTATCTGTCTGGGATAAATACAACCTTATTTAAGAGAGAGGGAGTGAAGTTGAACCAGGAGGGAATAAAAAGCATTACAGGAATTGCCTAGACTGTGAGTAGCCCTTCAGTTGATGAGGATCAGCTACACATTCCTCTGTCACTTTGCAGTGCCTAGGCTGTATTTTATCTGCTTCTGAATCTCAGTTCCTTGATAACAGCAATCACATATGCAATATTGTCTTCTTTTATCTACATCTGCCCTATCTATTATAGCAATCCCTGTTTGATTGACAGTTATGTATTTTTTTCTGACCTGAGGGCAAGCTTATTGCAATGCATTCCTTTCAGGACTATCACTGAAACACATCCAAAACCTTCAGCTGGTGCATAATGTGGCAGTTCAGCATTTGAATGAAGTGGGCACATATTGTTGGGGGCACAAGAGGTTTTGTTGCTCTGCCACATCTAGCAGTTAATGGAATATGCAGTTCAAACCCCATTAAGTGGTAGAAATGGCTCAGTGGTCTGAAATGCTTCTGTTTGCACAGAGTGTTTTGTTCTACATGTGTCCAATTGCTATGACATCCAGTGTTGTCTGTTTGGTCAGTTCCAGGGGTTTTAAGAGTCAGGAAAAGACCTCCCAATGAACTGCTTGAGGACTGTGCTTCCTTTCTGAAGATGAAGTTTCCTGATGAAAAATATGTGGTTGAAAATCACAAATTTCTGCAGCTTGTTTTCTATGATCTATGAATGTAAAGATCTAGGAATCCTCTCTGTATTCAAGGGTTTGACTGTGTTTACTTTTAAGTCCTAACCTTTAGATACTGAAGAATGAAAATTACACTTTTCATCGCATTTTTTTTCTGTAATTCTTACTTTCTACATAACCTTTCCATATTCCCATGTGAGGAAGCCTGGGGTTCCTGGCGAGCTCAGATACAAGGCATTTGCAGATTTCCCTCTAAAAGGCCAGGCAAAGGAGAAATGGAAGAGGAGCTGTAACTGACATTTCTTGTACCATTCTTCATCACAGTCCTGTGTCTGTGCTCATCAGGGTAGCAAAGCCCAAGAGACTAGGCATGGCGTAGGGGAACCCTGCACACCTTTTAGAGCAGAGAGATTGGGCTTTTTTGTTACTGTGGGTCCTGGGATATGTTGAGATGAGCTGACAAAACCTGGAGATTTTAATGGCTTTCCATAAGGGCTTTTCCTCTGCCCTGCCACAAATGGCAAGAAAGGCGACCTTCTTCCCACCTCCTTCAGGTCAGACCTGGGAGTCCGTGGCAGGGTCAGGGGCTGCATTTGTTCTGCAGGACAAAGCAGGAGCCACCTCTGGATCTGTCACTTGTCTCATGGCTCCTAGGTGTGGCATTTTAGAGCATTCTTGGTGTCTAAGCCCTCGCAGTTTGCACAGTCATGTCCAGCGTAGGAGTGTTTCTCAGGGCTGTCTGTCTCCATGGATTCAGAGGTGGCATTGTGTTTGTACACTGCCTCTCTTGCACTACCACCCCCATGACTGAGGCAAAGCTCCTGAGTCATCTTCACAAAGATTTAAAATTTCCAGCAAACCTGTAGGCCATCTGTTTATGTGGGCAGGCAAGAAAATATCGGGTAGGAAAATTCAGTCACACGCCAGTGTTTGTATCCGTCTCCACAGCCAGTTCTTTTAAGTGACATTTTAAGTATTGTCTAAATTCTTTTTCTGTAAAAAATTGTAACAAACAGCAACCTTGCTGTTAAATGATTCCCTAAAATGAGCCCAGTCCTCAAAGTCACTTTATTAATATATAAATCCCATCTATATTCTAAAATTTCATTCATTTTACTGTTCGATAAACCTTTATCAAAAATCAGCAGTTCCCTCTTGGAAAAAAAGCTTGAACTGCCTTTTCTCTGGGACTTAGGTGAAAGCGTGACCTGGTCACATTCCTGCCATGGCAGGTATTACCAGTGCTGGCACGTGGTGGCACACAGCAGTTGCCACTTGATACAATGCAAAAAATGTGCCCCAGGTCCAGTAATGTCTACTTGTGTTATGTCTTGTTCAGTGTAAAGATACAGTCTGTTACCACTCCTGACAGTCACACAGCTCCCTTCTCTGTTTCTGTCATTCCACTCCTCAAAATTAGAATCCCTTTCCATTCCAAGCCTCCAAAGGCAGCGATATTCCTAGCAGTACCCTCTGGATTAATATTCACAGCAAAATAAAAATATCAGGCCAGTCTATACATTGATCTGTTCTCCTAACCCCGAGAAGCTGTGCCTAGTCCTGGTTCCATACATATACTAGCTGTAAGCACAAACCTTGCCTCATCTGTACTCAGTTTATAATCTCAGAAATATCTAAAAGAGATGAGTAGTTCTAAGGACTATGGTGTGTCCATGGATAGCAAGTTCTGCTAAAAATTCTGGTGACACAAGAAGGTGATTTGCTAATCAGCAGAACCACCACAAATGCAGCATTATTTACAACAAAAACCCAAGATCACTTCTTTCACTTGAGAAAGACCTAATTTACTGATGAACAGATTATAACTAAAAGATGTGTTTGTTAAGGGTATGGAAGACTGACAGTCTCTGGCCCTTAGCTTCATACAGACCCCTGAAAAATATCCCTCTCTGCAATGGGAGACTTGTTAGTGGGTCATTTTCACAGTGACATAAATAGAAAAGCAGGTGGCTGAATCTACCCAGACATGAAAATGGAAGGATGTTCTTGCCTCACGCAGAGAGAAACACTGTTCTTTTTTGTTTGTTCTTCTTGGGAAGCCTTTAGAGATGACCAGAAAGCAGTCACACTGCTGTGAGCAGCAAGAGCCAAAGAAATGTGTTCCCTGTATCTTCTGTTCAATATTGGATTGAATGTTCCTTGATTCTCTGTCCTGGCCCTTGCTGCAGCCTCCTCTTTGACTTCCACCATCTCCAAAGAGGCTTCTCAGAGGCCAAGGCTGGGCAGAGTCCAGCTAATCTGTCAGATTTGGCAGGAAACATGACAGAGAATTTACCCAAGTTTCATACTTCTACAACAAATTCCTCTCAGCAGCTGGAGGCCAGAGGATTTCTCAGTTGGCACAGAGTTAGAACTCTCTGTACAGATAGTGCATGCTCTGGCCTAAAGCCTCCTGTGACAGGCAAACCTGAACCAGCACAATCGCTGCATGCTCCATCAGCTGTTTCTGATTTGCAGCAAAGGTGTTTCTTGCCCATCTTACAGGGCAGATTCTGGCTCTCCCTAGGCTATGTGAGAGTGGCTGAAGGATTTTTGAATGCTTGAGGTGCAGCACAGACCCTGCAATCCTTCTCTCAAGAAGCCTGTCGAGCTCTGCATGTGGAGAATACCTTGGCTTCAGCTCTTGCTCTGGCATGGCACAGTTTGGCCAGAGACAAACTGCACCTTCTGAAGAAACATTTCATGTTTGGAGGAAGGCAGACCATTCTTTGGGTGCACTTAGGAGCACCAGCACAGCACTGTGGCCTTTCCCTTGTGCTTGAGAGCACACCATATGTGTGCACCTGCAGGACAGGGCACGTCTGCACTGCGACTTCACACTGCAGGTCCCTGGCTTTCTCATGTGACCCCCTGCATAAACGACAGACCCTGAATCCCTCAGCCTCCACTGCTGTTAAGTATCCCTCTGTGAAAAGGGAACAGATTGAATTGTTTCACATTTAATTTCACCCTTCCCCAAAGCACTCACCTTCTCCATGCAGGTGCGTCACTGGTGGTTCCTGGCTGCCACAGCTGTATCCCGGGCCACTGCCTCTAGGAGAGGGGACAGAGCAGTCCCTGCAGGCAGCCCATGGCAGGGGCTCTCTGCACAGTTCCAGGGCCCTGGGCTGCACTGCTTGGCCTCCTCAGGCTGCAGCGAGTCAGACAGACAGACAGCTGTGCTATGTGAGCCCTGTGAGAAGGTACCAGCTATGTCTGGGCAGACAGAGTTAAAGAGAGGTAAAAATGTTGGTCTACTAAGAGATGTCTCAGGGCCAGAATCACTTGGACTGAGACCAAAGTCCTTTAAATAGGAGAGTGCTTGATTATTCAGCTGGCCATATTCAAAATTGATCTTGCTTTGAGTAACCTCATCTAGGATTTTTGCTCTACTTTCCTGATCTTCAGAGCAAATTTGCTCCCCATTTTGCTTCAAATGATACAGACTGCTAGATTGGAAACTTTTCTCATAGTTATATTGGTTTGTGCTGGGAATACTGGGATATTCTGGAATTTGAGCAATGCAGCTGCATTCATTTTGCAACAATAACTTGTTTTTGTACTGAGACATCTTATGAATGATACTGTTCATTTCATTCCCAATATATTTGTCTTCCAGGTGCTTGTTTTCATAGCTGATTTTTAATGATGCCACCTGTGTTACACAGTGCTCTAAGAGCTGCACTATGTTAGTGCTGCTCTCTGTTGGTGTGGGGCTCATGTAGCTCTGGAAGTGATTGAGGGTTAGAGGCTGTGGTGGTTTGTCACAGGAAATAGAGAGAGAGTGATACATTGGTTTATTTCTGTCTTCCCTCTCAAGGGGATCTCGGAGTGAGGTCGCAGCAGTCTTGTAGGAGTAACATGATTCTACTTCGTGATTATCATCTGATGAAGGATTTTCAGAGCTCTGGAAGCTACTCTCTCTGTTCAGCTTTTCTGGTAGTGGGTCTTTATCTCTGGATATCTCATATCCCAGTGAAATTGCTACCTTCTCATTCTCAGTTGAAGATGTCTGCAGGTTGTCTCTGTTAGCCTGTGATTGTGGTGCACAACTTGATGATCTAGTGGTTTCCACAGTCCCAGGTGTAGAGAAGTCCTCGTGGTGACTCCCTTCTCTTCTTTGGAAATCCAGATCAGATGTGTTCAGGTAGGAGTCCAGGCTGTGGTCTCTTCCAGCAATGTTTACTGAAGAGGCCTGGGTTCCGTGTTTGCTTTCCTCCAAAGGCACGCATACGTTACGTGTACCAGATTCACCCTTGCCTGGTGTCTCCTGCTGAGCTTCTGTGCTCCCTTTCTGCTCTGGACTGTGACTGGGCAGGATCAATGAATCATTAGACTTTTCTGGCTGTGATTGAGGACTCTGAAGAGAGTCAGGGGAGGAGATGAGTCCTGAGTGTTTTCGTAGCCAGTTTATTATCCCCATGGTCAGGGAAAGCTCAGTATCACAGAGCTTTAGCAAACATTCTTTGCCTTTCCATGTGCTGTGGAAAAAACCCTGGCTAATGATGTCTAGAGTTGGTTGGGAAGCCATGTTCTCCTCAGCTCCAACATGAAAGCTGTAAATGGACAAAGGGATTTCAATGGCTTGCTCTGAAACACTTTCAGAGGCACACAAGTCATCTTCAAGGATAGGGTTTACTTTGACTTCATTTGGGTCATAGAAGAGCTCATAAAGGGCATCTCCACTGTAGCTGTCTCTTGGAAATCTACCTGGTACAGCAGGGGTCTGAGCTTCCTTCAGTTCATCATCTTGTCCAGGAGAGAATGAATCATAGTAGCCTTCATCACTCGTGGATGTGGATTCCTGGTTTTCACTTTTTGGTGTTTCTGTTTCTGTGGAGCTGGCTTTGGAATTGTCGCCTTCTTTATCAGGTGACGCTTGGGGGTCTGTGGCCAGTACAGCAGCCTGACTTCTATCCTTTTCTGTGTCAGAACCAGGTATCTTCAGTAACTTCTTTTCAAACAGAGCACTGTGATGCAGCCTTACTGATTTGTTGATGTTGTCCCAAAACTTTGCAAATTCCACTGTCTCATTCTGGCCAGGAGAGGCCAGCTGCTCCACCCCTCCTTGGAAGGAGCCCATGGCAGGGCTGTCTTTGTGCTTGCTTCGCCTCAGCAGAAGGTCTTTGCTGTTCTCCAGCTCCAGGTGAGCAGAGCTCTCATCAGCAAAGATTTCCCCACAGCCAGTGAGGGAGTCAAAGCTCTTCAGGGAGGCAACATCTTCACACAGGGCATTGCAGTAGTCATAGGAGGAGTCAGACTGCAGTTCACTGTCTGAGCAGTCCTGTGACAAGCAATCAGCTGCACAAGTTTCTCCAGTTTTGAAAAGATACTTAGCAAGACGTCCAGACAACTCACTCTTGCAGCCTGGAGAGGACAGGTTCTTGTCCTTCTCCACCAGAAATGAGAGGCTGTCTGGTTTATTTTTTCTTATATGAAATATATCTCTGAGCCCTTTCTTAGATCTCTTGAGGGAAATCCTCTTCCTGGGAATGGTTTTTGCGACAGCTGGTACAAAAGGCATCTGTGGCACAAAGTTCCTGTAATCGATCATCTGACTGCTGCATGCAGACTGGCTGGGGCTGACCACACACTCCTTCTTACTGCTGGAGCTGGACATCCCTGAAAAGCTGATGCTGTTGACAAGTCGGCCCTTGCCCTTTCCAAAGAAACCCTCCTCACAAGCCCCGCTGCTGGGGCTGCAATTCTCTGTTTTGTCAGCCTCAGCAACGCAGTCATGCGTTTTACTCTTCCTTACAAGCTTGTAGGAGGAGCCTGATGCTTTCTCTAGGTTGTGACCACCAGCTTCATTCCTTGCTGCTCTGGTAGAAAATCTGTAGTTCTTGTGTGTGGCCAAACATGCCAGCTGGACTTCGGCCACACTTTGGTTTCTGTCCAGAGCTGCCTTTTTGTCTTTGCCCATCTCATCTTTGTTGGTAGGAGCTGCATGCACTGGTGGCACTTTCTCATGTTGTACACTGGATTTTATGAAGGTCTTTCCTCTCTTGAGCTCCATACTGCTTCCTCACATCTGTTTCTGTAAAGAAAACAGCAGAATGCAACTGTTGTGAGGTTGGTGGGCAGCACTGTTAAATTTTGAAAGCAACTGGAGAACAAAGGAAGGGACATTAAGAATTATAAAATTGAGCTTCTCTGCCATCAGATATTTCCATCATTGAGTCATGGTACTGCATGAGAAACAGATTGAGTGAAACTAGAGGTGTGTTGGCTGGAAGATTCAACATGGAGAAAGCAGTGCACATTATGGATTGGTAGTTGAGGCTCAGAGAACATTTTGTCTGTTAGAAATAAACAGATTTGCAATGAGGATTATGACATTAGAATGACTTTTAACAAGGTAAAGGTCCTGTTCTGAAGGTAGAAGAGGCATCAACAAAAAGCAATGCCTGAGAAACTCCAACATGCAAATGTGTGTATCAGGTAGGCAGCAGTTCATAGATCTGTACCTTAGAAGAGGACAAAAATCTTAAGTTAGGAAATCTCCTGAGAAAATGGATCAAACTTTGGACACACAACACTTGCTTTATATTAAAATAATCCCTATCTGTGAACAGAAAATCCATAAACCTTGCTATTACCCTGGAAGCATGCAGAGACTGAATTACTGATTTTGCTCCCCTCTGAGCATAATATATAATTTTCTACACTGCTACTTTTATTGTCAAAAATCAAGAATGCCATATTGAAAATCATTGTTAGTCATGACAAAACCGTCACCTCCAATTTACAAAGACCAGTGTAGCACACAGAGGCACTGCCACATTGAGTCTGCACCGTGCATTGATTAGCTATTTCTAAAAATACTCTAGTACCTGCATCAATGCCAGTTCCAGGCTCTGTCTAAAAAGTTTAGTATTGAACCTGTTCTATGTTTTCATAAATCTAATTAGTCATTAATTATTTTAGCCAGTCACTTTCAGTTTTCTGGCAGTTCTTTTGTAGAAAGATCTGCTCCTTTCCTGTTGTGAATCAACTTGGATGTTGAGTAAGTCAATGGATTTCCATAAAGGTAGGTCAGGGACAAAACCAGCACTGCCTAAAAGCTGTTGGACCAACCAGGTTTTTACTTGGTGGGAAACAGCACAATAACTCCAAGTCCTGTTCTGGAAAGAATGTGCTTGGATCTCTCCTGAATGAAATCTCATTTAGTGATTTATCTTGTTTAGAATTGGTTAGACATAACTAAACAATTGGAGACACTGAACAGGAGATTTTAAATTCAGCACCAAGACTAGGCTTGTACTCCTAAAACAGAACTTAAAGCAGTTTCCAGGCTATTTTGAACTGTAACAGCTGTCTGTAGCCTCCAGAAGCTTTCCAGTTGCCAGGCCTTGCTGGAACAGCCACACTCTGACCATCACCTCACAGGATGTGGGACTGTGTATTTGGGAGCACTCCTCCAGCAGGCAGATCAGTGACAGCCCCTTTCTTATAGAAGCTGCAAACTAACAGGTGATTAGCAATATTTACAAATAAATGTAAGTCAGTGACAAAAGGCAGAGAACATAAGGGCAAAGTGTGAATATTTGACATGTGGTGGAAGCATGGTGGGCAGTGATAGATGGGTGTCTATCACTGTGATTGAGATGTTGGCACATTCACTTGCACTTGGCACTACATGTGAGTGTTACAGAATATTCTTAATGAAAGCCAGTAAACCTTTTACTACCCTGTCAGGTATCTGGAGTTCACTGATGCTGCGGGAAACTTGTTTTGCATATTTAGAAATAGGTCACTGGGACACGATTACACTCCTCTTCTGAAAAGCAAGGTGTGATCGACAAGCAATTCAGCGTGCAGAACTCCAGCAGGGTTGTGAAAACAATCAGAAAAAGCTGGTGGAAGACCAGTTATTAATATCCCAGAAACAGTGTCTGACATCTCAGTCCTTTGCAAGCGCAGAAATAGGTACTGTGTCCCTGTGTCCCTGATGCTGCCGAGAAGCTCCTCAGAGGTCTGTGGCAATGGCAAGTGCCAGCCTTACAACAATGTTGTGTAGGACTCTGAGGTCCTGCAGCTGTTTCTGCCCATTCTGAGTATTAAGCAAAGGTTACTTTTGTAGGATATCGCATATTTGGGAACTTTTCTGCAGATGCATTTAAAAGGCTTTTAGGGATGGATTTATTTACTGTCAAGTATGAAATGTATTAAAAGCTAAGAATCTAGGATGACATTAGATAATCTTTGGAATAAAGTAATGTTTGATCTGAATTGTATCTCCTTGATAAGAAACACAATGAATGACCAGTTTGATAGCTGGGTCTAGAAACTTCAAGGCTTATTCTTCTGTCTTTTTTTTTTAATAGATTAGATTAACAGTTTTATCTTGAAAGCCAAAATGGCCCAAGTAACATTTTTACTGAGAATATCTGTAGTACAATAATCTAAGATACACTGATGGTAGCTGATGCTGCCTTTTCAGTTTCTTCTGATAAGGAAAAAAGTGTTAGCTGTGGTTTTTGTTTTGTGGGGATTTTGTGGTTTGGTTTGTTGGTGTTTTTTTAAATCTTTTATATATATATATATATAATCACCAGTTTTTTTATTCTAATTATTTAATGTTACTATTTATTCCCATATATTCTATTTCTAATACTCCCTCAGGATTCATGCCAGACTTAGTATCTAGTTCATTGTGTCATCCTGCTTACTCTAAGGCTGTCATATCTTTGTAAAACTTCCCCATTAAAAAGGTTATTTAAAATGAACAAAAGAAAGGGAGGACTTCCTCAGTCAACTCTTTGAGGGCTCCTCAGGAGAGACTACCAGAGTCTGCAGATTTTTTAAAACATTCATCTTAGATGCTGTTTGTAACTTCCCATACTCTGAGTTCTTCTTCATACTCATGTGGTGTAAACTATCAATGAACTTCTTTCCAAAAATAGATCAGAAATATTTATGTGATGCTTCTCTATATATGTATCTATTAATACTTTTAGCCTTTTTCGTTGTAATGGATTATACCATGATAACTTTTTTTTTTTTTTGTCTCTGCAGGGACACAAGTTTTATCTCTAACCCCAGAAGCTGTACCAGTGAAGTTAGAAACAGATTAAAGTGCTGTAAGGGAAAGTTACCCTCCAGTGGTTATGTAAAGCTAAATCAAAATTCTATGAAAAATTATTACAGCCATTTAAAACATAGTACATTTTTCTGGGATTTCTTGACCCATGCACTCAGCTACACTAGTGCCTATCTCTGTTCCTTTTCAATTATTCTTCTCTTGGACTTGCAGGATATCACTTATTCCACAGGGATAAAAGATATATGAGGGCCTGATTTCCATCTTTGCAAAGGAAATACAATTTGCAATTAAAAGTCACTGTAAAAAAACAAAAACCTGTGGAAACTAGCAGTCAGTGTACTGAGAGTCTCAATGTTTTCTTCATTAATAACAAAACGGTTTTTTACTATCTGCAAAATTGCTCATGGAACATGTTTAAATAGAGGACATCCTCAAATCTTACACAGGGCTACAGTTTAGTTGTGTTTTACAATAAGGTGGGGTGTAGCAGCAGCATTGAGACTTCCCATCCACAGTAAACAGTAGTTTTTATCTGGCTTGATCAGACCAGCTGTTCACTTTTAGGATTTCACAGGTGTCTAAGCAGGCAATTAGATCCAGATTTGAGGCTGATACAATAATGGAAGTAAGGTTTTCTTTTAAATTTGGATAATATTGCACATAAAATGCAGAGTTACCTCATGCTCAAACATATACCATCTGTGCAGGGTGTGTCACAGCCTTTTCCTAAAACCAGGAGGTTTTACTGCATCTGTGATTCATCTAAAACTAAATTAAAGTTTTAGAATGGAAAGATGAACACATTCCTGTGGGCTGAGGAGACTTGATTTTAGGGCAATCAAAGCAATTGCTTCTGGATCTGGGTTATGAGGACCTGAGCAAGACTGAGTTAGGTAACTGTTCTGGTTAATAAGAGCCATATTCAGATGGCCTAAATCCTCCTTAAGTCCAGGTCGATGTACAAGGGCCAGAGAGGGGCGCAATGGAGCCAGATATTCATTAGGAAAATGGGTGGAGGCAGGATTCAAACTGGGCAGATATTGCCTCTGTCATGTGAGTCAAAGAGAGGGGTCACATTTGCCTCTGCCCATGGCGCCAACACTTCCTGCCAGCCATCCACAAGTTTCCCTCTGTGGTGGAATGTGAGAGAGCCTTGCTCTGGGTTTTTGGCTGGGTCAAAGTTGTTCTATCTTGCTAGCTTATAACAGAGTAGAAAGGTTTGTTTAGGTTATCTTCAAAGAAAAGGTAAAACATCAGTTCTTTTGCATGTAATTCTAGGAATACCATCCTACTGGGAAAGTAGAAGTATCTGTTTCAGCAAGGTTGCATGGATTGAAATTACTATTACAAGGAGGAAATTTAGATAAAGTCTCCAGCTTCTGCAAGTTTGGTTCAAAAATAATTTTGCTCAAGTAGGAAAAATGTAATTGACATTCATTTATTTCAAAATCTTATCAGCTATCCACCTTGGACCTCTCTTACTTGCTTGTTTGATGTGTAATTTATATATAGCCATCTCTCTTGGACATAGAAATAGGTAAAATTCAGAATATAGTGGTTTTGAAGGGGAGATAGGAGTGTTCTTTCTTTGCATTTATATCACTCTTACAATTAGCAGGTTTTGGAGATGGTGCCCTGTCTCTTGCTAGCAGAGTTCTGCATGTCACTTGGCACCTGAATTTCACCTCCCTCCAAGCATTTTCCTTTTATTAAATGAAAAAGTTGATAAACACTGAATAGTCTTTCAGGCTTTTTAATTCAAAAATAAGGAAAAACCTCTCTTTGTACTGCTTTTATGTTTTCAGATACAAGTTTGGAGTGAGTCCAAAATCCCTTTTCCATAAGTGGCTTCATGTCAATGAGACTTAAGATGCTGAATATCAGAGGTACCTTTGAAAATGTTACCTTGCTTTTCCATCAGAAATTGTAGCATAATTAAATTTCCTGAAATCATCTCTTTGGTTTGGGTATATGGCTTCAAATCTATACATTTCAAGATGAAAATTTTTTTTAAATATTTCTTGATAAATCATGTAATGGGAAAAAGGAGAAGAACATAACACTCTGGGAGGCTCTCCCAATTCTTAACCTCAGGATGATTTTTACTGGCCACCAGTTGGAAGTCCTAAAATGCAAAAACAAGCAAGCGTGAGGTGGTGAAAGCTACAGCTACTTTTAAAGTCAGTGAACAACACTAATTTTAATGTTTAGTATCTGATCAATTAGCAGGGTATGAGGAACAGCTGGTGCTCCCAGTAAAGTGTGTGGCAGGGGTAGATTTTTGGAATAAGACTGTTTATTTACAGGCAAAAATATTAACTCTCTATCTGAGAAGATGAAAGTTATTAATGCTAATAATCATGAACATATATTCCATTCTGTTAATTTGATTTTTAATTGCAAAGCAGAATACTGCTTCCTTGCCAGAGGGTAGTGATAGTCTCACTGCAGTTATTGTAACACTGTTTCTAGCAAGCAAATAAACATAACAGTTCTTCTGGTAAAAAGCAAAGAGGATTTTAAAGCAGGGCTCATCTTCTCCCTTAAACTGATTACCCTGCTACCATCTCATCTCCATTAGAAAGCAGAAAAGAACAGGGTGGAAAGGCTGGAGGATGTAATCAGGGACAGTCGTGATTCAGGAAACAGCAGAATGTTTATTTTTAAAGGCGCCTGCGTGACACACAAACCTGCATTGAGATCATGCCTCTCCTTAGGAGTACGCCTCTCATCACCCTTAGTGGCTCTATCTTATCACTCCCCTTAATCATTTGTCTCTCTCGGGTAACCCAGGATGCCTAATTATTTGCATATACATTTAGGTCAGGCAATGGCTTTCTCATGAAGAACCGGCAAAAAGCATATGGGTGTGTTTTTAATTCAGCCCTCATTCCACTGAGCACACAAAGTAAATTCTTACACTCCTCAGCAGAATACTAGAAAGATGTGTAGTTAAATGCTTAATCTTATTAGCAACGTGCTATAGGGAAGTCTGAACCTTCCTTTAAGCCCTGACAACTGTTTTGTGGAGCTCAGGATTTTTCATAGTAAAATTAACCACGTTTCTACTCCCAGCACACTGTCCTGCTGCGTGCTGACAGGAGGGATCTCTGGGGGCACAGCAACACCCACAGCATCCTGAGCCCCATGTGGGGCACCCACAGCATCCCCCAGCTCCATGTGGGGCACCCACAGCATCTCTCAGCTCCATGTGGGGCACCCACAGCTTCCCCCAGCCACGCATGGGGTGTATGGCAGGGCAGAAGGAGGCTGAGCCCACGACAAAAGGAAGCTCCTTCTCTAACAAAACCTCTGCACCCCTCACTGAGTTTTCTTCTATACCTGAGGCTGAAAGTAATGTAGCTGGCTTGAAATGTTCCAATTACATCATGTAAAAGGGCAGCTTTAACTCCTGCACAGGGAGCTTTTGAATCATGCCTGTATTGCTAAGAGAAGGCAGCAGAGCAGAAATTTCCACTGCATACCTGAGAAGGAAACAGGGCTTTTTTTCCTTGCCCTGACCAGCAGCCTGTTGGTACCAGACAGTAAAGTGTTAACACTGACAGCTTTGGCTGTCCTCAGTAATTTATTGCTTTAAAAGGAGATAGGATGTGCATTTTTATAGATACAGGCACAGACTTGCCAGATGTATGGAAAAAGAAGTAAAAAGCAATGCTTCAAAAACAAGCAGTCATCCCAAAATAATACTCACTCAGAGTCGCTGTGAGTGTCAGAGCAAAAGAAAAGCCACTGCACCAGAGCAAACGAGGCAGATCACAAAAATCCTACTCACCATGTTTTATCACTGAGCAGAAATCCTCTGTCTCCTAGCCCTGCTCCCGAAGCTGGTCTTTATCCAGAGGCTCCTGTGATGCTTTTCAGATTCTGAGGGGCTGGACCACTGCTGCTCTCCAGTGTTACTCTCCACCCCCTGTGTTTTCCTCCTCCTTCTTCCTTCATCCCCACCCCCTCATTCCTCCAGCTTGTAGCTTTTTCGTACCTTACATAGATTCTAAGCTTCCACATGGAGCTTGATATAGGAAAGATGCTTATTTCAGCCATCTGCTTGGTGCCATGGAAATGCCTCCTTTGCTTTAGGAATAAAAGCAAGGAGGTAAGCTCGACAGTTTCTGAGCCAGCATGTTGGTTCCTCTCTGTATGACTGCTTATTAAATAGGGAGGAATACATCTAAATGAATTTCATTTCTCAGGTGTTGCTTTGTTTCAGACTAGGATTCAAGAAAAGTGATCTGAATGTGTTTTGGTTAGTGTGATGCTTCACTGGCAGTGTATGCAGGCTATTGGACTGTGCCACCCTTTGTAGAGCTTGAGTAAAAGCTGAAGTTAGAAGGGATTTTGTGTGGAAGCAAAGTGATGTGAGGGGAAAGAGTGACTGTTTCAGCTGCCCAGGGCTGGAGTGCCTGGTGTTAGCCTCATATTGCCTTCAACAAACATTTACCAATTCTCTTTTTAGTCTGACTTCTGCTTCAGTGTGCAGGGAAGGCAACATGTGATGTTACAACATCATTCTTTGTTATATGGATGAGTTTATTACCATCACAAACACCAGGGCTCTAATTTCACGAAAGTGTAAAGCTGGCATCCTTCCCCTGGCCCTCTCCACTTGAAGGGCTCCCAGTCTGATCATATCTTGATTGTCCCATTGATTCCTATCTAAATCCTTTACATCAGCCTCTCCAGGCCACCTGCTTGTTGAAACACCTCTGATGGGGGCATGACAGGAGCCTCTTAAAAGCCAGAGTGTATGCCATGAAGCAGTGAGTTAATCCACTTCAGTAGCTCTCCTGTGAGTTTAGAGCTGCACTCAGGATAACCAGCAGCTGTTGAAGAGTGGTGTATCTGCAGGGAAGCTGCCCTCCTGATGTAGGGGCTACTTCACAGCTGCTCTGAGGCAGCAAACAGGCAGCTCTTGGGTGGCTGAGACAGACAAGTCCAATCCATGGGGGCTTTTATAAAATCTCCAGCTCTGCATGAACTGAATCTGAGCATTCCCTTGCAACTGGAGCAGGTGCATCAGTCAGAGAGCTAATCTCTTCTGTCCCCACATCACAGCAGAAAGGGAACAAAAGCCTTAACCTGCTACCTGTTCTCATCTTCCTTTTCATTGTGTGCTTTTGCTGAATCTTGGAGACAGGGGAGGAAAGGAGCTTGAACTTTTGTGCTGTCTGAGCTTCTAAAGCTGGAAAATCAGCCTGTTAACTTTAAAGCCTGCAAAACAGAGTGTTCCTGCTCTGAATTCAGGCAGTAAGCCACTCAGGTGTCCCTGATGGTAGAGACTGGAAAATTACAACTTGGGGAAAAACCCTGGGTTAAATCCAACCTGCAACATGTAGAAAGTCTTTGTGTGACTTCACCAAGAGACTGGTGGGAGGAAAGAACAGGCTGTGGGTGAGTCCTAGTAGTTCTGGCAAGTAGATTAAGAACAATCATGAGAAGAAATACATTAATTAGAAATAGATTTTAAATTTTAATTTTTAATTTTAAATTAGATTTGATGGGTTACATTCTGCATGAGATATTTATTTTAATATAGGAGGAAGCCTTTCTTCATGAGGGGTATACGAAGCCACCAAATTTTCAGGTGGTATCTTCTTGCTCTGCAGTGATGTTGCTTTTGAGAGCCTCCCCTTGGTTTTGGAAAGAGGAGGCCCATAAAATGCTGAAGCCCTTCTTTGCTCCAAGTAACACCAAGGCTTGTTAGAAGTGCTGATAGACATGAGAATCAATCAGAGGTCACAGCTGTCACCTGTGCCCAGGTGGCCAAGAAGACAAATGGCATCCTGGCTTTTCTCAGCAATAGTGTGGCCAGCAGGACCAGGGCAGTGACCATCCTCCTGTGCTGGGCACTGGTGAGGCCACACCTCAAGTACTGGTCTTGGGCCCCTTGCCTCAAGAAGAATGGTGAGAGGCTGGAGTGTGTCCAGAGAGGGGAATGGAGCTGAAGAAGGGGCTGGAGCACAAGTCTGATGAGAAGCAGCTGAGGGAGCTGAGAGTGTTTAAGCTGGAGAAAAGGGGGCTCAGGGGGATCTTCTCACTCTCCCTGAGAGGAGGCTGCAGCCAGGTGGGGGTTGGGTCCTTCTCCCAGGTAAAAAGGGCTGGGACAGGACAGGAGGAGTTCAAGTTGTGCCAGGGAGGAGTTCAAATTACATATTAGGAAAAATTTCTTCACAGAAAGGGTTGTCAAGCATTGCAGCAGGCTGCCCAGGGAAGTAGTGGAGTCCCCATCCCTGGAAGTGTTCAAAAAGCATGCAGATGTGGCGCTTGGGGGTATAGTTCAGCCATGAGCATCATGGTGGTGCTGGGTTATCTCTTGGCCTGGATGGTCTTACAGGTCTTTTCCAGCCTTAATGATTCTGTGATTCTGGTGCTGATTCCAGGCTGATGGTATTGTCTGAGGAAAACCAGGAGCTTAGATTTTTTTATTTGAAAGTTATTCATACATACAATTTCTGAGCTGAGTTTCTGAACTCTGAAGTGTAGGCATTATAGGTAAAGGCATCAGAGAAGCTATACCCAAATATGCCATGTGAAGAAGGATGTAGGCAACAGAGAGCACTTAAAATTACATTTAAAGCCTACTTCATGTTCAAACCAAGCACAATAAAACAAAATTCGGACAAAATAATCTGGGCAGGGAGGAGCTCTTGCTTCCAACACTGTTTCAGGTAGTTTCCATACATGCAGCCTCTAGAACAGTCTGTTGCTGCTCCTCAGGAACTGGGAAAGCTCTGGTGTAGTGTCCCCATTTGTAACAAATGGCAGCTGTTGTCTCTGTGCTGGAGAAGTTAGAGGGAATCACTCCAGACCTGGATGAGATACTCAAAACTGTTTTTGGAGATTCATGTAAAGCATCTTCTGTGATGAGAGATCTCCAGGTTTTAGGATGTTTACTTTGGACAGAAATTTCCAGCTTTAGAGTCTTTTCTTTCCCTTCTTCATGGGAAGTAGCTTAAATCTATCAGTCATCCATGGCTACAGCTGTCCACAGCTGTCCATGGCCATAACCTGCACAGACCTAAATCACAGTGGCACTGCAGGCACTGGTAAATGCACAGGATGCTGCATAGCAGCTGATCCATGGTAGCCCTAATGCATCACAGTAGAGCTTTTTTTACTTCCCAAATAGTCCTCAATTTGCAGTTCCCTCAACTACCCTTTTCTGCTATCACTTCATTTCAGGCTATTTCACCACGGCTGTTGATCAGCTTGGCTCAAAATGTTGGCAATTGGAGAACCTAATAGTCCTCTCTTATTAATTCTGATTCATTCAGTCTATCCAGAATTGTTTGGGGCATCAGTGGGCATAAAAGGGAAGGGAAATGAAAAACCTGTAAGTGAGGGGCCCGTGGCACAGCTCCATCTGTTTAGCAGATGCACACAGCCCCTGGCATGGCAAGTAGGAAGAGGGCCCTGGAGGGAAGAGGGGCTAAGGAATGCACAGTCCCTGGTGAGGGAAGAGTAGGGTGGCAGGGATCCTTGGGGAAAGGAGGAGGAAAACCCTCCTGAGGGGCAGTATGGAAACACAGGGAGGGAGTTTTTAGATGAAGCAGGCCCAGCCTCCCAGAACATGGATACCTGAGTCTCCTCATGGTGGGTAATGTTTGCATCCAGTGATTAAAGACAACTATTAGCATAAGAACTCACAAAAAGCAATCAATACGATTTTTTAATTTTCTGCCATGGAAGAATGTAGCAGATTCTTTAACCTTGAGACTCAGAACTAAAGTGTTGCTGAGCTAGCTCTATTTTTTTTCCAAGGAATTGCTTGCAGACTGAATTTGATCCAGGCTATTTCCTGTCCGTGAACTAATGAGGAGTCTAACATCCCCAATCCAGTTTCTGCTAACATCAGGTTAAACTTAATTATTCATGGATTCTTATCAGTATTTCTTGGGTTTGCATGTCGAAGAGAATTGGTAATGGGATATGGAGCTTTTTCTGTCCAGATTGCTAGCAGGAGCCTGCCCTAGGTTGAAGGGAGCAATCCTTGCTACTTAGCTGACTGCTTCCCAGGGCTTTCATTAAGTTAATTGCCACTCTCTTCTCAGTTGCTTGGTGAGCTAGTGTATGCTGCAAATTTTAGAATCATGAATTGCTGTTAATAACATCAGTACTTAGCAAAGGAAATGAAAAGATTCTTATCCACAGATTTCTGCAAGGGTACTCAGCCTCAACATCTCCTGCTTGTCTTCCCTGGGAGGCACTGACATTTCCATATTTGCAGCCAAGGGGATGATGAGGTGCAGCGAGTAGGGTCACAAGAGCAAATTATGGTATTAAAAAGCTTGGCTGTGCTGCCTCCCAGCACCAATAATGATGCCATCAGAGGCAGGAAGGAGTGCCCAGTGCTTCCAGAATGAGACTGATCACATTCTTATTGTAGCTGTTCTGGGGACTCTGGGTGACTGATTGTAAACTGCTTGTTGCCCCAAAGAATTTAAAGGGCTTTTGAGGAAAAAAAGAAAGTATTGAAGACATTTCTCCATGCTTGTGTTGGAGTCGTGACTGCTCTTAAACTTTCTGCTTTAAACAAAAAGCTCTTGAGTAATAAAGATTTGTCTATAAAATCAGTGTGGAAAAATTATCTGCATTATATGCTAGGAAGAATTATGCCAAAAGAATTGTTTCACCAAATCATGAAAAACCCTAGAGACCAGAGACAACACCTGGGAGGGACAAGAAACCTCAGGGACCTGAGTATAGAAACATTAAAATACAAGGCATGTTTTCAGAAGCTCTTTCCTTCGATATGCATGTGTGTCCAGACATCTGTCCAGATGAGGCCAGAATACCTCCAGTTTATTGAATTTCATTAACAGGCACTGCTGTCTAAAAGGCAACATAAGTATTCAGCATAAAGCATGAGGATGGCAAAATGTGCTCTTCCACAACCACCCTAGTGCAACCTATAAGCAAAATTTCCTCAGCTCTGCTGAGGAAGATGCTGTTGTGATGCCTTGAGGGAAGGTTATAGGAAATATGTTATTACTGTTTTGTGTGACTTGGTTTCCCTGCTTAATTTCATATTGCTCTCTGCCTGAACTCATCAAATGCTCTGAAGACTTTGTTAAAGACTCAGTCAGGAAGCTGAGAAAAGAGATTTAGGTATAAGTAGCCATAGATACACAGCTTCAAATAATAGATACAGTCCATCAGGGAGGCAGCAACTCTTCCAGTGGCTCTCATGGGACAGCCTCTCAAACAATATAGTTGGGATCAAAGGAGGCTTAAAAGCAAAACAGCTTAAATATGAAAGAAGTGAGTAGTCATAAAGTTAGTGAGAATGAATGCAATAACACAGCAGGTTCAGGTCTAAATGCAGGGACAGCAGCACACTGAGCTGTGAGCAGGACAGGCTGCTGCTCCCTTTTACTGCTTCAATTCTTTTATTTCATATCCCAGTGAAATAAATGATCATGTGCTGCATAGAAGCTGGCTTGCTCACACTGCAGAAGATATATCTGCCACAGGGTCTTGTAAAGGAGTCCTCATGGCTGGTATGGAGGCCAGGAACCAAATCACAGGTCCTGTTCTGAGGGGAGAAACGTCTTGGCTGAGTGCAATTGGTTGGTCCTCGAGGAAAAGGAGCACTACAGCCAGTTTTGAACTGTGAGAAGTAGCCCTATGCTGTGTGTCAAACCCCACTGGTCTGCCAGGCAGTATTTAAATGCAGGCAAACAAAAGAACATTTGGAAGATGGATGAGAGATGAAGCCTTTGAAATTGCCAGCAGTGCAGTTGGTAACAATGTGGTTAGCAATGCTTCTGCCTGATTTACTCAGTGGAACATGCATTTTGGAAATAAATCTGTGTGTTTGATTTATGTTGTTAGTGGCAATGTCACGGACAGATTTCATTTTGAAGTGGCAAGTTGTAAATCTCAGAAGACAATAAACCATACAGTTTTAAATGCAGTTTGCTAGCAGACCTAGAGATAATTTTGGCAGTGTTGGTTGCTCTTGTTCTCCTGCCTTCCACATCCTGAGTGGTAGCAGCCAACTCCAGAAGCATTCTGTCTGCTGCAGCCTGAGCTGCCATCACAGCTGGAAGGTGAAATCTCTGACTGTGTTTCTCAAAATCATCAAACGTTGTTTGTAGTAGAGTATGGCATTACAAGCAAGGCTCTTATGCTAGTGAAATATGACCCTTAATATATTTTTGCAGTAACAGTAAATAAAGCAGTAAAACTGAAAGGACTCAACGTCTGATGAAATGCTCCATTAGCAGATCGTGAGTACTGACAATGTCAAGGTCATCATTTGGTTTGCAGTTACACTAATTACCAGCAGGTTTTAAAATATGATATCTTATGTGTCTTGTAGCTGGCAGCCTATTTAGAGAGGGATGATTTGCTGAGAACTATTCTTTGGGTTTGTCCTTTCACTGTTCTGGCTCCGGCCATCACTCTGCAACAAAACAATCTCTCACAGTGGTTTGATTTTTCACAGAGGGGTTATTAAAGTTTTTGAGCCAGCTGATAGGCCTAGGAAGGACTCAAGCATATCAATCTGTTACATCTTTCTCTAATGTATCTGCAGAAGCCATTTTTGAGGCAGTAGTTGCGTGCCAGTGCAGGGCTGGAAGATGGAACCGTGGTTGGAAGGACAGCCAGCCAGGAGCCAAGCCCAGTGGGGCCATGCAAGTGGGGCTGTGTTAGTGTGGGGTGCATGCTCTGTTCTTTGCTGCTGTGTGTTGAGGAGGGTGGTAAGCCTGTAAAACAGGACACTTTGATTTAGGGAAAGAGATTCAGAAATTATTCTTGAGCTTTAATACAGAGGTTAAAGAATCATAGAATGGTTTGGTTTGGAAAGTACCTTAAAGTTCATCTCATTCCAACCTCCCTGCCATGATCAGGACATCTTTCACTAGACCAGACTGCTCAAACCCCCATCCAACCCGGTCTTGGAGAGGGCAATTTCTTGCCCTAAAAGGCACTTACAGAACCTGCACCTTTGAAAAAGAGTAGTTTATTCATAATACCCCTGTTTCTATGTACCAGCTTTGAAACACCTTACAGGGAGTCCAATTTTTCTTTAAAACCAGACACCTTAAGGTGCTTCAAAGCCTTGGTATGTTGGGATTTTGCTGGGGGAAAAAAAAAAACACAGCAGGTGACTGATGAGTTTGCAGAGTTTGAGTGGGAGCTGTATGAGAGTGAAGTGGGGAGTGCTCCTGGCTGCACAGTTATAGCTGTGAAGTCATTTGGAGCTTGGCAGTGTCTCAAAGAGCCTGGTTCTTTCAGAGCTGACAGAGTGGTATCTCAAAGTGGACAGAAGCCAACCACAAAATGAGTTAACTTCTTCCTCAGCTCATTAAATGAGTTGCCCAGTGAAGAATGAAGTCTGGCTTCACACATAGGTAGAAGTGTTGTCACAGAAATGGTATGAGGGTGACAGACCTTGATTTCCTCATTTGTTGCTTTAGTATGAAGTCCTGTGCAAGAAATGTTGCTGCATCCCCTCACTCGATGGGGAGGGGGTCCTGTGGTGGACACCCTGCAAATCAGAGTGCCAGATGGGGCTGGAGGAGGCAGCTTTCCCTGCCTTTGGCTCTTTTACAGATGTTTTCCCTAATGCCAGCATGGATCAAACCCAAGTTAGTCTGCTCCAGATTGGGAAGCATTGCCCTAGTAATTAGAAATTACCTAAAATAACAAGGTGCTGCAATTCCTGAGCAGTGGAAGAACCCAGGTAATATGCAGAGCAGCATGAGTCAGGGAGGAGGCCAGCTCTGAACTGCTGTGATCTTCCCACAAGTGCTGCAGCCTGTGGCAGTGAGGAGAGGAGTGGGAGCCAGGAGGGCAGGAATCACCTGCTTTCCCATCAGGTGAGTCTGTGTTCTCCCCAGACACTCTGATCAGGGCTTCTAGATTATCTGGCAATAATATTGTTTTCCCCATCCCACAAAGGTCTTTTTTCAATAACAGGTGTTAGAAGTTGGGAATTTTTTGCCTGATCTACATGATGTGTGCTGCTGTTTCCAGGTGAAATGTCTGATGTAGTTCTGATTATTGAGGTGCTGGCCTGTCACATCCCTTCAGTGTCCAAGCTGAAGTAAAGAAGAAGTAAGTAGTCAATGTCAGCTTCATGGAATGAAATAATTGGTTGCACAGCATTAAAGAGTTTTTAACAGGAACATTTATCTTAGTATTGTGGCTTCTTTTTAGCTTAATTTCCAGATCAGAAAGATTTATGAAATCTTGTTCTTTGTACCTGCCTACTTGCTCCTCCCTTCGAATAACTTCCACACCTATTAGCCAGGTTTAGCCTAACTTGACATAGTGAGAGAGGCCTCAGAAAATACTGCCTTTATTTAAAGGTTTCATGAAACTAGGTAGAGACAGGCTGTGTAATGAGCTCCGTGAGGGGGAAAAGGCTGGAAAAGAAACTCCAATTAAATTGGAAATCAGAAAAGCTGCATTGCTGGCAGGTAAACATGTTAACAAAAGCAGTTGATTAACAAGGTCCCAGAAAAGAAGGTTTTGTTACAGTGCTTGAACTATTACTTCATATGTAAATCAGAGAGGGGGAAAACCTGTTTACTAAGCAGCAATGCTTTTATAAGCTCTATATATAGTAGTAAATAAAACATGAGAAAATGGCAAAAAACTTAAATATGGGCTATTTTCCCATGCTTTTGGAAAGCCTAATTGTTTTCCAGATTCACTGTGGGATTTTTAGGTAACCCTGCAAGTGCTGTAGACCCCCACTTCTCACCCTCCTCACTGCACAGATGGGAGAATTAATGTGAAGGGATGCCAGTATTTCCTGGGTTATCACAGTTGTTTGACCAGAGAATCTGACTCAGAACATTCGATATTTCTGTGAAAAATTACTGAGTCCCAGCCAGCACCTCTATCTGATTAATTCAATCCAACACCAGAGATGGAGTGTCACACACAAACTAATGCCTTTCTTCTCCATCACACTGTGCTGCCTGATAGTGTCACTGAGCCTTTTTTGCACTTGTATTAATGAGAACAAAAACTGAAACTGAGGGGTTGGGGGAGGAGGGAGGGTCTCGTTGTTGTTGTTGTTGTTGTTTCCTTTTTTTGAGCAAAGATTCCCGAAGTCTTAGTCAAAGGAAATTAGTTTTAGGAAATGCACACTTCTGTAGCACAGGATCCTGCAGTGAGACAGGCTCGATTCCTTGTTCCACAGGCTCTCCTGGGGATGCTGTACTGTCTCAGCAGACAAGCATTCCATCTGGAGAGAAAAACCCCTAAAATGCATTTCTGAGAGGTAACAGCCAAAGATGTCTTTGTTCAGACTGTTGTGAAACGCTGCCTGTGTTTGGGCTGTTGTTGCACACAGAGGCTTCCCACTAGATGGCCCTGCACATCCAACATTGGAAGTGTGTCCACGAGCACACAGAAATAATTTCTTGGCTCTGAATTTCACTGAGTGCTGTCAACAAACTCTATTTTCCACAATCCATGCAGGGCAAGCTCAAGTCATCTAAAGTCCTGAAACTGGGCAGCCTTCCTACATTAAAATACCTTTTTTACTGTCAACCTGTACCCTGAATATATATGATTAAAATCCTGCCTTCTCCTGTGCTGGAGCTATAAAAGTGACTGTTAAATGTGCTTTTCATCCACATATAACAAATTGAGACCTGAGACTTTAGGCTGTGAGACTCTCACGTGTATGTCCATGAACAAAAGAGAGAGCAGTGATATTACATGCTGCTCAGTTGGCTTCTTGCACCTCTGCTTAAAATATTTATATCTGGCAGGGTTTCCTAGGGTGGAAAAACACAGAACTAGACTTTCAGAGGATGTAAACCAGCATTATTAACATTTAAAGAACTGCAATAAACAACCTCAGTGTTGATTTTGGTCAAGGAATTTTGAGAGGGATCTCTTCTGATTCTGGTTCAGCCTACGACAGGCCCACAGGAGGCTGGTTTTGGAGGCATCTTCCTTGGAGTGTGCCAGAGAACACTTCCTTATGTTTGTTCCTCCAAAACCCTGCTGCTTGTCCAAATTACACCTTGCATTTTGCTGATGCTGCCTAGCATTAAATTGCTGGATGCTTGTGACAAGTCTCATCTTCCTGCATGAGCCCTGAGCAGCTTTTCAGTGCTCCTTATTCCCACAGGACAACCCATAACCCATTAGGGGCACACAGCCACTACAAAGCTGGGTACATGAGCCTGAGGGGGGAATGTGTAGAACAGAATTTCTAATTCTGCTGCTGTGCAGGTGCTTACAAAGGGAGTTTCACTAAGGAGCTGACCAGGAGTTTGTGTGAAACAGGTCCTTGGTGCTGACTCGGTGTTTTGTGCACAAATGGCAACTCACAGCACCCGCAGCAATCACACAGCAATTTAAGAGATGAAAACAGGCCTGAGGAAGAGACAGAGGCTGAGGTGTTGCAGGTTTGGAAGGACATGAAAGCAAAAGCCTTCCTTCTCATTTGTGAGGTGACCTGTGGACTTCAGGTCTTAAATGGCTGCAAAATATGAAATAGGTTCAGGACAATTTGAAGTAATGAGTTGCTTGGCAGGAAAAGGGCAAACAGTGGTGTGGGCTACCACCAATTGCAGCTGAGAATGAGTAAATTAAAACTGCTTTTAATAAGGCACGTGTGGTTGACATTCAAGCAGTCCTCAGAGGGGTTAGAAGTTGAAATTAAGTGATCATGACTATCAAAAACAAAAGAAGAAAAAATACCCTAAAGTGTGCTTTTGTGACTAGGCAGAACTGGTGCATTCACTGAGAAGGAAATGCAGCAGGTTAACAAGAATGAGACCAAATACTGCTGTGGGCCCTGGTGAGTGCTCTGTGTTTCACTACATTGCCTTCAAGGGGCTGGAATCAGTTTTCCTTGCTGAGAAGGGTGGTGTTGCTAAATGGTATTATGATAACATAATGAGAAATCAGAGCAGCTAAGTCTTGACAAGGCATCCATCTCGAGTTAATTAAAATAGAGAAGTCATACCATGGTGCCAAGGGAAATAGTAAAAGCACAGATGGGGAGATTTGATTGCTTACTGAGGATTAGTGTGGCTAGTGCAGAGGTCTTAAAAGGACAAAGGGACAATCTGGACAACTTCAAAGCTTCAAACAGAAGTTGAGAATAGATGTGGGCGTGTGAATTGCAGATAGAATAATTTTAAGTGCTATGACTGGTGTGAATTTGTGAAGGGAAAGGCAAGCTTTAGGGTTAACCCAGCATTTGTAATTATGGGAGTTGGGTCTGTGAAGAGGGGTACTTGTACACAGTCTTGGCTTGTCACAATAAATGTCATCACGCTCATACTGCAGCAGTGCCAAACCCAGGCCAGGTCTGTTAAACAAAGACAAACTGTGCCCAGTCCAAGCCAGGCTGGCTATCCATTTCAGTGTTTGAAGGTAGATGTTGGTCCAAGAGCACCTCAGCAAACCAAGTGAGCCTTGGAGGTGCCAGTCACAGCTCTGCTGGGGGGCCCAGTAGCAAGAGGCTTTGTGTTCTAGCCTGGAGGGGGAATGCAGGCAGCAGGGGACAGTGAGAGTGGCTTTTCTGTGCCACATGTCCAGTGCCCACGAGGGATCAGAGCGCAGAAATGTAACTGCATCAGCTGGAGGTGCCTTCCACACTCTGCCTGCTCAGAGCACACTGAATTAGACAGCCATAATTTCTGTCTCTCCTCCTCTGTGCGTCCTCTCGTGGTTGGACTGGTTCCTGCACAGATTGCAAGGCACAGTATGCTGGGGTATTGCATTTGTTGCTGCCTTTATTGGACTGCATGCAGACACAGGAGGCCTGGGCTGATCAGTTCCTAGGACAGGTTTGCACAGAAAAGCCCTTCCTTCCACCACCCTCTCCACCCAAAAAAATCCCCAACACCCAACCAAGGAAAATATCAGAGCAGGAATGATATTTCCATGAGAAGAAGAAAGGGATAGTCTGGAGACAGAAAAAGGGAAATTCCAGAGCAGATAAAAATGGATAAAAATTTCCAGATTATGAAGAGTCTTCTGAAAAATAAATAAGGTACGTAAGTGTAGGAATATGTCTCTTTCCAGTGTTCAACTGATTAGATGCTGCTTAAGCTCTGGATGTCTCTCCATCAGGCTAGAGATCTTCTTGTGCCTAAAAAGGAACACAAGCTGCTTGTTTCTAAGGCTACAATATTAATTGAAAACAAAATCAGTAAATTACTTAGTAGTTCAGAGCAGCTTTTGTTGGGCCACTTGCTGAAATCAGTCCCAATTATGCATAAATTATCAGAGAAGCTGGTCATTTATAGCATGCTAAAAACCAGAAAGGACAGCATGAAGGGTGGGTAGAAGGAGCTGACTCTCTTCCAGTTCATTTACAAAAACAAATACCTTTTTATAATTCTGTATCCCTGCAGACACCCCGTGAGGCTCCAAGGACCCCATTTTGAGTCTGACAAAGAGGGAGTTAACTCACAGCAAGCTGTTCCCCAACAGGCTGAAAGGCTTTGCCTGGTGGGGGGGAAGTCCCCAAGCTGGTGTTTAGTGATGGTTAATAATGGGACAGACTCCTCTCTACTTTGAGAACAGAAAGAGTGGGCCTGGAATCTTGCCAGTAACAGCTTGGGGTGTAGCCTCAAGGGCCCCTGCCTTCCTCTGCTCTGTCCTTCCGTGCCTTTCTCTCCCTTCAGGGCTGAGGTCACTGCTTCTGTGATGCTTTTAGCAGTGTCAAGGTGAGACACTGCCTGTGAAACCAAGTGCAGACCACGGGGCAGGCAGCTCCTGTGTCAGCCCAAGCACACAGCAGGGCTTCAGGAACTCCTGACTTGTGTGAAAAGCCTGTATTCCTCTCTGGTGAAGACAAGCTGAAAGAATTGAGGTTGTTCAGCCTGGAGAAGAGAAGGTTCCAGGAAGACCCTATAAATCCTTCCAGCATCCAGAGGAGTTCAAAGAGGGATTTTGGACAGTGATGTGCAGGACAGGGCCCTGAGCAACCTGGTCTAGTGGAAGGTGTCTCTGCCCATGGCAGGGGGTTTAGATGGTCTTTAAGGTTCCTTCCAACCCAAGCCATTCTTTGATTCTGTGAGACTGGTGGTGCAGATTTGAGGCTGTGGGAGCAGGGGGGTTCCCTTTATGCTGACAACTCAGCTTCCCAGGCTGCCAAGAGCAGAAACAGCCTCAGACACTTTTAGTTGATGGCTTCAGCTAAAAGCAGGGCTCAGTGCTGCACGTCAGAAACTGACTCCCAGAGGGTCTTGACAGCAGCTGAAGAGGTTCACAAATAGGAATTGTGGGAGACTATCAGGACAGAGAGCTGGGGATGAAAAGTGGCACTGTGTGTCTCATTTTCACCTTCATTCCAATCTCCAATAGCAGGCAGGAGACAGAAATAAATAGAGAAGCAGTCTCAGCTTAGAAATTGATGTGGAAGAAATTGGCATGATACTTGGCAGGAAATGAAGAGATACAAGTGGCAGGGCTTGAGATGGTGTCCTGGGGGATGGCACACATAATTCCACAGCTGCTGTGCTGGAGCTGGCACTGATGTCACTGTGCTGGTTTGAACACAGCTCAGGCAAGATCCAAAATCATGAGAGTATTGTGGGCTTCCCAGAGAGACTAGGTGTTTGAAAGGGGGAGGAGTCCTGGGGCAGATGGTATCAGGGTGACCACCAGAACATCTGATGGCGCTTCCAGGAATGGGAACTGCACAGGAGTGTGTGCCCCTGAACAGCTCCAGAGCATCACTGCAGGCCTTCAGTCAGAGACTGGGGCAGTTCTGATGTGGTTCAACTCATAGCTTGTTAAAATAGCCTATTAAAAAGGGTTGCTAATTCATTTAAGTTTTCTTCCTGTATGTGTTGCCTTGAAGATTCTGTGATCTATAGCAGTTCTGTGCATGTTTGTATTTCCCTTAGTTGCTATCCATTGTGCTGGGCTGGCATTGAAATGTTTTATTTGGAGCAAGAGACTGCTGCTTTATGAGAGGAAAAAACAGCTCAATTAAAAGGACCTAGGAATTCCTGAGAAAATGCTGAGAATGGATTAGAAAAATAGTCTGGTTTCTAGTCACCCCAGTAGCTGGGGTGTTTGCCTGTGAACAGCTGAGCTGCCTCTGAGATACCTGGAAGCAGTTGGGAGCTGCTTTTGGCTCCAGGTGCTGCTTAGGATAACAGTAAAGGAAAAAAAGGATCTCTTCTCTGATGCTTCTCATGAACATCTTTTAATGAGCAGGAATTTGGATTGGAGAAGAAAGAAACAAGTAATTAAACTAGAAATGAAAATAACTGTGTTTTTTAGTGAAGATCTCAGCTTGCTGTTCTGCCCATGGCTCAAACTCTCCCTGTTGTGAGCTGTAACTCTGCCAGTTTGGTGAGAAGTTCTGGACATATTGAGGGGTGATGTGCCCTCCTCTTTGTGCCTGTGGAGGTCACCAGGAGAGTATGACTGATGTGGGCTTACACAACAGTACCCCCCCACAAAATATTTTTTTTTAAATCTGTTTTCTTTTTAAGTTTGGAACATTTGTGTTCGTACTCCTACCTTAACAGTGTTTTCCTAACATGAAGTCTGAACCTCCGGTGTGAGAGGACAGGGTATTGCTATGGAAATGAGTGCAGCAGTACAAAGCCATTGTTAGAACAACAAGGCAGAGTCAGGCCTCATGTGGAGAAAATCTAATTTTTAAGCACCTGTGCTGGATAAGTAACAAAGGAGCTGCTGGGAAGGGACAACAGAGCTTGTGAATGGCACTGTGTGTGCGGCCCACGGCGTGTTCCCTGCTTGGCTAATAAGGGACTGTGACTATTCAGCACATGCTGGCAGTTAATCCCGCTGCCATATGGCGGCTGTGCCTGGCACCTGCTTCCATCGGTGGGAGATAAGGTCAGCATCTCCCTGTGGGCACAGTCATTGCAGAGAATCAATGGTGCTTCGGTGTCTTTGCCACCTGGGAACCACTGCCATTCCCAGGTACAGTGCTGGGAACTGGGAAGGAGCATCTTGACTTTGGCAAGGGCTCCTTCCTCCCCAGGATGGTGCTGTGCCTTGTGCTGCTCTGTGCCTGGACACTCATTCACGGCCTGTCATCAAAAGGCATGAATAGGAAGACACAGCATGTATTTTCTTTCACACAGCATTTTTCCTCCCTCTTCAGTTTCAACTCCACTTCTAGAGTGTTTTCTTCCATCTTGATTCCTGTGTTGCCTTTGCCCCCAGGTTGTACAGTCAGGTGAGCCCTTCCTGGCTGTCAGGGAGGAGCTGTGACTGTGCAGCTGTGGCCGGGGTCCTCCCTGTCAGCCTGCACATGCCAAACTGTCTCTTCCACCCTTTCTAATTCTAGCTCTGGTTTGGTATTTCATTCTAACTTGCACGTAACACTCTGCAGCCATCTGTATCCCTTCTCAGCAAGCCATCCTTCAAGGAACTCTCATGCTACACCTCTCCTGTGCTGCCTGCCTTTTCAAATGAGACAAAACACAGTAAGACAGGGATGGAGCCAGATATCTTCTGCTTCTGCCTGCCTGCAGCAGCCCTTCCTAGGCAATGCTGGAGATCATTGCAGGTGAGACAGGATAGGAACATTAAACTTCTGGTGCCAGCCACCACCAGAAAGACAGCCTGAGGTGGATGGGTGCTCTAGGGCATTTGGTGGATGTACCTCCCCCATTTGAGAAGGAGCTTTCTCCTCTCTTAAAGGAGGAGTCAGGGAGCCACAAATTCAGATGCATATTTCTAGTTCTGCTCATCACTCTGTGTGGTATTGAAAATTGGTTTAATCTCTTCTGGTAGCTGCTAAATACTCAGATAAGAATGATGTTATTGTTCTTTATGCTAAGGACTTAGATTTCTGCAGCTAACTTCTGTTAGCACCAGTGTAGTTGTATAGTGTTCAAAATTTAAGCAAGATTTCTCCTTATAAATTAAACTGCTTCAAGGAAAGAAACGAATATTTTACAAATAGGCCTTATTTAGTAGGCTATTTGTCCTGTTTCACAGATGCATTGCTGTGAAAAGTAGGCAGGCAGGAGAGATCATTAAATTGAAGGAACAGTCTAGAATGGCTTCTCTTGGAGTCCTGTGAATCTGTCCACAAATGACCATGAAAAGTAGCAGTTGTTTGCTATAAATCTCTGGTCACATCTGCAGCTTGTCACAGGAAAACATGTTTGTGTGTCGTTTCAGCACAAAAGAGGAAAACCTGTTTTTCTCTGCCTTGCCAGGCTTGGGGAATGAAAATGGATGAGTTCTGCTGCCTGCAGCTTGCAGCAGTCAGGGCCATGCAGTGACCTGCAGGGAAGCAGGAGGTGTCTGGGACTTACACTGTTACTTCTCTTTTGTTGAAATATTTGTCAAATATTTAGGAATTCTGTTCTTCTGATATCCAGCTTATTTCTCAATATTGCACCTGCAAGACTGATTTGGTACAAAATTTATTTTGACTTTCTCATCACCATGGCTTGATGGTATTTGGAATTAGAAAAAGTGATGTAGGGATTTAATGCTGAATCCTCCCAGTTGCTCTCAACGTCCTTTTTTGTTTGGGAATCTCATTAAAATGTCTTCAAACCAGCACTTTCTAATCCCTGTTTTCTTTTGCTACATGTTTTCTTTGACCTTTCAAAGCATTGTAATCTGAGCTTAGTTTTCACACCCATTTCTTTACTTCCTTAACTTTAGTAATTGCTCTGCCTGATTTGTGAACTTTGTACAGTTACAAGAGCAGTGTGTATGTCTCTTATCTACAGCAAATAACAAGCAAGGCACGAACAATCCTTCTGGAGCCACGTGGGGACAGATAGCTGAGGCATGGACGAGTTGTACCTCTCCCTGTGGCTTGCAGAGAAGTTTAGAGAGAATCTTAAAGGTCTAGCAAAGTCTTCTACTTGACTTTCTGTTTAAAGAAGAAGAAAAAGGGAAGGCTCAGCCAGAAAAACACCACAGTTAAACTGCTCTGATTACTTTCTTCACTGACAGCAGCAGCTCATTTGCCCAGAGTGAGAATATGGATACAGGAAGGAAACCTGGTTCTTCCTGCCCTTCTGGGAGGAGTTGGCTGCTCATGGGCACTTGGCTGTTCATGACTGGGAAAGCTTCACCAGCAAGGGAGGTGCCTTCTGGCCCTACATAAACCTAGAAGGGGTGGAGGGCATTCGTGGAAGGAAGCTGAAGAAACCCTAACAGCACATGAAGGCGCCTAAGGCCAAGGCTCTGTTACTAAACATGGCTGGAAATAGACCCATGAAACAGCATTCCAGCAAAAATATTGCTTTGTTGGACCCAAGTGTCTCATGCAAGACACTTCTGTTTGAGGAGATGTGAGGCAGCCTTTCCACCCCGCTCTCCCCAGGCTCCTGGCCAGGAGCAGCAGTCTCTGGGGCAGATCCATAGCACAGGATACATTTTTTAGGCTGGGATATGGTGTGAGTTGCTGGAATAGGCAGCCACATCAAAGACTCTGTGATCACACTGAGACAGTGACATGATGGCGCCCAGGGAGCCTCAGAGGTGAATGTGAGCATTCATCTGGGTATCCCCTTCTACCACAGTCTCTTGGCATCAAGGGCTGGAGAAATCCTAGCATTATTCTGTTTGTTTCCCTTTCTTGTCTGGTGTTCCCTGTCACAGCAGCAGTGTACCTGTTGACTTGTTGAATCAATCAGGTAAACTCTGTGAACTAGGAAGCTTCTCTATGTGGATATGCCAAATGCTGTAAGACAGTAACATTTCTAATCTTTTCTGCTGTTTGACAATGCCTGTTTATAGTCAGTAACAGAATACAATGTAGTGCAGTCTTTGCAGGAGTTACAGTGCTCAGCATGCAAACTGAGATCTCCCAAAGCCATCAGATAATTAACTAAGCTTTCAGCAGGATGCTTATTGAAGCAGAAATGAGTAAAGTAATTAACAGTGCGTGGTTCAGTTTGAAAATCAATACACACTGTATTGAGCCAGAGTAAGAGCCAGAAGAGAGGCTGCTAATACTGTGTTGTCTGCATCAGCAAGATACGTAAAAAGTGCGTTCACCTAACGTAAATTTACTAGAGAGCATTTAAAAATCAATAACCAGAGCATTAAGGCCAGGTTTACAGGAAATTTCAAGAGGATCATTCAGGTTGGCACCACAAACTATTGGACGCTGGGATGCAATAGCAAAAAGAGCTCAGTTCAGAATCCTCAGGAGTGGTTCTCAGAGCTGCCAGCCCCTTGCAAATGTCCAGATGTGGAAAGGCCTCCTAAGGTCAAGAAAATTACAGGAGACAACAAACAGATATTCTTCAGAATCACCTGTTCTAGGTTGTTCAGTGTGCCAGGACACCAACATTTCACATTTCTAGGTCTAGCACAACTCTACTGAGCAGTTAAAAGCCCATGTGGAAATCTGAGGGGAGTGGCCTTGGCTGGACATGCCCAGGTCTGATGGGGTTGAATCTCTCTTCCAGTTACTTGCTGTTGCCCATTTTTGTAAAACTAAAGCCCTCCTGCATTCTTAAGGCTTTTACAGGGGCACAGGTAAAACTGAACAAGCTCATGCCATAGGGCTGACTCTGCCAGCTGTAGCAGAGGAATAGCTGAGCACAGGACACAAAGGGCTGTGAACTTGTGCTGCCTTGTGGGCTCTGTGGTACTCTTTGTATGTGGGCTGAATGAGAGAGCCATGAGATGCCTTCCCTTTATCTTGAGCATGTCAACTGAGTGAGCCTTCAGTCACTCATCTAGAACTGGATGAACTTTAAGTTCCCTTCCTACCCAAACCATTCTGTGATTTATTTTTTTATCAGCCAAAGGTGCACAGCTGATGTGACAATGAGCTATTGTTTTTTCACACTGAATCCTAAGCAGCTGGTGGAAAATACAGTTGTGATTTTATATGGAAATTAGGGAGTCTGCCCATTAATAGGACATCCTTGGAGTGCCGGGAGCTGGGAGGCAGCAAACACCTTCACTGTTAACAGAGATCTGAAATTACAGTTGGAGGTGATTTGCACACCTGAGTTTTCATTCCCTTCCTTCCATTTTACAACAAAAGTATAATTCAACAGTTTCGAGTGCTACTGCCTACTCAAGGTATTAACTGTGTCGTGACTCAATCATAAATGCAGGGCATGACCCCGACACCAAATGTCTAATTGCATCAACATTGCTCACACACTTTTCAGTGGATGCAGGATTGAGTGAGCAAAAATAATTACCTTGTGTTTTGCCTACCCCAGACACTATAGCAACTGAAATGCCATGCTTAAAATTATCATTGGTTTTTCTTTCTATCTTTTTGTTCCATATGGCACACCCTGTCAACTGTCTCAACATCCAGTTCCTTGGGTGCCAGCTATCAGTGTGACAGGAAATGAAATGTGCACAAGATTTGATGAGTGATGCTGAGCTTCATGAGCTGTCTGCTTTGTTTATTGGCATGCCCTGAGGCAGCATGTCCATGGCACAGCAGGACTTTCTGACTTTCTGCATGATGAGCTGTGCCTTTGCTCCTGTGGAGGGGAGCTGCACTGCTATGTGCTGGTAGCACTGGGAAGAAAATGAATACAATAATGACAGGTTAAGTGAGCCTATTAAAAAAATCAGGTTTTTTATCACACCGTGCCTGGAAGAACTTGAAATGTTCCTTCTCTGCAGTCCAGATCCTTCACAGTTCTCTTATTGCACCTCTAGCTCTGATACTGAGATCTGGCAATAAAAGCAGCAACAGTGTGCGGGCCAGGAAACCAGGAATTGGTCTCCAAACGGCCAATGGAAGTGCCAAGTCTGCCCTGGGGTATGCTGGTACGGGACAGTGTGTGTCACTCATCCCAGACAATGCACAGATTGACTGGAAGGCGAGAATTCAGTATTTGTATATCATGCATGAAAAAAGGCAGGGGAATGTTTATCATTCATGGATAACATGGATTGATCCACTGAACCAAAAATGGTTTTCATCTGTAAATAAGATAATTTCATTCACTAGAGTGATTGTGCGACAATTTTACAACATGATTGAGAGCCTTTTTTATTGATCACTTCAAATCAATTGTGTTGTTGCATACAAATTGGTACAAAACCACCCAATCACATTTATGACTCTTCTACATCAGTACACGTGGAATGTTGATCTGTATCATTGCGTATTTGTTTAACCAGGCTAATATTTCATCTGCCTCATTGGACTGATAATGTGATGAGAAAAAACTCAAATTACTGAAACTGATCAACTCATTCACTTCTGTTCAAAGAGCTGGCTGAGGGATTTGGTCTTTTGTAAGCCACCCAGAGATTCATTCTCTTTTCTAAACATGAGATTTTGCAGAAAGAAAAAAAAATCTCCTTTTTAGGCAAAACCATCTTTTGGTACCACAGAATTCACTTGCAAGTTTGAACTTTCTGTCCTTGAGGAGAACTACAGAAATCACTTTGCTTCCATGGGCTTTTTGCATCCTCTGCTTCATTTGCCTTTCTAAGGACTCAGCATAGAAGATCTTGCTTTCTCCAAGTCAGACATTCATCCCAAAATCCTAAGGAAATGGACTTCCCTGGCTGTGCCTCAATAAGGAGACCGAATGGAACTGTGATCCGCCCCAGGGAGACAGACTTCAACAGTTCCTCAAATTTGGATGCCACAACTTTGTTACTTTTGCTGGAGGAATGGTCTCTCACCCCACCAGGCACAAACACTAAGATGTTTTTAATCTCTCCAGTTGTCTGCCTTGTGGCAGGTATCCTCATCATCCCCATCATATTATTTGTGATCTTCTCTCGGTTTAAAATCCGCCAGGAAACAAGGTACATGCTGCTGGGAAACGCTCTGCTTTCTGATCTGATCTTCCTGCTGTTCTACACCCTGTCAGCTGCTCTCAATGCAGCACATCTACACCTCCCAAAGGAAGCTTGTGTGCTCCTCTTATTTTTGCTGGCAGCGGCTTACTGCGGAGGACTGTTCACAGCTGTTGCAATAGTCCTGGACACGTACATCGCTGTTTTGTTTCCTTTGCGCTACATTGCTATTTTGCCTCCCTCGCGAACTAAAAAAGTCATTGTATTACTGTGGATGTGTTCCGGAGCTTTCCCTGGGATTTTCTTCTTGGTGCTATGGACTACTCACAGCTTTGTGCCCTGTGTCCTGGAAACGTGCTCAGTTCCTGTAATACTAATATTAACTCTGAATGGGACTGATGCTGTGAAACTCTGTTTCTGGCTTTCTACCACACTTATCATTCTCTGCCTGTCTGTAATATTTTGTTGCTATGCTATTCTGTATTTTAAAACCAAACACTCGGGTATATGGGAGAGCACCTGCTCCAGAGCCAGTGTAACATTTGTAATGCACAACACTGTGTTATTTTTTTACTTCTTTCCACTCTTGGCCCTTTTTGTAGAATCATTCTTGTGCGCTAATGTTGTCATCAGACTACAGACAGGAATCTTGGTCTCCCTGACAGTCTGCAATGTCCTCATGATTATTCCTAAAGTTCTGTTCCCTTTTCTGTATGGGCTTCGATACAGAGAGATCTCAGCCTCTCTCAAATCCATTGTCAGGAGGAAGCAGCTTCGCCTGGTGTCACCTGCTCCACCACCATCCTGAGGCAGCACAGAGCACAGTCATAGCAGAGGAGCTGTCCTCACTTCGTTATTGTGTAAGACTGATGGAAATATCCGGCTTCTGGAGTAGAAAAATGATCAATCCATGGTAAGAAGACATGGGTTCATTACTGCTTCTTTTGTGCCAAAAGGCCACAGATCTTTCATCATGACACAGCTGAGAATATAATGAATGCTACCCTGGATGAAGTTCCAAGCTTTGTTCTGATGTGAAAGGCAGGACCTTCTGGAGGAGATATTGAGGTAAGGTCATTTTCACCCACCTGTTGCAGATGCCTTCCTGTAAAAAAGAAAATTAAAAATAGATAATGAAAAGCAAAGGAGTAACCACAGGTCTCGTGACAGCATCACCTGCAGCAGAGGATCCTTAACCAAATGTGCTGTAAAAACAACAACCATTTCTTTCACACAATATATTCTTGCAAGCTTGGCAGCTGAAGTCCTGCTCTTGAAAAGATGCACTGAGAGGTGCCTCTGGAAACTGCTGCACTCGGTGAAACACCATTGCTCAGCTTCTGCAGTGTGTTGATGTAGTTGCTGCCTTATGGATTCCATCTGACAATCTGCAAAACACTGATGGTTTGATAAAATCTCCTCCTGATGGGAAGCCACCTTCGATCAGCACATGGGCAGCACATGGCACTGCCAGGCATTATAGAGGTGACGTGCTGCTGGGTGAGGGAGGACAGGGGGCAGTGGGTGGCGTTCCCTCCCTGCCGGGTGCAGAACTGCTGTGCCCGCGGAGCCCGGCGGTGCCACGGGAGCCTGGGCAGCCCAAACCCTGAGTCCCTCCCGGAGCCGTGCTGAGGTGACTTGGCCAAGGCTGAGCCCAGCAGCTGGGGCAGCAGGGCAGGAGCAGACAGGTGCCAGGTTGGGCACAGGAGTACCCACACCGTGGCTCAGACAGGACCTGGGGTGAGGGACTAAGCGTGAACACCACTTCTGAATCTCTGCCGAGGCAGCTCCTAGTTCTGCCTCACAAAAATCTTCTCCAGCAGCCTGGTCTCAGTTTATAGCTACACCATGTCAGAGGTGCTACTGGGTACGTGCCACCAAAGACTTGGGAAGGTCAGGAGGAGAGGCTGCAGAGCTGGTTGGGGTATCGGGGCAAGAAAAATGAGATCCTGTAAGAGCCTTTCAGGTTTTCCAGATCAGCCACCTACCTGTAGAAGACAAGTGAAAAATACATCTGACCTTTGAAGAAACCAAAATGTCATTAGATATAAACATCAGTGTGGGAAATTTTAAATTGCTGTTCTGTCCCTTGGACTTGAGATAAGAGTTCTGTATTTCTAAAGATAATGGGTTTAGAATTTGTTACTTTTTATGTATAAATACATTGGACTTTTTAAAAAGGTCCTTGATTTCACTCTGTGCAGTATTTTCCTTGTGCAGACTCTCTCCACCTTCTGTTTGCTTAAAGTGATACACAGAAAGTGCTGAACATGGCTTTTGGCTATTTCACATTCATCTGAAGAATTCCACTAAGTGTGAGCCAGGAGGAGATCGGTGTCTGGTTGCATGAAATGTTTTTGGCAGCAAAGTGAGTTCGAGCAGTTCCTGCTGATCCTCTCTCCTCATTCCCAAACTGTTTGTTACTCTCCTCACATTGCAGTGTCCGCTCTCTCCTGCTTGCTGATGCAACTGCTTCTGGGGTTGCAGGTTAAAAATATCTCTTCAAAGAGAAGTGGTGTTTTCATTTTAACTGAGATTATCCCAGTGATCTGTTTTATAGGATGCTCTGAAAACAGCTGCCTCAGCACAACTGAGGATATAACAAATTCCAGTTCAGAGGTGGGGGGGATGAGCAGGCACATCTTAGAGGCTTTGCTGCTAAGGGACATTTCTTATGTGAGAAGTATCTCGAAGGTAAAATTGTGGCAAGCGAATGAACTGTAATATTGCATATTTGCTTTAAACATGGTTCTGTGCTTCTCAATCCTCTTCAATAAAAGGATCTAGAAGTTGCTTTTTACTGGCTGCTTTTATTTTCCTCCAAGATGAATGTACCATGGACATCTGTCACAGAAATTATATTTGTATACTTTATATTTAACCTGTAACACGGGTCTTCCATTACACATAGGAAGGATGGGGAAAATGTCTGCATACTGGATCAGGTTCTTTCTGCTGAACCCCTTTGGCATGTGAGAAGATCAAGAATGGAAGAGGTACTTGTGAATCCTCAGGCTTTCATATCCTGGGCCAAATTTTTACACCAGTGCCCAATGACAAGGATGCTGATAACTCACAGGTTGTTTCGTCCATGCAAGGTCCATTCATGTTTGCCTCTACTGGAAATTTTCATGATAAGTAGTAAAGATAACTGTAAATAGCATAAAGTAAGGTAATTCTATATGGAGCCATAGGTGACTTTGTGTAACAGCAGGTTAACAGTATTTGGTCTTCCTGCTAACCTCTGACAATTATGAAGGTATACTCTGGACAGGATTCTGTTGCCAATTCTGTAACTCTCTCTTACATACACATCCCCTGGATATATTTAGATACAACGAGAAGTTTGGTAAGATAAAGAAGGATGCTGAAAGACAGAGCACATGAATCAGTGATTGTGGCATGTTTATATATGTATAAAGTCTGCCCACAGTGACATCACAAGGACCAGGCAAACAAAACACTGCTTGTGCAGATGGTCTTCTAAGAAAGATCATTTCAAGCTGATATTAATTCCCTTTAAAGTGGTTTAACATTAGATAGGTACATTTTTCTTAAGTGACTGCTTGTAAACAACTTCTTCCCATGGAATATTACTGTGCTGTTTGGTACAAAAGCAGCAGGTTATAGCTTGCATATGAGAAACACACCATGTGCCTGAACCATTCACCCTTGGGATTTCCCAATCTATCTGAATAGGATCAAAAGGCTCACCAGGGCAACATCACAAGCACTAGGTTCCTACAATGCTTTTCATAAATGTCATGAGTTTTGTCTCAAAGGATGTTAGGTTTCTGCATTTTCCAGAACCTTATGGGTGTAGTGATCACCAGCCTTGTAAGGATGTCTCCACATAAGCTCTGGAAATTCAAACTGAGACTGTTTACCAGAGCCCAGTAATCAAACTCTCTCTCAGGTCACATAAGTGAACTTCTCAGACGTCAAGAAGTTTGGCTGCCCTGCATTTTAATTTGAAGTGAAATGGAGAGCAGTTGGCTTTAACATGTGATTTGGCAGCTGGGGACAGTAATCCTTTAATGAATTGCAACAGCATGAATCACTAAAGGTATTCTAATTTATAGCCTAAATATATTCCTGGTCAGTTTTTCCCCTCTTTTCTTGTGCCAATACTGTCACAAATTTACCTCTGCTCTCTTCCCTCTCCCAGCTGGATTTAAAGTGCAGTTTGCTGTCTGTAACCTGCAGACTGAAGGGAGTCAGACCTGCATTCCAGGGGCTGGGGCTGTGCCATACATCACTGCAGACATAATTACATCAGAGAGAGCTCTGTGCCTCAAATGAGATCAGTTTCACTGTCAGGAGATACAGAGGATCTCCACGCAGGTAAACAAGCGCACAGCTTTGGATTTGAGGTACAGTTCATGGCAAGCATTTGAGTAATTATTCAGTAAAACTAATTAACCTCCTGCAGTTTTAGTAATTACTATTGGAGTGTCTACTTCTGCTCCATCAATTGGCTGTGTCATTTTCTGCCGGAACTGTAATAGAGGAAGAGGGCGGAAGGAAAGTGGCATTTGCCTGGTTGCTCTGGGGGCAGCCCGAGAACCCTGGGGCTGTGGCAGTGCTGGGGAGCAGCACCGGCTGCCCCGAGACAGCTCCGGCAGCTCCTGCAGGGACAGTCGGCTCTGTGCTTCCCTGCTCACTCCTTTGTACATCGAGATCCTCTGTGTTCCTTGGGCAGAAACTGTGGCTGTGGTCATTCCCTGCTGGAGGGGGGTGTGCACGGCAGATGAGAAAGAGCCTGTGATAGGAAAAGGAAATTGTAAGGTTTTGAAACTTGATTTCTGTTGTCTCCTGTGTCCAGCCCCACCACGCTGCTGGCAAATGAGTGCCCAGCACTGCTGGTTCTTGCTATTTTTTTCACAAACCTTGTGATTTTTGGTGTCTGCATAAAACTACTGATTTGAATGTTTTTGTTTTTCAATATACTTCAAGTCCTTCGGATTGCAACATGAATCCAGAAGGTACCAAGAGCAGAGAGGCAAATAACCACAACTCTTCACTCACTGCTATTAAAGTGTCGGAATTTGTGAGCGATTCATGAGTTAGAGAGGGGAAAGGAGCCAAGCTGTTGTTGTGCTGTCTCCTGTTTGTCACTGAGGGCTGTTTTGGCTTATGATTGCCCAAGATTTGCACATGTGACTAGGAAACCACCTTAGGACAGACAAGAGGCTGTTTTCTACCTTTGATACATTAGGAGTTAAGAGTTTGTATTAGGAAGTTTATTTGAACAACTTTTTTCTAATTCAGTGGTTTATCTTTCTCAAGATAAAAAATATACAAGTTTTTGCTACAGAAATTACAGGGAGAAAATTAGCAACCAGTTCCTGAGGGCTGCTGGTTTTTAGGATGATTCTCAGTAGGAAGAATTAGTCAGCTTCAGCAGCTGCTATAATTAGTTTTTCCAACAGGTAAAGATACAAAATGTAGCTCCTCAAGAGGAAAGGGAGAACCCCTCCCATTCATCCATCTTCTCCGTCCCTCCAGACCAGCCAGTGCTACCAAATCAAAGGTGGTAACTGGTCTTCACAAAAACCTTTTGAAATAAAATACTCTGTCTGGAGGGTACTTCTTCATGCCCTCTGAAAAGCAGAGTGGGATGGGAGAGTGTGGGCCAGAAATGGAAGTGTGAGAAGTGCTGACCCTGCAGAATGACAGGAATGTAAAGAAGGAAGGGGAGCAATTAAAAAGTAGTTGAAAATGGAAGGCCTGTGGGAAAATTAGAGCGAGAAAATGTGGAGACTGGCTGAAATCACAGATATGAGTTCAAGGCATGGGGCATATTGCAAAAGAAACAGGATTTCTTGCAGTCTTTCTGAGGGAAGCACACAGTGGAGACCTGTTGGAGGGCTGCACCCGCCCCATGGGCTGTGTGTGCCCTGCCCAGCCTGCACCAGGACTGTCTGCAGGCACTGCCACACCACTGAGCACTCTGGCATTAGTGTGCTGGAATTCAGGAGCCCGTGGTTTTTCCCAGCCTAGCATGACAGAAATATTATTTTTAATACTGTATAAGGCAAAAGGAGATATTACAGAGAGAGAGGGAAGGCTGGAAGGAGTCACTGCTCCCTGCTTGGAGAGATTTGTTTTGCACTGTATTTTCTGTCTTGATTTAATAGTGAGTTGGCTCTTTCCAGCAACTAGGCAGGGGAGGAGGGACGGGAATATGTTCCCAGTCTTTGGCCAAGAGTGTCCCAGGGCGTCCCGGGTGTGACCTCTTCAGCGTTTGTTTTTCTTTCCCTACAACTGACCCAGATGCTGGGATTTGAGACTTGGGCGCTGCTGGCCTGTTGACCATTTGCCTCCTCTGGTACAGCATGTGACAGCCTCATGAACCAGGCTGGGAACAGTACCTGGAACTGTTTTTCTCCCCAGCAGACTGCTTTGTCCGGTCGCGTTCCAGGAAACCAAAGCCCGTGAGGAAAACGCTGGGAGCGCAGTGCCACCCAGTGGGGACGGAGGCAGGGCCGGGCTCTGCCGCTCCGCCTGGGCAGCAGTGGGAGAGGAAAAGGCCTTCCAGGCACGACAGCCAGCGACACACAGCAAAGAAAAGGGAAACTACCTTTTGGTCTGCTTTATTTGGAAAACAGCCGCAGTGAATGTTCGGTGGAAACAAATTAGCGTTCATTTACATTTGCAGCCTGTGCAGTCTCTTTCTTGGGAAAGACAGCAAGGTTTGCAAACTGAGATGGATTTTTTTTTGGTCATGCAGAACTGAAAAACCAACAAAGTATCTTCAAACAAACAAACAAACAAACAAACTGGTTCACACTTAATCTAATGGGTCAAACANGGGGGGGGAAGCACAGCTTTGAAGACACAACGTTATGTCCTACCAAAGTTACAAATATTTAATTCCAAAAACAACTTCTCTTTTTTCGCTAGTAGGTATTGCAAATCCAACTTAACACAATAAATAGTTGACCAAACTCTGGGACCAGACTGAGCCAGTTCAAGCACATTCCAGGGTAGATATAGCTGGAAAATAAATTCCCCACCTACATTTCTTTGCCTGATTCGAGGTATTGTGTTGGCAGGAGTGAACTACAGCTGGTCCCTTTGTTTTTCTGTGGAGGGAAGGAATTAAGATAATTTAAGGCTATAATGTACAGAGGAAACAAGGACTGAGCATATATACAGCTACCCCTAGAGGACCTGTGGTGATGTTTCCATCCATTGCTCCCCGAAGCTCACACCCACCCTCACTGCAGTCTGTGCCACGGAGGCACCGGGTTCCTCTGCGGTCAGACAGAAACTGCCCCGGGCACAATCTTACGGATGGGCGTGTAAGACTTCCTGAGGGTAACGCTGCCGTGGTGAGACACCCCCCGGGGCAGGACACACTCTTCTGTCAGCTTCTGAGTTTCAGGGTCCCAGCAGAGCACTGTTGCAATGACTTCGTTCTTTTCATCTCGGCCGCCGGTGATGAACAGCTTGTTGTTGCAAGGAGAAATCCCACAGCTGGCTCTCTCGTGGGTGAACTGAGTCACCAGGCACCATGTGTCCTCCTGGGGGCTGTAGGAGTACAGAGCTTTCATTGCCCCGCCTGCAAAGGAAATGGATATCGGTTTGCACTGGCCATTCCTGGAAGGGATTTTAATTCAACCATCCACTTCAACAAGACTGTTCCTGATGTTCATAAGAACGGTTTCCGCCCCAAAGCCAAGAAAAAACAAGGTCACGGGATACTTTATTGTTTTGAAAGCCTGATCTGCAGAAGGCCACTTGTTCAGAAGGCTGTGGAATTTAGGGCCAGAACAAAGTGCTGTGATCCTTCAGTGTGACCACAGTGCACCTAGCAACAGATCTTTCTCATACCTGCCGCTCCAGCTAAGGACACAGCTTCAGAAAAATGCTATTTTGTTTAAAAGAGCTTAGATCATGGAGGGCCAGCTGTGGTAAACCATCACTGTTAGAAATGGGTACAGGATTTTTCCACTTATTCCTCTGTCCATCAATCTTCCTTCTTCCTGGAAACAGCTGCTTTCAAAAACCCTTCCTTGTTTAGAGTTTGTCAGACTGAATCAATAATCTTTCTATGGGTTTGTTAAACAGAGAATGACCTCCAGTTTCTCTGTGTTTCCCAAAACTGAAGTTATTTAATGAAACTTTTAGTGCACCTTTTCAATCTTGCAATGTCCTTTTCTCTTGAAAAAATGGTCAATATCTCAATTTTCGTGAAAGGCTATGAAAATATATTCCCTCCCGAGATTATGAACAGCTAAATGGTTTTATTCTGAAATTTGCAGGCACTGAATGTGTCTTCTGTATTAGCTGTACAGAATCACAGAATTGTTAGAATTGGAAGAGACCTCTGGAGATTATCCAGTCCAAGCTCTCTGCCAAGGCAGGGTCACCTGGAGCATGTTACACTGGAATGCATCCAGGTGGGTTTGGACTGTCCTCAGAGGGGGAGACTCCACAACCTCACTGGGCAGCTGTTCCAGTGCTCTGCCACCCTCAACATAAAGAAGCCCTTCCTCAGGCTGAGGTGGAACTTCTTATGTTGTAGTTATGATCATTGTTCCTGGTCCTGTCCCTGGCCACCGCTGAAAAGAGTCTGGATAGGATGGGGGAAACCTTGGAGCCTTGGAGCCATGGTCTTATCAATGAGGTGCAACAGTGCCTGGGATCCTCCCTGCTGGCAAAGGGGGCATTTATCTGTGGTACCTATAATAGATGCTGAGTTTGACAATACTAGTGCAGTACCTGAGGGGTGATCAAGTCCTTCAGAGGTGACTTAATTGAAACAGACTGAAAACAGACATTGTTAGCTGTAGTGATTCACCTGGCAGTTGGGAATTCATCAGTCTGGGTAATTTGATTGCTTTGGATGTGGTAACTAAATGTTCTTTTATCTTTTAAACTTCAGATGGGGCTGATTTCTATCCAATTGGAGTAGAGTTGTTTCTGAGATAGATAAACAGGAGATTGACTAGTGGATGTTGCTGGCTGAAAGATGCTGAATGAATGTGACTGGAGTATCATGTCCATTTTATCAGTAGTAATATCAGCTAGCCCATAAGTCATGTGCCTTGTCTCTCTGTCATGCTGTACAAACAGGGTGAGGTCAGCTCCAGTGCTGAGGACAAGCATGAGGTATATTTGTACACAAAAGGGGTGGGTGTGTGTATGTATATGTGCACACACATGCAGGTTATAAATGTCCCTCTAGAACACCATTAATTATTTGGTGAATACTCCAGCTCTATGCCAGCTCAGCACCATATTGATTATATTGAAATGCTGAGAGAGGGAGGGGAAACTTTTCAGAGCTCCTGTTTTGGAAACAGATGTTCTTCTTTTCTTTTGGTTTTCCCAGTACCATCTGGAGATGTGTGCAGGCTCCTTCCTCCCCCAATGGTTCAGCTCAAACTCTTGTTCTTCCATTTTTTTTTCCATTGACTGAATTAACCTCAAGTGCAATCTAGTGAAGAGCTCTGGGTCTTTGGGTCTCAGTGGCTCTGCTCCTCTGACCTGCTCCTAGTACTCTTATGCCTGCATAAACCCTGTATGCAGTGGGTTGTGTAATGCCCCTGGAGAGGAGAGGGGACGTGATGTAGCCATGAGATCATGCCCTTGCCCCTACGAACACATCTTTGGATGGTTTTAATCTGTCTCTGGGCTAGCTCCAGCTTTCCAAGATAGCTACCATGCTAACAGGGAATTCGACTTGGTGACCTTTCCCTCCTGTTTGTGAACATCCTGGATTCCCACCCCTCGCTAGGCTCAGCGGGAAGAGCCATCTGAGCATCTGCTGACACTCCGTGTGGGTGAAGCTAACACAGAAGAACAGGATAAAGCCCTGCTGGGCGCAGACAGGGAGAGGCACGGGTGCTGCACTCACCCACCACATAGATGTGGTCCCTGAAGCTGGCAGCGTTGATGCACTTGGCCTCCACGGGCATGGCAGCCCTCAGGCTCCACGCGTTGGTGGCGGGGTCGTAGCACTGCGTCTTGTCCGTGGCCAGCCTCCCGTTGGGGCCCCCCCCGATCACGTACAGCCTCTTCTTGTAGCTGGCTGCTGCAAAGGAGCTCACGTTGACCATCAGGGGAGCAGCCTGGGCACCAAAAAGAATCATTAGTAACCATGTGAAGCAGCCAGACCAATGCTTGTGGGGAGGAAGCCTGCGGAATTTTAAGTCAGGCATCACTTTATGAGCAGGGTTCAGAAGATGATGTTTCTAAGAGAAGTATGTCTCAACTTTTTCTTAAGACTGCAAAAACCCTTAATAAAAATATGCTCTGTTCAAATGCTGAAATTAAAATTACTTTATCAATAATTCAAAAGCTAGGAAATGTCAGAAATGCCAAAAATCTCCTTTACATACTTCCAAACATTGCAAAAATCTCAAGAAATTTGTTCATACTGATCTTGCTACTTGCAGCTGTGATTGTTAGAGTCCACATTGCTTTGTATAATCTAGAGACAATGGGTTGTATCTGCTGTTATGATGCCTAATCTCATTACTGTCATGGATTAATTGGTTGCCTAATTCTCTCCTCTCATTGCTTGCAGTAGAACTGAGGGGGGGTTTATCCTGTTTACCTTCAAACCTGTACTTTCACTTTAATATATAACCCATACCATATATAAAGCACAGCTTGATAGACACATTTTATATACATATAAAATGTGTCAGAGCAGTAGTTTTCAGTCTCTGCTCTGGCTCATGTATACTATATTCCTACTCCTTGATTTATGGACTACTAGCTTTAAAAGCCAACTAAAAAAAAGAAAGTTAGGCATTAGATGTCTCACAGGAAATGATTGTCTGGCAATCCGGGGATTTTTACCTTCTAAAGGATATGCATTTCTATAAAAAAAAAAATTTAGGGTTTTTAAAGACCAGAAATACTTAAAAGAATTATACAAGATCATTTTGATGAATCCAAACGCTAAGACTTTCTGATTAAAATATTCCAAATGATTAAAATGTTACATGATTCAGCCTCTTACCTCTGACCAGCAGTTATGAAAGGGATCATAAGCTTCCATGCTGTTGATCCTCTGCATGCCATCAAACCCCCCAATGACATAGACTTTGCCACCCAACACTGCCATTTTATGTCTCCAGCGCCCAATGTTGAGATACTCAATCTGTATCCATTTGTTGATGGAGGCGTTGTATTTCCAGACATCGTGCTTTGTTTCTTTGCCACCTGTAGTGTACATGACATGTAAATATGATAGTACAGCTTGTATTTACTTAAAAACTCCAATATGTTTAAATTTAAGTGTGTTGTCTCGCAATGGAAAGTAAATAATTTTTGCTGATTGTTAACTGGTCCTGTTACAACAGAAGAAAATTTCTGCATTTAGTTTACTTAATAGTGAAGGAAACTTTGCAATTTCTACAGCCAAATATTCAGTGAAGATAAATCAATGTCCCTCACTTTACCAGACCACAACCACTTTCATTTCAATACTGAGTGCGACCAACCACACAGCAGGGTGACATGCAGGAGATTTTTGTGCAACACCAAGGCTTTGCAGAGCTGCTGCAAAGGAACAAATAAACAAACGTGATTTAAGTAAGATAGTGGAGGATGCTGCAGCTGGTAGTGCCAAATCCCTTGAAGACAGGCCTGCACTGGAAAGCTGCCAGGTTGTGCAGGGCAGATCCAGCCAGCCCTGTGGTTTGCATCATAAAGCAAAAGGCCTGACTGAACTCCTACCAACAATAGTCCTGCAGGACTTGGAAATTTTACTGTTCAACCCTGGGACCATATGGCTGGGATCTCGTTTTTGTGCCTCTCCTCTGGTCTCTTTCTCTACAGACTTGGGTATGCTTCATATTTATAGCTTGAAGATCAAAACTGGACCCTGAAAACACATTCTAGAGCTGATCTGCAAGTGGATCTTTGCTAGTGCTAAAGCAGAGAGCAGTGTTTTAAACAAGAGCTGTTGTTTGCCTACAGTTTCTGGTGTAACTGTATTACAAACAGATCTAGTTAAGCCTGAACCCACATTTACAGACTGAGTAGCTTATTCCATCATCTGCAACCTGATTAAAGATTTGTTTCACTGGTGAATATACTGAAAAGAGAATTCATATTCCATTGAGAAAATGTCTGCTTTCATTGGTATTCTGTACTGCAGACAGATCACTGCAAAGTGATGGAGCCTATCTCTGGGCCAAATAGCAGATTGAATGGGAGATAATTAGCATGCTAGAAAGAGTCGTTTGTAATGCTTTTGTCCCAGTATTTTTCACATGTATGTGTTGAATTTTATTTGCACTCAATTAGCTGAAGTGGCCAAAGAGGCTGAATGCAGCATTCATGGCCAATGGGGCTGAGAGACTGCAGGTGTTCCCCTTACTCCCCCTTGAAATTTCCCTTTGACATGAGCCTGTGCTTTCCTCCACAGGCTGAAACTCATGTAGTAGCTTGACCTGGACCAGTGGGTGAATTTGCTGCACATCAGGGGACAGGGAGAGATTTTTGAGAGGACTGGAGGTTTACTTTGTTTCTGATTTTCCTCTGGACAACAATTCTTTCTAATTTGAAGAGAAATTGTACCTAAATTAGTAAAAGCATCAGAATGGTAAATGATAATTCATGTTATTTTTAGTTATGCTGCAAATGTAGTGTTTCAGGCCATCCAGTCAAAGCATTGAAACTGTTCTGGGGAAATCATGATCTAACAGGAGTCATAATCTTGTGCAAAGGACTTTCCTATTTTCGAGATGCTAAAGGAGCAGGGAAGACTCCAGACTGTACCAAGATACGGAAGGAAATGAGCATATGGAAGAGGAGATCAAGTTAGGAAAAATGAAAGTCAAGTTAGAGAAGAAGCAAGTTAGAGGATGTAAAGAAAGAAAACAAAAGTAGAAGGACATGCAGGAGGAAGGAGCTGTTTAATCAGGATTGAGACACTAATAATTGGTTTAGCTGAGAAAAACATGCTGATGGCTTTGGTCCACTCAGCCTTTTATTTGTGTGCAAAGGGCAAAAAGGTGGAAGGCAAAGAGGGAATGGAGAGAAGGACTCAGAGATGTGAAAGTAAGCAGAGAAATAAGAAAGAGAAGCTGTGAGAACAGAAGCAAAGGTAAAGCCAGCTTAGACTCACCACAGCAGGGAATGTGTTAGCCTGGCCTGGAGGCAGCCTGGACAGAACATAAAATAAAAGTGGAGAAGAGACATTGGAAAAGACATCAGGAATAAAAGAATGCAAGAAGCCTTGAAAGAGAGGGAAGGGTAACAAATTGAAGGCAAATGGAAAAAAGACCTCTCAACTCAAGGGTGTGAAGGTGAGGGGAATATTCCCTAGTTGGAATGTTTGGCTTAGGTTTCTCTCTACAGCTGCCTTTTAACAGAAGGGCTAATGCCAGAAACTCTCTGTGGTGGACTGAAAGGAAAAACCTTCTTTATTTGTAGTTATGGGAAGAGTAATCTAATTCTTATCCCAGGATAAAGCTTTAATAAATGTTAAATTGGAATGAAGTAACAAAAATATGTGGATTCCCAAAAGAAAGAATGCAATGGAAGATATTTAATAGAGCCAGTGGACCATGCTTAAGTGGCAGTGGATTCACACTTTAGCAAAGCATTCACACTTTGGCCTACTCTCCTCCTTTCTACTCTGCTGTTTTAATGGAGTATAGAATTTGGTTTTGCAGAAAGGAAGTATTCTACCTATGAAGGCCCTGTATCATGGTCTGTAATGTCACAGTGATGAAAAGTTTGCTGTCACTTTTCCTCTGGAAGCAGAACAAGATCATCAAACTTGTTTTTTGACAGGCCATCAAAAGCAGCTGTCAAACTGGCTAACAAGCTTGATTTTAACATTTTGATTGTCAGAGTTAAACCTCTGAAGCTCTGGGATCAAACCCCTGTGTGGAGCTCAGCCCCTGTATTTGTGTGGGAAGTTAGATACACCTCCTGAAGCTGTTGGGATAATGATCAGTGCATGAGTTGTTCAGGCCCACATTGGGTGTCTGGAACATGGGATTTCATCTGGCTTTGACAGTTTATACTGCCAAGTTAATGACTGTGGGTGGGCAGGTCTAGTGTCCTCTGTGATGGCAGCTTTCAGCGGGCAGCCAAACATCAGTGACAGTTCCCTGCAGGGTCTTGACTGACTTTTGCAGAATGACTCAGATTCTGGCAGGATTTTGCTAATGCATGTGGACCTTCAAATGGACTTGTCATGAGAAGATGCTGAAGAAATTTGTCATTTTATGTTTGGTAAACTGTTCCCAAGAACCCTTCTGTGGCCTTGGTCACTGTTTAGGGTGCTGCACACAAGTCCCATGCATATAGATCAAAACTGTTAAAAAGGAATCCTGTGCTCAAATCAGTGTCCTTACACACCCAGTGCTCTCTGGAGCATGTCCACAACCAAAGCATTAGAATACCTGTAGTGCTTAATTGTTCTAAAGTTGCTTCAAGCATGGTGTTGATAAAAGCTGGAAATAATTGTGAGAACCCTTTGCTCCCCTCTTGCACTCCCAATGAATGTGTTGTTCCTTACCCGATATGTAGACTTCATTTTTTAGAGTAATGCATGCAAACTCCACCCATTTTTTATTCTCATTCTCCGGCTCCTGCTCTGTGATTGGTAATTTCGCTACTTCCAGACGGCTTCGCCTCAAAGGATCCAGGCAAGTCACTTCTGCTACAAACTTCTCATCTTTTGTACAGCCCCCTATGATCATAAACACCTCAGACTGGAACTCGTGCATCCTGGGCTTGGTCCTTTCTGTAATAATCTAAATGCAAGTGAGACAGAGTGAGTACACAGGGCACTTACACCTACAATTACAGAAAGGACAGGTGACCTTTTCTTTGATTACCTGTTTTTCAAATCACAGCAGGCTTACATCAGCTGCACCAATTAGCCAACGCTTTCTAAGCTGACAGCCTGAAAAGCATCCTAGAAGCATTCAGTAGAACTTGCTGTATCCTTCTGTCAGCAGGATTTTTCCAACTCTGGACTTAGTTGCTTTTGCCTACCTCCTAGGATCCTTTCAGATCCTTTTAGGAATTCCCAGAATAGCACCAAGAGCTATGCAGGTGAGCAGCAGTGACATGGCTGGGTACATGTCAGGTAGCTGGAAAGGACAGGTTTTATTCGAGCTGACAGAGTGAGGGCAAGGTAGGGGGGCCTCAAGGTGTGTGTATGCCTTGGGGAGCTTGGAGAGAGCAAAACTGCAGTTAGTGCTAGCAGAAAATAAGTGCTCTCATTATTTGTCCTGAAGAGATATGTTAGTGCCAGAACAATAACAATTCTCAACTATAGAGGGTTTTTTTAATTTATTTGTGTATAAGCTCTTACTTCAAGCCAAAATTAGAAGATTTACCTAAAGCCAGCACCAGGCTGTGAAATATGCTTAGCTCTAATTTGCTGCTTGTTGGCTCCGTTTATTGACCAGGTCTTTGTTTCAGGGACACTGGACAAGTTCACTTGCCAGGCAGATGTTCACCAGGAGCAAAGAATGCAAGGGGTGCTTGGAAACTTGTGTTCTGCTGGGAGGAAATACTTGCAAACAAGACCCACAGGTTAAATGCTGTGTCAGGAGGTAGCTTGCTTAAAGTTCTACTTCTCTTTCTGCTTTTAACGTGTTTCTATAAATCTGTATAATTTATCCATATTAAAAAATATTGTCTACACAGACATGAACCTTGCATTTTGACTATGTCCAGAAAATGATTAGGCACATTTTTATAGAACGTGAGTCCCAGAACTTGCCAGCTTCCAGGACTCTGTTTCAACCTGTCTGCCACCATTGCCAGGCGTCAGCCCCGGGGGAGGGCAGCTGGCAGCGCTGCCTCCTGCGGCTGTCCCTTTGAAGATGAGTGCAATGCGTGTTCAGCCCGGGGCAGCGCTCCCTGTATCTGTCCCGCGTGCACCTGACAGCACTGCTCAGTTCGACAAGGCTTGCTCAGGGAGCTGCCACCAGACCGGCCGGCACTGCCCCAGGTCAACGAGCAGTGTCTGACGCAGCCACCAGCACAAAGAGCACTTGGTCTGTCCCCACCGGTGACACAGGTGACACATCCACCGTGAGTGATGGGCCCACAACACCCTCCTGCCCTCCTCTGACCCTGACTGACACACTCACGAACTTTGCTCCTGTTGTGAAATCTGACCTCTTGGTTGCTCTCCCCTCTCCCCCATATTTTGGCCAAGGAGATGTGACTGATGCCTAACTTTCCAAAGGGGACAGACAAGAACTGGAGATCCACCACAGCCTGCACTGAGCAGGCAGGACAGGACTCGACTGGATGTCAGGATTAATCTGTCTCTTGGGTGCAGGGACCTCTGCAAAGGGCAGGTGGGCAGTCCTCTGCTCTGGAAAGAGACCATCTTCTTCACAGAAGGAAGAATATTTCCTTTATGAAACATTTCCCCCCATAAGTAACAGGCGAAGATGTTACATATTCACATTTGAAAGAGTCATTACAGATTGTGGCGCGATTTGGTGGGAAAATTATTTCTCTTTTCTTAGGCCTGAAGTAATAGCTGAGAGGGTGAGGTGTCAGGGCCAACACCATTTGCCTTTTTACTAGGGAAGCTACCTGGGGTCTTCATTTATCAAGAGTGCGTATAAAGGGTTAGGCTCAAATGTTCATAAAAAGGAAGCTGTGCACTTTGTTTTAAAACAACCTGCCAAAATCTTCTGAACTGTCTAAGACAGCAGGATAAATTCTGAGGCCCATTTTGACTTTTCAGTAGCACCAGATAGTGAAAATTCAGTGTGATTACCTTTTTCTGCCCCGTGGCACTGCTCCTTTCAAATCAATTTTTGAGCTGAAGCATGAGACATTTACGAAGAGTGGCTAATACCTTCCTGGTTTACTCACCTCATTGCCTGACAGATGGTACATTCTTGCTTCTTGGAGCAAAGGAAAGACATCTGGACACTGTCTAATGAGTTGATCAGCTTCAACAGTCTCTACAAAATACCAAGGGTCCAAGAGGGGCAGCCGGACGTTCTCCAGCACGTAGGGCAGGAGAGAAAACCGTTCCGACTCCTTGTAACGGACCCAGTTCATCACGGTTTCGAACACCTGCGCCTCCTCGGTGACACAGAGGTCATCGCTCTTCAGCGTGCTGCACAGGATGTCTGCTGGCAGCTCCAGGAACTCCTCGTAGTTCAGGACCTGGGTGAAGTTCTGGATAATGTAGTTCTGTACTTGTTGTTTGAGGCTGTGCAGGGAGTGGGCATCAGCCAGCCTCAGGATGCCAACGCAGTTCTCCGGCTGGAGTGCTTCCGTGAGAAAACTGGCACAAGCGTCTACCATGCGCAGGAACTGTGGGCAGGAAAAGCTCATATAAGCACAGAAGGGTTACTGTGTAATTATCACAGGAGAGCCATGGAGCAACCAACCACACCCAATACAGCAAAGAGCTGGGGGAGACAAGAAATAGATCATTTGAGCACAGGTATCTCCCAAGATCTGCAGTTTGAAATGGGAATTTCTTCCTCCCACTGCTTTTATTCCCTCTGCATCCAATTGCTACTTTTCCCTCTTGCAGGATGCAGAAGCCCTGTGAAGGTCATGAACTTTATTTGTTTCACAAAAGGGTTTCCTACTATTCCCCTCTCCTCCATGAGATCTCAAAGCACTGGCAATCATGGAGTTACAAAGCACAGACAAGGACCCCAGGCATCCAATTTGCTTCCCCTGCTTCATCTTGCATGTCAGCTCAGGCCAGTTAGAACAGAGTCTGGTTTTGGAGTGAAGGTGGCTCCACTGTCTGCATTTATGCTCCCACCATCCAAACTCCAAATGCATCTGAGGCCTTGTGAGAGTGGTGGGAAATGAGCTGAGGTCTGGGAGGGGATTTGGAGCAGCGTGCTGCCCCAGAAGGAATGGGCAGCTATCCTAGACTGGGCTGAGTGGTGGGAAGAGATTGGCCATCAGCAATTCTTTTGAGCTTCCTGACAGACAGGGCTTTCTGGCAAGAGTCTGTTGTGAGGGAGGCCTTCAGAGGGTCTAGTGACCTTCGCTATCACCAATGGCTGAAAAAAATACTGATATGCATTTTACACACAGAGTCTCCTTAATCAGAGAACTGGCTGTGTTTGCATTCAATAAGGCATCACAACTACTCTCATAAATTTCCTTGGCAAAATAACCCCACCTGAGGGTCCCAAATGCGCATATTCTGGGCCACAGGTGTCTGCAGGGTATTTCTAAAAACTATGATCTGAGCTGGATTGCTGATGATTATTCAGGAATTGAGAACCAGTTTTGGGTAGAACTGATCAGTTACAGTGCTTCATCCTAATGGATTTTCTGTCACCTCTGTGATTTCAGGTACAAATATTGCCACTGGACAGTGCAATAAAGATGGGTCAGAGCTAATGTTGTGCATTTCCTTCTGTGCTTTTTGGGTTGTTTTTCCATCCAGTGTCAGCAAGCAAACCGTTTTAACTCCTGTGTTCTCACTGGGGAAAGTTGCACAACAGTAATTGAGGGGCAAAGAGGAAGCGAAACATTTTTACACACTGTAGTATGTAGATTTGTTTCAGTAATTAGGGTAGAATCTTCCAGACCCGTCGGTGTCGTGTTGACATATTTAGACTGTTTATCAGAGCTGAGCAATTGCAGACGCTGTGTACAGACTGCCTGGTTCCTGTTTTACATTTAGATGTGGTCAAAAGTTTAGAGAAATGCAACTGACTGATGAACGAGGCTATATGAGGTCTCAGCGTGTGTTGCCGCCACTGGCATTAATTGTGATAAAAATGTATCAGTAGCCCGCAGTGGCACCGTGGCACAGCTCGGTGGCCCCTCAGCACCGGCCACATTCCCCTTGCCTGCTCTCAGGGCTAGCACGAGGCAAGCACTTTGAACTCACCAGGGCATTGCCTTGAGGATCTGAAAGGACTTTGCCACCAGGTAGGCTTCAGGCCTGAGGCAGGCTAAGAATCAGCCTTATTAAGCTTATTAAGCATAAGCATTCAAAGTTGTCAGTAATGAGACACAAAAAAACCCCCAAACCTAGGATTTGCCAAGGTCATTCATCGAGTCATCTGTGAGTCTGGGAATTGACCCCAAAACAACGTTCTCACCAGGCTGCAGCAGACCTCCGTGGAGTTCCCTGATGATTTATACATGGCTTGTTAAGAGCGATACTGGCGAGGTGACAGAGAGGTGCACATTGCTCTCACGGCCAGCAGGCCCCACTCCCTCCCTGCCTGGCTGTTTGCGGCCAGGCGAATGCAGAACTGCGAGGTGTGGGCGTGAGAAACGGCCCCGCTGAGGCCTTCACCCAGAGGCTGGGCTGCTTGGGAGCGAATCGAGGCAGGACTTCCCCTGTTCTGCTCCTCATCTCTGCGCTGCGCTGTCTCCCCACCACTGCCTTCATTTAGACACTAAATTCCCCCCAAAACTCCCCCAAAACTTGCTGGGCATATGTCAGTCAGTCCCAGGAGAGCAGGTGGGTCACTCAAGAGAGCATCAGAAGGAAGACAACCCTGAGCCTCTGCTTTCATCTGCTCTGATTATTCTGGCAGAGCTTTGAATTTTCTGCTTGTCCACTGTGAGTACCCGTCCTAATGCCACTCCAGGCACTTTAAAAACTCTGTTCCCTGAGAACAGTTTCCTCTTAATACCCATTTGAATCCAGGTTCTCACTTGCTGGAGACATCCCATATGCTTACTTGGCCTTCAGTTGGCTTTCACTCTGAATAGTAAAATTTGTTCTCCCCACGTGAGTCCTTGCTTGTCCCAGCTTTGATGCAATGGTCTAGTGTGAGCAGTGCCAGCAGCCCTGCCTCCAGCTAGAGCCCCCCGAAGGGGCAGGGAATGGTGCCTGAAGGTCTCTCACTCATTATCCCTCTCTGTATGCAGCGCACTTCGGGGCTGGATCCTGCACCCTGCAGCTGGTGGCCCTCGGCCACCGGCTCTGCTGTGGCTGCAGGGACAGCACGTCCCGTCCCGGCTCAGCGGTGACACCTGCGCCCCGAGGGAGCCCCGGCCAGAACCAGCTGAGGGGCACAGCCCCCTTGCAGGGCTGCTCTCTGGGGACCGGAGGCTTTCTGAGCCTGCGAGCCCGTCTCCCACCGGGAGCTGCCCAAGGCCTTTGCTAGGGAATGGTGCCCTCATGTCCGGCGGGCCTGCAGCGACCACCCCGGCTACGCTCACTCAGCGGCCTCAGGATGGCTGCCAGCTTTTGGAGCTGTATTTCCCCTGCAGTGTCTTGCTCGTGTAAAGTGGATTAACACAGGGATGAGGGCTGCTTTGGGGGTCAGTCAGGCCATCAGGCTGGTGGTGCTTCAGCCATGCTCTGTGGGCAGACCAGCCCTGCTCTGGTTAGAGGGGGCAGCTCGGGACATCCTCCACTGTGCCCACTGCACGAGACATTTCCACGGCAGTGGGCATCACAGCCTTTGGTGACAATACAGTTTCTTTTCCATCTGCTCAGAAGCCTGCTTCCTTCTCACCATTTCTTTGCCTGCACCACCACAGTTGATGTAGTCCCTCGCCCAAACCCTGCTGACGGAATGGCTGATACAGAGGTTCCTGGAGGGGCAGGAGCAGTTAGACAGGTCTGGAGGTTGTTGCTGAGTTCTGGTGGAGGAAGCAGGGCTCCCTGCCATGGCCCTGGGAAGCAGCTGGGATCTTCCCAGAGGTGAAAGCATGAGCAGCTCTGCAGGCAGTGTGGGTGGCAGAGGCTGCTGGGCGGGACCCAGGGTGGGCACCGACCTTGCAAGTGCAGTGGCTGGGCAGCCACCAGCCCAGACAGAGGAGGTGACTATTGAACTCGTGTTGCAACTGTGCTTTAGGTGGAAAAAATTTGTCTGGGTCACTCGAGGGTGAGGCTTAGCTGTTCAGCAGCTCCCCGTTCCAAACCCTTCACCTGCTTCCCCCACCGTGGCAGGGACGCCTGCTCTCTCCAAATAGCCCTCCACCTCTTCCTAGTGTCAGTTTTGACTGCATTTGGTCAAAACTTACTAGAAGGGAGTAAAGGAAAGGATAATTATGTCAAACTTTTTCAAAAACAGTTTTCTAGAGAAAAGTGGGTAATTTACTTGGAATATCTAGAACTGTGCAAGGTATTTCTTCTTTGGTTCTTTGCCAAGTCCGCAAGGTTAAAAAGAGGCACTGCCGCAAGTTCTTGCTAGTCAGATAAAAAGATTCCATTTGGAACTAGGATTTCTCAGAAGTCACTAATTTGAAAGAATTTATCGAACCATAATGTTACAATAAATTGGAGAAATAATCTTTTCAGCTGCTGATAAATCCAAATGAAACATTCAACTCTTTCAACTCTGTTCTTCAGCATAAATAGCACAGAAAAGCTGGCAGAAGTCTAGTTCTGTCAGCTTGATATAGTAGATTATTAAAGATTTAGTAACTACTAAATCTTTTTTGCACAAAACACATTTTCAGCCCAAACTCTCACATTTATAATGTGAGGCTTTAAGGCCTTATAAAATTTGATAGTATCCAATACTGTTTTTAGCTGAACATTCCTGGTGTTCTAGGTTTATCTAGTTTTTTCTACTTTACTGTTCTTACTTATGGTACCCTCACAATTTTATCATTATTCTAACAGAATTTGATGGTTTTCTTAAAGCACCAGCCTTGGTAATCAAATTTAATTGTAATTTTAATGAAAAATAGGGAATATACATGAAAAAAACCATAAGTTTATACTTTTGATAGTTCTAGAAGGGAAAAAAAAAAAGCTGAGGAATGATCCTAAGGAAAACAAAAACAAGATAGAAAAATGTCCAGAAAATGAACCAAATGTAGCCATTTAATGCTACCAGTTGGTAGTGTTGGTGTATTGGAAATGTCAGTGAGTTACTGCACTGCAGGCCCTGGTGACATTAAAGTTACTTTTGCGAAACTTTTCCTAATATCTAATCTAAACCTCTCTTGGTAGAAGTTGAGATAATTTCTTCTTGTCCTATCACTTTTTACCTGGGAGAAGAGCCTGATCCCCACCTGGCTACAGCCTCCTGTTAGGGAGTTGAAGAGAGCAATGGGGTTCCCCCTGAGCCTCCTTTTCTCCAGACTGAGCACCCCCAGCTCCCTCAGCTGCTCCTCATGGAGTTGTGTTCTAGAAAGCAGAGTTCCAGAACTCCAGAGCAAAATTTCCATGCAAGATTCAAGAATCTGAATTCCCTCATGAGCCACGATGATCAGGGAGTTGGGTGTTTCTTGCCTTCCTTAATGAAAGGAATGGACACACACGCACATTGGCACTTGGCAGGTTGTGTTGGCTACAATTTGTTAGCAATTTGCAGCATGGTAGCAGACACTGCAATTTGGTAGCCCTCACAGGTGATTTACAGGACACGTGAATACCTCGTGGACCAAAGGCTGAGTAACACTGCCCAACTCCGGCCTCCCACAAGTCCCAGGTCATGACTAAAACCCTTCACATCACGAGTTCTACAAAGGAGGATGCTAACTTTGGCTGGCAAACCTCCATCTCAAGGCAGGGGAGACAGAGAGGCAAAGTAACTTCCTGCTCTGGCCAGACATGCCAGCTGCTGCCCACTAACCCTTCTGAGTGGCCTTCACAGTCTGAGCTGAATTTTGGGGAGCACTGCCAGGCAGGCAGCACGTGGGAGCAGCTCTTGGAGGCACAGCCTGGCTCTTTTCCTGTTTGCACAGCACTCAGTACAGCAAAATTCCAGTACCTGGCTGCCCCTGCCATTTTTTACCTTAATGTAAGTAAATATGAAGCAAAATGCTTCCAGAACCCATGAAATCAGAAGTTTACAGTGCTAACCAGGGTAAGATGTGCTGTTGCCAGAGCAGTGAGATTGGGCCAGTGCATCTGAGTTATCTGTACCTGAAAGAGGCTGGCAGCTTCCAAGACTTTCTGTACATTTTGCTTTGTGATGAGCATCTTGCTGGTGTAAGTGTAGTCCAGGAGTATATTCATGGTTTCTGCATCAACTCCTTTTAGTATGATCTTCTCCTCATATTTCTCTCTTAAATCATTGCAGAACATGGCCCTGGAAAGAAAGACATTTATCTTTTTCTGCATCCCAGTCAGGATGAGACATTCTGAAAACATTGGGCTATTTAGATTTCAACACAGAATACTCTGATTGCTTCATACTTTATGTAATTACCTCTGTTGAAAAGAAACAAGAAAATATCTTTGTGCTGCTCTTCTATCTCTGTACTCATGAGTTTGATAAGGCATACACGTATGATGGATTCCTCCCAGCTGTCCCCTACAGCAGACCTAGGGCTCCATGGCAGCAAAAGGCAGCTGGGACCTTGCCTGGGTGGGAGCAGTGCCCGGGCCTGGACTGGTGCTGCTGGTGTCTCACCTGCTGCCTCTTGCTCGGGCTGTTTCTAGTACAGGTGCAGCTCGTTGAGGCCTGGCATTCTGCAAACTTCATTAGCCCATGTACTTTGTACCCCTTGGCAGGTCAATACCCCCTGATTGCCAGCTGCAGGACACTGCTGGGACTGAGCCCTGAGGGCAGAGCAGATCCACAAGTCTGAGCGCCTCACTTCTCAGCTTCCCAACCTGTCTTTGACCACATTAATGCCAATGGTGGGCCAGGGGAGAATGGCTTGGTTTTTTTTCTTCTTCTAAATTTTCTTCTAATTTAGAGTCCAACTTTTCTTCTGCTAAATTTTGGGATTGTAGAGTTGGTACCTCTTGACTAGAAAAGCAATTGAATTTGCATGAATTGGAACTACTGTTAGCCAGAAAGTGCAGTGATTTCATACATGTAGATAGCAACTCTTCTTTGGTGGAGAATACTGCATTTGAAAGGTGACCACCAGACATACCTTTGGCACTGGACAGATATTTCATGTAGGGTATAAATCAGAAATTCTCTAAGGGCTATTTTAATCCATTTTGCATTGTGACAGCTGCAAGACAAACACACACGTCTTCCTCTGCATTTTCAATTCATAGATTTAAGTATTTCTTCCAAAGCTTTTTGCTTTTACTTAGGATTTGGATCAGCCCCTTCTTGTTCACTGTATTCAGAGAACGAGATGTCATTTGGAATCTGTCTCAACAGATCAGAATTACATGAGTCCACTTGTAACTGCTTTGGTGAAAAACATGTGCAGATCCAAAGTGTAATTAGAAGCACTCTTTAGCCTGCATTCCAAGCCCTTCTTTATTAGTCATATACCATGTTGACAGGACAATGCAGCCTGGGAAATGGCTAGAGGTCCCAAATCTTAGGCCATGCTTTTCTTGTAGAAGAAGTGCCTGAATTAAGCTGTCTGAGTGACACGTCTTACTGGAACCAAGACGTAAACAGATTTTATTGCAAAGCAGTTAGGCATGATGAATGGCAAATGGATGGAAGATACCAGCTGCTACTTGCTCTAAGAACTACCTGTTCCTTACCTCAGCAGAAATTTTATAGCAAGGTCTTAGTTACTTCAGTGTGCAAAACTGCCTCTGGATGGAGAGGCCTAACTTTTGAGCAGGAAATTTGGGCAGAGAAGATACTTGTCAGAAAAGTTGTTCAGCCAAAATTCCCATTTTTCCTTTCACTCATCTCAGCTCATTAGAGGTTTTTGCTTCACTGCCCTGCCTCATGGTCCAGCTACTGAAATCGGAGCATTTCAAAGGCATTTAGACATACACTACTTAAGTTTGGTGACAACAAGACTGGGATTCATTTAGCTTCTCTCCTTCTAGCACTGCCAAGTGATGTAAGAGGGGATGTGTGGGCAGGTGGCCATCTGAAAACAGCAGCCCCCAGTTCCCACTTCTCCCTGGGAATGGGTTTCACGGAGAGGGAGGTTGGCACAGGACAACTGTTTCAGCCGTGCGGGATTGATGGGTGCCGGATGTTTCATCTGAACGAGAAACAGGCCCAGGGAGGGTGCAGGTGGTGTCTGCTCTTCTTCCTTTCATCTCTTAGGCTGCTGACTCCAGACTTGTGTTGAAGCTTCCCTGCCGGGGAGCTGCGAGTCTCACTTCTGTCCCACAGACCGGAGTGTTTAATGGGGTCAGTCAGAGACACCCAGTGGGACACTTGTGCAAGGCGGCTCAGAAACCACCCTCAGCATTCTGGTGGTGGGCTTTGCACAGGGGTCTGGTCAAAGTGCTTTGGCCTATGTCTCCTAATCTTTGTAATGGGTTTAGAGCTGCCATCCACTCCCAATTTCGTAGGATGTGGATTTATGTAATGTGGCTGTGAGCTGCAGAAATCACACCTCTCAAGCACAGTGCTCTTCCACCAGTTCTCTGCTCTAGATCAGAGAGGGCTGGGCTGAATTGGGCAGTGCTGCAGGAGAGCTGACTCCTGTGTCCTTCCTGCTGCTCAAATGGAGTGGTTCTCATTCCCACCCTGTGTGCTGGCAGAGGGAACGCCTGACACCACTCAGGCTGATCAGGCTGAGCTTCTCTCCTAGGGGTTAAAATGCTGCCTCTCAATCTTTCTGGACTTACACTCAGGAGGCTCCAAATCAATCCTTCAGATGTGGCCACTAATTCCATTGTATGTTTCCCTGGTTCTTGCCCCTGCGTAATTCTAATCTGCAACTTTGAACCAACATGTACTCTAAAAAATGCACATCTGAAGTGAGAGCCCAGTGCCAAATTTAGATACCCAAAAATGAGTAATTTTAGAAAAAATTCTAATTTTAATTCTAATTCTGATTTAAAATTAGAGAAATCTCAATAAAATAAACAAGGGGTTGCAGTTTTGTGAAACACTTTTTAAGCACCCTCCCACACTGGAATGATTGTGCTTGGAATGATGAACCTGACTTCAAACAACCATGCTGGAACTCAAGGACACTCTGGAAAATGGCTTCAACCTCTCCCAGCCCCATTCTCCTGCTACTCCTGGGTAGTGCAGCATTAAAGAACTACTGTTCCACCTTAGTCAGCTGGTATTTCTCTTCTCTGCTTTTTTATCACCACAGAGGTAAATGGAGAGTTAATGTTTTTATGTCTACGGGTGTAGGACATCACAGGAATTAGTCCATCTACTCTCCAGCAGTGCTGAAGAAGTGGCTAGCTTAGTTTAAGTGTGCTGCAGTCAGCTGCTGTGGATTGCCCACACTGTGGCACCCAGCGTTCAGGAAGGGGTTGTGTAACCTGCAGGGCAATGAAGCCCATGAGTCACTGGGTCCCTTTGCTTTGCTCCCGTGCATGGCTGTTAAAGGTCCTGCAATAGCATGGAAAGTACTCATAGGAACAGTGTGGTTATGAATTCCTTCTTTCTCTGGGGCCATGCAGCTTCTAGTGAATTATGGCAAGATGAATGAAGCTTCCTTGTGAGCAGCAGAGCCAGTGAAGCTCAGCTCCCTGCAGACTTGTGTCCTTCTTTCCCTCCTCACTGTAACCTCAGCTTCCCCTTCCTGAGCCCTCCATTCCCCCTCGTTATTCCTCTCACACACTTCAGGGTCCCTCTCAGGAGCTCAGCTGTGCTGGCTGTGCCCAGTGGGGCAGGGCAGGGCAGTGTGGTTGTTCTGGGCACACACTGTGTGTGCTGGCTGGCCAGGACACCCTGCTCATCACCCTGCAGAGCACCAAGGGTGCCAGCCCAGCATCTCTCCTCTCCTAGCTGCAGATTTCCATCAAAATCATGGGAACTTCAGGTTTGAGATTTCCATTCTGTGCCCAGTGTGACTGAAACTACCTCAAAGAGTCATGACAAGAGGCAGTGGCAGACAGGCCAACAGTGACATGTAATAAATCTCAGCTCTGTGTGAAGCCAAGCCAAACAGAAGCGCTCAGAGGGGCAGACCCTGCACACGTGTGCAGTTGCCTTGGGATGAGATCACCTCCAGCCAGGTATTCCCCCTCCTTCCAAGGGACAGGCTATAGCTCAAGAAAAGCTCAGTGGAAAGCTGGCCAACAGCTGTTGTCATAAAACTGTCCTGCCTGATTTTAACGGGGAAGTCCTTCTGATTACAGCATCTTTGCTTATAGTGAAATTGGGGGTTTTTTTGTCAAAGTATCATTATGATAATTTTGATTTTAATTTGTGCATCTGCTGTCCATTATGTACACAATGCTGGTAAGAAATATTTGGGCATCTCTGCTTTTAGCTGTATATTTTCTCATATGCAATAAATTTTCTCTCTGTAGAAATAATACCTGTCTCCAAATATTCACAGACACAATCTCTATTCTAGATTAGAAAAGCAGAACTGTTCTTCCAGGCACTACCAGCAAAGCTTACCAGACTCCATTAAAATTAGCTTTCTGCTCATGTCACAAGTGGTCACAGGTTCTTTTTTCTCGTGTTTCCTCTGTAGCTGTTCAGTCATCTGACCACTTTAGCAGTAAAAGAAAGAAAGAAAAAAAATCCCAGCCATGCAAATGTGATGGTCTAAACAATATTGTCTAAATGATAATGGAAAATCTGTGCTAAAACTGATACCAAGTTCCTCTGTGTGTCTAAAAATTGTTTTTGTTGGCCAGTAGTCTCAGATAGAATATCTATTGTACTGAAAGAATGAAAAATTCAAACGGACCAGAAGGAGATGGTGAAGTGGCAAAATTGCATTCAAGGAGATATTTCCCATTGCAACTGATTTCCAGATGGAAAATTCCTTCTCTTTCCTCCTCAACAATTTAATGCAATATATATTTTTACCCCACAATGGTAATAGGAAAAATTAGCAAGTTCCAGAAACACACTCCTATTTCAATAAAAATACTCTGCTATCTGAATGGGTATTCCTCTTTGCCCAGGTCCAGAGGGACAAGGCAAGTGGCTAAAGACACTTGGTTAAAACACCCTTTTCTCATGCACTTGTCTGTCAATATTCCATCTTCCTTTGCATGCCTCCAGTGGACTTTTTGAGTGCTGGTATCAGAACCCCAGCAAATCCACATCTTGGCACCTGCTTTATTTAAGTCTCCAACTTTTGAAAAGCTGAAAGATGTAAGGAATTAGAGACTCACTGCAAATTTGCAGACTTTAACGCCCAGTTTGCACTCCTTGGAGACCTACAGTTCAAGTCCAAGAAGCAAAATAAATTTATTGGTTTTGTTTGTTACAAACCTTACCTGAAATAATTGCTTGCTGCAGCAAGGACCACTCGGTGACAGGAGAATTCCCTGCTCTCCACGCACAGGACGACATCTGTAAGGGAATTTTCAAGCCGAAGGTTCTCAAGGCCATTCTGGAGCACCAGAGAGAGACCTGTATCGTCAAACTTGACCTTTTCACCACTGGAGACTTCCACCAGGTCCCCCATTTTTGTCGAACACTCATTGTTCAAAGAGATCTCGGGCTCCTCAGAGCTCTTCTCCAGCGTGTCCCCCATCTTCTGGCCAGCCCCGTCTCATTCTGTTGGTGCTTCGAGCTAAAAAGAGCTCCTCAGCTTTGGGCAAATCACACTGCAGAAGTTGGGCGGATTTCCTGTCCAGAGGTCTCTGCTTATCTGTAGCTGTCACACACACATAACAGGAAGCCTTGCACTTTCTCATCCTGTTAACACAAACAAAGGGTGGGGTTTTTTCAGTGATTTTCAGGCAGTATCAGCGTGTTTAGAAAGGCCTTAAGATGCCTCTGGATGTGAGAAGATTACAAGTGACAGGGACAGGCTGCTTCCCACCCTCAAGCCAGCCCCTCGCTGTTATCTGCTGGTTGTATTGATAGGTGCACCACATGCCTATCAAGCACTCCTGGTGGACTGGGCTGCTAAAGGAAAAAGCGTAATGTTTTATATTTCTTTTTCCAGGTATGTGGGTATTAATAACTGAGCTGGTTTGGGTTTGGTTTTGTTTTTTAGTAATATGCTTGCATATTCACAAAGCCCTCCAAGTGGATGTTTCTGTCCCTCATGACTTGTTAGCTGGCAACCATTGCATGGCTTTTCTTTAAGGCTAAATGGACACAACTCTCTCAAGGACGTGGACCAGCATCAAAGATCTCACAGCTGATGCTCTTCAGGCTCCAGTGCTGGGCACAGGGATGGTGTCCACGCAGCCAGTGCCCTGCCATCAGCTCTGACTAGCAGTGAAAGCTCAGGGAGAGAGCCTGGGGAGCAGTGTGCCCATGCTCATCCCCACCATCCTCACTGATAGGCATAGCTTGAGGCACAGCTGCATCTGACTTGTCCCCAAGACAGACACGGATGGTGGCAGGACCAAGGCTGCACATCTGGCAGTGGGGACACTGCAGGGCAGCTCTGGGGCCGAGCCTGCAGCATGACAGGAGCGCACAGAGCACAGTGCTGAAGGTTTTGCTTTCACCTAAGGATGCAGCAGATCTACTTGAACATCACCTAGAAGGGAACCTGATCCAAGCTGAATTAATAAGCAACAAAGCCTATTAAGAGTAACAGAGAAAATCCCCGTCTTGCTTAGGAAACTCTCACACTGGGAAGTAGAAAAGCCCACCTCTATCTCCCCCTGAGAGGAATGCAGGACTAATCCTTACCTTGGTAGCTTGAGTGCTAACCAACCTTGCCTTTGTGATAATTGCTTCTAGGAATCCTTGTTTGTCCAATCCACAGGTTCTTATTGTGTGTTTGGTTTCCTCTTCTGTCTCCAGCTTGTAAAGCTGAGTTCACAGTATTATGGGAAACTTCGCTTCCTCCTCTTCCAGAAGGAGGTGAAAGCAGGGTCTAAGAGAGTCAGATTGGAAGATGAAGAGGAAGGAAAGCAAAAAATATCCTGCCTGCTTTCCTCTACCTCCTTGTAATGGGGTTTTCTTCATTTTGTGAAGTCTGTGCAGCCCTTTGGCTTTTTCCTTTTCCAACTGATTTAAATGTGTTCCTGCTGTCTTTTGTGCTAAGTTTTGCTAATGAATGCTTCCTTTCCTAAAGCCAGTCCCTTCTTTCCCAAACACTCCTGTAGGAATACAATGAGAAAATTAAGGAAACCCCTCAAAAGTACTAGGCGTGCTTTAAAAATCACAATACTTTAACCCTATCTTGGGCTAGGTTCTCCTTGTTTATCATCATGACTTCTGACCTTTGGGAATTCATCTTATCAGGCTTTTCTCTGATGGTGAGAAGCTTCACATTGTGCTTATCTGCTTAAGCAAAAGCTGAGATTCCACAGCGATCACTTGATTCCAGTTGCTGAAGCTTCAAGCAAAGCATTAGTAATTGTGAAATTGAAGTAAGTCAGTGTTGGCTGTGAATGCTGGGAACGGAAACCCTGCAGTAACTAGGTCGGTCGATGGCTGTGGTATTGTCAGTAACTGCACTGCAGGAAGGACCTCGGCAGCTCAAGGAACTGTTGACTATTAGCGGTGATCCTTATCCACAGCCTGTCTCCTTCTGTGCCATTGCTAACTCATATGGTGTATTTTTAACCCCTAATTTTTTTTTCCTTGACAAGCACCTCCTCTCCTTTCTTCTGTTGCCATGGCATTGTGGTCTAACCCCAGGCAGCAGCCCAGCCCCAGCAGCTGCTTGCTCGCTCCCCCACCAGTGGGACGGGGGAGAGAACTGGGAGGACAAAAGATGGAAAATTCATGGGTTGAGAAGACAGTTTAACAGGCAAAGCAAAAGCCACACACATAACCAAAGCAAAGCAAGGACTATATTCACTGTTTCCCATGGGCAGGTGGGTGTTCAGCACTGCCAGGAGAGCAGGACCCATCACATGGGATGGTTACTTGGGAAGACAAGCCCCATCACTCCAAACGTCCCCCCTTCCTCCTTCTTCCCCCTGCATTACATACTGAGCATTATGTCATACAGCCTGGAATATCCCTTTGGATATTCCCCAAACAGTTGGGGTCCCCTGTCCTGGCTGTGTCTCCTCTCAACTTCCCAAGCACTCCCAGTCTTCCCGCTGGTGGGGCGGTACAAAAAGCAGAAAAGGCTTTGGCTCTGTGTAAGCCCTGCTCAGCAACAACAAAAACACCTCTATATTATCAACCCCATGTCCACCACAAATCCAAACCAAAGCCCCATACTAGGCACTGTGAAGAAAATCAACCCTACCCCAGACAAAACAAACACATTCCACCTGTACTCCATATCATTCACATCATGCTCAGGTCCCACACTACTCATTAACCACCACTCCACCTCCCACCCTTGGATATAGTACACAGATGTCATTCCCTTGGTCTATGGACTTCCCTTGCAAAATGCCCACAAAATGTCCACAAGATGTCCTTTGAGTTAATTTAGTTCATGACTTTGGGCTCCATGTGCTCTGGTGGTTACTCGGCACAGGAAAGGTGCTGTGTAAGGTAGAGGTCCTGGGCACCAAGGCCACCTTAGGTCAGGTCAGTTCTGCCCTGCAGCTGCTTCTTGGGAGGCTTTTCCTCCATTTATTTGCGTGGTTATACTAATTCCTGTAACATACAACTCAAATCATGGCTTACAACAAAGGTGTATCCACTACAGTCTCCACCCCAGGTCCTTTTCTGCCAGGTTACAGGGTTTAACATTGCAATGAGCTCCTCCCCTTGTCCCCAGCCTAGCTGGAACAAGGGGTTCCTGCTATTGTCCACCGTCAGCATAGTCCACATCATAGTCCTCCATGGGCTCCAGGGAAACAGCAAATTCACCATAGTCTTCTCCACGGGCTGCAGGGGAATCCCTGCCTCCCCTGTTCCAGTGTGGGATCCCACCCACAGGAGACAGTCCTTGAACTTCTCCAACATGGGTCGTTCCACAAGCTGCAGTTCACAAGCTGCTCCAGTGTGGTTCCCCTGTGGGGTCACAGGTCCTGCCAGCAAACCTGCTCCAGCACAGGCTTCTTACAGGGTCTCTTCCTCCTTCAGGAATCCCCCTGCTCTGGCATGGGGTGCTCCACGGGCTGAAGGGGGAGCTCTGCTCCGTCGTGGACTCCTCTGCAGGTCACAGTTCCTTCCACCCCAGCTCCCACTGGAACTCCAGCCTGCCCAGTGCCGCAGCACAGACACAGCAGCCATGCCCTGGCCACCTGCCAGCCCAGGCCCGTCACCATGGCTGTCACCAAAGTGCTCCCAGGCACAACACAGTGAGGTGATCACAGCACAGCAGCAGCAAACACCAATGAGCACCAGAACGTAATTTACAGTTGGCAAGCAAGTCCCGTGGCAGGCACAGCAGCCTGCTCATTACTAGCCAAACTGCAATAACAGCTATAAATTCAGTCTAGTACATCCCAATGAAAATCTGTGCCCTTTATTCCCCACATTGAGCTGCTCTTGTATTCAGAGAACCCCTTGCTCAGGGATCAATCTGCAAATGTAGTTTCATTCTTTGGACTAGCATGAGGACAATGCTGAGGTCAGTGTTGTGTCCTTGCAGGTATAAGAGAACAACAAACCCAGCAACCAGGCAGCTGCTCTCCTGAGGTGCTCTGTGGCCCAAGACAGCAGTAGCAACGTGTTATTTAATCCTGGGGCAAATCCAGATTGTTACTTCATGATATAAGCTTCCAGATACATTCTTCTATTTGGCCTTTAGAGACTTGTTCTGTCTGCACACTCATACTGTTTTCAGTAAAGAATTACCTGCTAGCTAAATGAACACTGAACTGGTAAGAGCTGAAGGCTTGCCTGTTCATGATTTGTTTGTCTATTGTCTTTACCTTAGGAATACTGAGCTGACCTATGTATGCTCTGTATCAGCTTGAGAGAACTGGCTAACTGGCTGGAATTACTGTGTCAATAATGTATATCCATCACTTGTGTCATAGCAAGTTCACAGAGCTCTGTTAACACCACCAGCTGCTGCTGGTACCTATGAATCTCTGCATTTGAGCTGAGTTCAGAGGCTGCTTCCCATCCTGCCATGACTTCCTCACCTCTGCGTCTTCTGTTCCCCCTTGACCATGCTCCCTGTTTAAATGTTGATCCATAGCCAACACCAGCCCATTTTCTGCTGTCTGTTCCTGAATCCAGGATCTCATCACTGTGGCATTTCAGCACTGTAAAGTCTGACCTCGACAGATGAATCTGCCTAGACTAGCCAGGAGTCCTGGTTCCCATCTTGTAAAGTGAAAGATTCAGGCAGTCCCAGGAAAAAGTCGTGGACTTGAGGCCATGACTAAGAGGAGGGACAGAAGAAATCACACCCACCTACAATGGATCAAGAGCAAGGAGCTGAGGCATTCTTCAAACAAAGGCAGAAACATCGGAACTATTTCTGACAGTTCTTGTTACTTGGTTTGCTTCCCACATCCTTGTACTTTAGCTAACAGAGCCCTTAGGGACCAGATGAGTCTGAGAGGAGCCAGCTATGAATCATGAGAGTGTGTGGCTGCCTCAAGAAAGAGGCCAGATAAAGAATGGCAGGAGGTTTTCTGGAGTGAGAAAGAAGATGCTCAGCTATCCTGGTATCACAATGGGATCTGGAAACTTCCTGCTCTAAGGAATGAGCAGGTTGCTGAACTTGCAGACAGCAATGACTTTATATTTCTGACCTGGAGCTCATACAAAGTGGTCCTTGTTGTTTGTCTTCCTTCTATTCCAGACTACGTTTTGCTGCCACAAGTGATACTCCAAGTCTGTGTGTTCTGTGACCAAGTCACTTCTGTTCCAGGCTATTCCACTTCTTACACTCCAGACAGCTTTCAAAGCTGCAGCCACCCAACAACACGTTGACAGCTACGTCTCCAGGCCTCACCATGCTTCCTGAGGGCTGTGGAAGGCAGCATTCCTTCATCTGAGAGAGCATTTTTGAAGGTGCTGGCCTCCAAGAGGGCAAGGACACAACAGCAGAAGAAAGATCTTGGCAAGGTTTTGACTTCTTCAAGTAGAAAAACACTGCAATTGCTTCCACTGTGCATCCCAATAAGCACTGCAGAAAACACCTCAGGGCACAGAGGGCCCTGCTGGGGAGCAGAGACAGTTCCTTGCTGTGGAGCAGGGGCGGGGACTGCAGCTGGACACGTATCAGGGCTCATCTTACCATCAGCTGTTTTCTAGCACAGCGCAAAGCAAGATAGCTGAGGCCTGAGATAATCTTGTCAACCCTGGAAAGTTGCTGGATTTTTGTCTGTGTTTCCAGGACATTGGGATAATGTTCACTAGCTCAAAATAGCACGTTCTTAATTTAGCCATGGGGGAACAAATGGGATTTCAGTTTTTGAAAATATATACAGAACTTTTGGATCAGATTTTCTATTAACTGCAAACTGGAATCTTTGTTTCATTGCAGTTTACTTCCTCTGCTGAACCAGCACCGCCTTCCATTTCAAAAACTACTGCTTGAGCCTTCTCATATCCCTCCCTCTGGGCAGCTGCAGTTGTTCAAAGTCAGCAAACAATGGTGATTTTGTGAAACTGGCCTGTCTTATACCTCAGTCTTGAAAATTACCTCTTATTTAGAGGGGATTGCAGTGTTACCCTGCTGTGTTGCATTTATTACCTGTCCATCTTTTGCTCTCAGAGTGGTTTTGCATGTATTTTAAATCATGGGATGTTTCTAGAAAAACTGCTGCTTCCATGTATTGTTTTCTTCGGGATAGTCAGGCATTGTGCTAACAATCCAGATGAGTGACTCCAAACCATGCTTTCACCTTGTATAAAAGAGAGGTCTCAGCTGACCAAGCTGTAAATGCCAAATTATTTGGGTTCAGTATTTGAAGTCTGGTTGTTATATTGCTCCCATGTGTGCTACAGGCTATGTAGCACACATGGGAGCAATATAACACCTGACGTGTGGATGGGCCAGTTGAGCTCGAGAATCTTTGATCCCCTGCTCATTAGCTTTCGAGGGAGTGGTGGAGGAAGGCTGCTATTTAAATAAGTGTTTGCTCTATTTGAAGCAGCTGAATTGCAGTCTGGGGGTGCAGTATGGTCACTCCCAAAGCGGCAGGCAGAACAAGCTGAGACATCACTCAGCGCTGTATTTTAAGATTTTATAGACCAAGATGAGATGCATCCAAATGAAACTGGAAGGGCTGAGGCCAGGAATGCAGCTGTAGGTAAGAACTAAAAGAAATGCAGTAGGTGCCAGCCATGGCAGTTGAAGAGAGCTGTAACAAGCCTTCCCCAGTCAGAACAGTGTTTCCTTCTCCCTGGAAGAAGGATATCTTTTTGTCAACATCTTACTCTACTGCAGGTTTTTCAAGACAACAGACTCCTTTTCTGTCCTCAAGATAATCAGTGTTTGAAATAAAATAGCAGCAGTTACTTCCATTTCTTGTTCTTTGTGAAAACAGAAAGAAGGTCCTAAAGTCAGTTTCTAGTAGGAAAGAAGAGCCTCACTTTCTTTTCATTTAGAGTTGAGTTATTCTCTAAAAGATTTGGCCAGCATTACTCACAAAAAGGTTTTGTCATCAGCATCAGACTCCCTCTTGCTTCAGTTTATGTAACAAGATGCTCAGGTCACTTGTCTACTGCTGTCTGCTCTGCCACCCATTAGAATTTATTAGCATCTTCTCTGTATTATTAGCTAGTGGCTGTTTATGCACAAATAATTCTTCCTCTAAGTAAATTATACCTTTGGTCTCCATAATTGGGCAGCAGGAATCAGGTCCATGCTAGAAGAAAGAGAAGCCTGTTGTCCTCAGTGATATTTTGATGTTATATTCTTTGTGCTCCTTGATCTGCTGCTGCTGCTGCTGCTGCTGCTGACAGGTTCTGGCATCCAGCACACAAGGTAAGGAGCACAGCCTTGGCAAGAGCAGCAGCACTAGAGCTCAGACACTTGTTCCACAGCTTAACAAAACCTCACCAACAAAGCAGCTCTTGAAATGAAGGAGAGCTGCTCTGCTTGGCAGGAGCTGGGAAATGGAGGAAGCTGCCATTGCAGGGAATTATGTGGAGGTCCATGTTTTAGTGCCTGTTTGGTGTTAATTCGGCACTGCTTGGACTAAAGTTTGAGTTCCTGAGTCTATTCAGAGTATTTGGTGTTAATGGGACACTGCTTGGACTAAAGTTTGAGTTCCTGAGTCTATTCAGAGTATTTGCTGAGTGGCCCTGCGAAAAGCTCACAGTGTGACCCCAAACCATGGGAATTAAATCTGATGTCTAAGGCAATGCTGACTTCTGTTTCTCATGAGGCCTGTCGATCTCAGCCAGTCCTGTGCACATACCTCACAGATGAGGTCACACTGAGGGATGCTCCAGAGCTGTGACCGAATTCTGCTTCAGTTTTTCAACTGTGTGTAGCTTAGAAATGCTGGCCCCAAAATCAGTGTGGTCCTTCCTTACCTTCCTAGTGGTGGGATTCTGCTAGTTTGCAACACAGACCTCCTTCTTGGGCTGTAAAGCCTCTCAACCTCTTACCTGGGCAAACCTCAAGCAGGGAAGCCACTGTGATGTCTGTGTGCTCTGTATCCTCACCACCTGCTGGCTCACACCAGGCTGCTTTGATTGTTTCCCTGCAGGACTGAGTCTATCAGACCAGAAACACACACGGACCCAGAGCAAAAGAATGGAGTCCAGTCTAAACTTTCTGAAGCCAAATGAGATTTTTTTTTTTTTCTGGAGACGGTAACAGGAGAAGGGAGCAGGACTCTTTTCAAGAGGGAGTGACACTGTGGTGCACTCTGCAGATCACAGTCAGTCATTTGTTTTGACCATCACATGGTACAGTGTCCACTGCTGGCTGACATGGGGTCATTTACTAGCTTGTCTAATTATAAAAAAAAAATAAGGATGGCATTGGCAAATATTGCTACTCTTGGAACATAAGCTTATCCCTGGAATTTTATCCTTGGGATAAACTTATCCCAAAGTTCTGTAATTAATTCTTGTGTTTCCAATTCTGACACAATAAAAGGGGGAATCAGTTGGTTAGCTGACAAGTGACTGCTGAAAGCTGAGCCTTGCTTGGTCTGGGGGAAAAAAGCAAACTGGAAGGAAGCAGAAATCTACATATTTTCCATAAACAAATACATAACTTTTGGTCAAAGTGCAATTTGATTTAATACATTCACACACAGGTGTTCTCCTGTACAAAACCACTACCTACATCTGATTTTCCAGTTGACTCTTTTCATCCACAGCTACTTTTTTAGCTCAAACCTGACATTTAAACTTGCCATTTAATGGTGGGAAGAATGGTGAATGTCTGGCGAACCTGAATGTTGGTTTAAAAAACAGACTATAGTTCTCAGTTAGTTCCACATCATTACAGCAACTGAAGCTTCATCAAGTTTTAAAATACTGTTAAAAAATTGAACCTTTGCAGTTTTTCAGCAGCGTGTCTTAACTGTCTCTTTTGCAAGAAATTTAAACTGGTCTTTAGGTAGCATTGTTAGACAGGATAATTCAACATTTCTTACAGGGGAAGGGTCTTTAACCTTAGCTCTGTATGAATCATAGAATGGCTTGGGTTGGAAGACCTTAAAGACCATCTCATTCCAACCCCTGCCATGGATCCACTAGAATCATAGGGTGTGAGCTAGGGAGCTTGGAGATGTGGACAAGCCCTGCTTCCCTGCTTCGCTGCTTCCAGCTCCCTGCAGCCTGTGGAAGAAGTGAGTTGGCAGATTGTTAGCTAAGTAGCGGAGCAGGTGGGAAAATATTTATCTGAGCAGAAATCATGTTGTAGAAATGTACATTTAGCTAATTATTACCAGTAGCAGAAACCGTTACTGGCTTTTACATAAGTGAATTAGGAATGATCTAAAGTTAGAAACAGTGTAGGTGAGTTGTTACGATCTGTATGCAAATAAAGGTACTGTGTGAAGTGCAAAGATTTCAAATATAAAAAGAGGAAGTGCTGAAAAAGTTGTAGTATTTCCTCTTGAGGAAGGGAATTATCTGAGGGTGCTTTAACTGCCTGTGTACCAAATTTGAAGGAGTTCTGCCCTTAGGAGCTGTGCCTTTGCAAGTTTGGTTTTTAAGCTGATCAGAGTTATTTAGCTTAACACAGCTGTAGCTGTGAACATCAGATTCCCGGCAGCAGTGGCCAGAAAAGCACGGACAGTTTCCAGAGCCAGCTCTCCTTGTCCTGTGCCATGTAGGCCGGGCAGGACGTGCCCAGGCTCTGCTCCCCGCAGGCTCCCGGGCACCGAGCGCTGCCCAGCCCGGTCCCCCTGCATGCCCAGCCCCGGGCGGGTGCCTGAGCACGGCACAAAGCCCCCCGTGGGGCACAGCAGGGCTCCTGTCCCCCTGCAGCAGGGAGCCAGGGGCCGGCGATGCCCGTGAGCTCTGCCTTTCCCCCCGGGAGGGTGCAGCGAAGCCCCCGGAGCGGGCCGGGTGCCCTCGGAGGAGCTGCTGCGGCTCTGCAGCGCTGGCGTTCCCCGAGAGCCGGCAGGGGCAGCGCTGGCCCCGGCGCTGGCACAGCCAGGGACCGCCGAGAGAGCTCCTCGCAGGCTCCCAGGGCTCTGCGATCTATCAGGGAAGCTGTCTGGAATGTAGGGCATTGGGACAGCCGCAGCGGGCCCGGGAACACCGCGGCGCCTCCGGTGTGGAAAGTGTGCCGGGTCCGCGGCGGGAGGCGGAGCGCAGCCCGGGGGAGGCAGCGCAAGCCCAGCTCGCCATGTGTGACATTTTGGCGGCGTGACATCGGAAAAAGAGGAGGCCGAAGTCTTCTTAGATTGGAGAAACCAGAGAACTTTTAAAAGTTTGCCACTTCCAATTATAGAGTTTTAACTTTAGAAGCGCTACTGTAATTTTTCCGCCGATCAATATTGATTTAAGAAAAAGTTTTCTCTTAAAATTTTCTCTTAAAAAGAGAATGGAGAATTTTAATATTCCAGTGCCATTTCTATAATATCTGCCCTGGGGAAAGACAGAAGTTCTTCAGAACTTCACATTCTTACTAGTGTGTTTCTGAGTTACAGGGCATCATTAGGTTTATTTAATTTTAGAGGAAAAATATGAATAATATAAATACAGCATACATCTAAAGAAATGAGACCTGTATTTGCCTTGTATTGCTTCCTGCTTACGGTAATAATTTGTTCCTCTTTTCAGTCTCCTCCCCTTTTAAAATTACAAAATACTGCATTCTATACATAAAAATGTTAATTAAAAAGTCAAAGAAAGCTTATCCCACCATATGTAATATTTTACATAATCCATTTTTTCTTCAAGGTTCAGTACCATGTTAATATATGCCAGCATAGTCTGGCAGGCATCTGTGACGTGACAAGTCAATTTCTTTTTTATCAGAAGCTCACTGACAAACCAATCTTAGTTTTACAGTCATTTCTGTCTAATGATACTGCTTATGAAAAGATGGGTAGGGAAGGCTTAGGATCAAAGACTAAACCACAGATTTCACAATGTTTTCTTGGCAAAGCAAGGTGTTGATTTAGCTGCTGCATTGGAATCTGCAAAGCTTCATTATGTGTGTTTTTCCTGGGATTACTTTGGCTAACATTTTCTTTCCTGCCTTCGTGTGACAAATCTTTGTCCAAGACCAGTGATCTGAAGTTGCTTTAGTCTAGTTGAGCATTTTAATAAAGCTGAGAGCTTTGTTTAGAGAAGCACACAACTCTTTTCCATAGGATTCTTCCAGGTCCAGAGACAGCCCCATTTTAGATCTCAGAACAGGTGCTCAAAAGCCTGTTTACAGAGGAGGGGGTGACTGGGGAGTTGATCTGAGCTGGCACTTGGGGTGCTGCTCCAAAGCAGATGTATGGGCACAGCAGCTATCCCACATCCCTCCCCAGCTGTCCGTGCCTGAGGCAGCCACCACTTTTAGACAAGGCAGCAGCTTCCAGGCTGGGAGTGCCAGGCTGTGAGTCCAGCCAGTGATTTCTGGGTAGTAGGGGGCTTTTTGCTGTGCTGCTCTCCCGGGTGCAGGAAGCAGGAAGCATGGGATTTGAGGAGAGAATTGTCAGTTGTCCCTCTGGCATCCATGATTCCTCCATCCTTGGAGAGCCAAGTCAGCCTGGACAGAGATTGCTTTGCACCCCTGTGCCAGTAACAGAGCAGCTGCTCACTGTGTCTTAGAATGCAGGTGCTGAGCCATCCAGAAGCTCTGGCTGCAAGCAGCAGAGGAAGAAATCACAGAGCTCCTGGTGAGCTACCCCTTCTGGATTAACTTTACTGAGGAAGCTTTGTTGATGAAAAATGTGAAGGGGTAGACAAAAATGTAAGACAGCAAAAGTCATGTAGGTATTTGCCCAAGCACCACCCCAAAGGCATAGCAGCCCAGACCAGTGTGAGGATTTGGCACATAGAATGGCTGCTCCTGAAGCTGGGAAGTGTCCACTGTCAGGGGTAGCAAGGGTATTAGTCCAAGCTAACCAATTTCTAAATTTTCTATTCCTCAGCCTATTGCCAGAGGGGCACCAGAAGCAGGTGGTGGCAGGGATCTGCAAGCCTGGAGGTCTCTGACAGCTTTGAAAGTCTGAGATTCTCTATTTGGGGAGACTGGCATGCATATGCCCATTCAAAATACTGTTTATTTGCAACCTGTTTTATTCGCTGTCAAAGCTTTTCATGGTTACTTGAGTTGGAGAAAGGATTCATTTCACTTGTGAAATGCCCAGAGGTCTTGGAGATGAAGAGGTGCAATGCTCCTGCCTATTAATGGGTCCTGGCATTGGCAAATGGTTTGAGGAGAGAGCTATTTAGTGTGGCTGAAGGGCAGAGCAGAGCTGTGCCGTGGGGTGTTCCGTGGCAGCACAGCATAAAGGAAGGCCTGTGGTGCAGGGGTGTGTGACAAAGTACTCTTGTGAGAGAATATTTAATGCAAACAGTTGTGGGGCTGTGGTTGGGTTTGAGGTTACGGGGCTGAGTGGGAACACAGTGCTAACACCACATGGGCTCAGGGAACTGTTTTTGTAGGTACCTGCTACTCTCTTGCTGGGTTCGCGGTTGCATGTGTCTGTCTGCCATTCCACAAGAACAACTCTCCTCAAGTTATCACCTGTGGGACCAACAAGAACTGAAACATCTTTCATTTCTTTGTTTCCTACTTCTCCAAAGAGAGGAACCAGACAAACACCAGCACAACTGACTCGATCTCCCCAGCTAGGCATTGGTTTCATGGTGTCTCGATACTCTGTGCTGTACAAAAAGAAATAGTTCATTGTTTATGGCAGCAGTGATGCAATGTTCATTCTTCTCACCTCTGCAATTTACACTCCCATAGTCATCTCCCAGGCTTGGAACCTGGAGATACTGGGTGGAAAACATTAGACACATACTTTCTGCACAGGAGGACTGTTGGCATGGGCCTTGTTTTGAGGTGCTTACAGCAGTGAATGAGTGGCAATCACTGGGATGAGCGGGAAGAGAGGGGATTTACACGGGATAGGAGCAAGGGACGGCCAGGGTGGGATAGGCAATTCTAATTGCAGTGCTGAATATGTAAACACGGTACTGTGTTTTACACAGTGGCTTTTGTGTGTTCTGGAAGTAACCCAGTGTAATCTCAGAGCCTCCCTGGCTGAGGAGTGAGCACTGAGCATGCAGGCAGTGGGACAGCACCCAGCTGGGCACGGGGCGTGCCTGGCTCTGGAGAATGCCCCATTCCTTCCCATCCTCCTGCCCTGCTGCAGCAGAGACACCCAGGGAAGCACTGCCAGCCTGAGCAAAGGGCTACCATGTGCACCATAAGTGTCCAAAGGAAAGGGGGATCTACAGAGCCAGCCAGGAGGCAGTGAAAATGGCAAAAATAACTAGAGGAAGGGAGTATTTTTTTTGCCAGGGCCCTTCCTGTGCAAGTACGAGTGCAGCAACCCATGTTAGAGACGACATTTTCTGGTGCAGGTGCCATTTCAAACAGGTGATGGGAAGAGGAGAGGCTGAAAGGGACTGGTCCTGGAAAAATGCCTTCCAGCCTAAATGGGTGTACCTGCTGATTATCCCAGCAGAGCAGCTCAAGTCAACGTGACCCACAGGACTTTTGGCAGGATAGTGAAAGAGTCCAGAGTCATGGGAAGGATTTTAGAAAATTTTGGTGTGCTCTCTGTATTTCTGTGAGATGTCTTTTATCACAGAATAATAGAATCATGGAATCACAGAGTGGTTTGTGTTGGAAGAAACCTTCAAGTTCAGCTCATTCCATGCCCCTGAACTGGGCCAGGATACCTTCCATCTGACCAGGTTGCTCAGGGCCCCCTGGAACATTGCCAGGGATGGGGCAGCCACAGCTTCTCTGGGAAATCTGTTCCAGTGCCTCACCCACCTCACAGGAAAGAATTTCTTCTGTAGGCCTAACCCTAATTTCCTCTCTTACAGTTTGAACCCATTATTCCTTGTCCTAGCACAACAGCTGCTGACCAAGAGTTCCTCTCTGCCTTCCCAGTAGGCCCATTCAGGTACTGGAAGGTTGCCATGAGTTATCCGCACAACCTTTTCTTCTCTGGGTTGAGCATCCCCGACTTTCTCAGCCTGTCCTCACAGGGAAGGTAGTCTAGTCCCCTTATCAACTTCGTGGCCTCCTCTGGATTTCCTCCAACAGTTCCATGTCCCTCTTATGCTGGGGGCACCACGGCTGTGTTCAGTATTCCAGGTGGGGTCTCATGAGAGCAGAGTAGAGGGGGAGAATCGTCCCCTTATCACATGAACAGACTTTGCTGTACCTTCATCTTCATTTCATTCAGCCCTTTTTTTCAATGCTATTTCCATACACCTCTTCCCTTTTACTTACTGTACCTTAGTGCTCTTTCCTGGCATACTCAAAAAGCAGATTCTGCAGCAGTTACTGAACTCACTCTTCCGCTGTTCCTCACAAATTCCTAGTAATGTCACCTTTCCTTTTGCTCAGCACTATTTGTAATCCTGCTGGATGGCTTCTGCCATCTCATTTTGTGCTTACCTGCATCAGGCTCTGCAGTGATGTCACTCAATAACATTTTTTTAAGCTTTCTGACCACTAAAACTTTTCATACAAATGTCAGATCTGTTCTCCCTCCTTGTACTGACGGATTTGTTTAATCTCTGCTCCATTTGTTGCACAGCTCTTCGTAACGTTCCTTGTGTTGGCTGTTAGTGGTCAGTCTGTACTCATCTTTCTCTTAACTCAAATGTCTAAATCCTCTCTTTTACCCAGTGATACCCTCCTCGTGTTGCATTCAGGGTTCTAATGTTGTCCAAGTTACACGTTGCTCTCTTCTCTCGGATCAATGATCAGGGTGAGGGACGTGGTGCTTAGACTGTCCTCTCCCTTCCTGTTCTTCCTCAGCCTCCTCCTCTGGGTGCTGGGGCTCACCTTCACCTCTCCCCCTGTCCAGACCCGAGCCCTTACCCAGACTGTTTTGCATAGATGCCCATGAGCAGTAATCATGGACTTTCTTTGGGTTTTTCTCTGAGCCACTTGAACACCTTTGGGTTTTCCTCAATTTTAGAAAAACCTGGTAAGGAGCTACCACGCTCCCCACAGCAGAGGGAAGTTCCCAGGAGCATATTGGCACAAACTTCCCAAAACAGCAAATACCTTTACCTGGAGGAATGCACAGACCATTTCAGCGGCCCGGTGCATCAGTGAAATGTGTCTGAAAAGTGCCCAGCAGTGGAATTCGAATCCAACACCACCAGAAAAACACATGAACATTGGTGGATGCATGCCAAAACCTTCACGCAGGCTTCTAATTTTAGGTTTTAACCTTTCCAGTGCCCTGAAGAAGCCTTCAAAATCTCCAAAATCACCGACCTGTTTGGAAAACATTGGCCTAAATGCTTTACAAGTACTTTACATTGTTAAAAAAGTATTAACAAAGCTTTATAGAAATGAGTAATCTTTAATAATTGGTTTCAACTTCTCAGGCAGCGTACAACTGCTTATTTTGAGAGAAATGCTTGGCGCAGCTTGAGAAAGAACAGCCAATGCCCCTGCTAGCAGAGGAATGAAGAGCAATAGGATGTAGTGGCAACTCAAGTATCCTTAATTTCAGACATCCTTGGTGACGTTGGCTTTCAGAACTGGAAGTGCCTGGATATGACCACATGCATACATGAGCACATTATGAAATGATTGATTGCTCAATGAGTATTTTTAATTAGTATTTTCTTTTTAAATGCTCCATTTACCCTCTTCACTCAAGATATTTTTGCCACGTGCAGTTTTTATTGGAGTAAACATAGTCCCTTCAGAATAGCTGCTTCAAGCCAGTGCAGAGGCATCTTGATCCTGTTTTGATTTTTTCCTTCCTCTGACTCATTCCTTTAATCCCAGTTATGTTTTCTCAAGTGAACTCTACATACTCACATTGACCCCAAGAGTTACAGACTCAAAGAACCCGGGCAGACAAGAGGATATAAAGGATAAGAAATCTATTTTAAGCAAAACATTTTTCTTAGGTCATATACTTTTAGGTTTAATGTCTTTGCAACAAGTAAGACTTCAGGTTATTAATATTTCCTATATTCAGTGGGTGAAAGACGTTATTGCAACAGACCTGCATTCTTCAAGGTGAACTTACTGCTGATTTTCTCTTTGCTGTTTATGTTGTTTGGGGTCCTTCTTGAACACTCTCACTTCTAATGAAGTCAAGCAGTTCTGAGTTTTAGCTCTGCAGGAAAATGGTTGAAGGTTTCAATTAAGATCTATGTGAAAACAATTTACATGCCAAAATCAATTGACATTTTCAGTCTATTTTCAGAACTCAGCCTTTAAAATTTTAATTAAAAATGCTAACTGTTTTACAAAGCTGCAATTTACCTGACCCCAGGAGAAATCAGAGCTTGTTTAGCCTATGAAAATCTGAGCCTAGTTTGCTCCGGAGGGGGTCGGCCCTGGAGTCCTGAGGACACACTGCTCCTCTTCAAGTTTCAGTGGCAGAGCACAGTCAGCTACTGCCAAGAGCACACGGCTGGGTGCGCTTCCTGGGAATATCCTGGGGTCAGAAGACTGGGGAGGTTCACCAAAAGGTAAAGATATATTATGCCTGGGACTGATAGCTAACATTTAGGAGAGCAAAGCAGGGGGGAGCTAATAAAAGGACTTGTATTTCTTCCTTTCCCTTGGCAGTGAGGGGCCAGAGGGGGAGGTCATCCTTCTAGGAAGGAGAACACAGCCAGTTACCTGCCCACATCAGCTCCACGGCGTTGCACAAGGCCTCATTTAGAGCCAAGTAATGATCTTAATTTAAACGTGCATGTCCCTGCCCTCGCCTCGCTGCTCTGCGTTAGGGACTTGCAAGTTTGCTTATGCTAAAGGGCAGAACAAAAATAAATTTCCATACTCCCAGGCATGTTCCATCAGCCTGTGTTGGAGCATGGGCCAGTGTCCAAATACTTTGGATATGAAGTGAATTTGGGCTCCAGGACAGGCTCAGACCTGCTCATGAAATTGCAGGGTGATGACACCAGGGTCCTGCTTTTATATTTGCAGTTGACTGGCTGCCACCACTGGGACCCCCAGCTGTGACAGCAGAGCTCTCTTTTAAGTGTCTCGGCTTAAAGATGACCTTGGCTTTCCGTGGTCAGCGGGGACAGGGACACTCTGTTTTGTGTTAGTGTTGAAGAGGAATTGGAAATTCTGAATTACTTGGGTGGAGCTGTAGCTCAGGTAGACAAAGATTCTATCTTGGTTAAATTTTTTCATGTAATGATTTTTGTTTTGGTCATGTAGGCTGAACACCCACCCCAAGACAGGGTGTTGTTTTCAGTCTGGGAACCAGCTCTCGCTGGAGGGCTTCGGTAGGGCTCCCCAGAGCCGGCACAAGGGACCGTCCCGATGGAAGGTGCCATCTCCATGCAACCGCTTGCTTCGATGCACCTGAAGCTTTTGCCTGCTCACGGGGCGGGGTGGGTCGGGTACACTTGTGGGGTGCGCGGGGTGTGCTCCCCCCAGCCCCGGCAAAGGGACGGCGACGGCAAGAGCTCGCAGCGACGGCGGCTGCTGCCATTCCATCGCTGCTGCCGCCGAGGCTCTCCCGTCCCCGCCGCTTGTCCCCGGCTCCTCCCGGGGCGCTGACGGCCGCCCGGCAGCGGAGCCGTCTCCGGGCGGGGCGGCAGAACTACAGCTCCCAGGGCCGCGCGGAGCCGGTGACATCATGTGCGGTGGCTCGGAGGTCACATGCCCCGCCAGCCCCTTTGTTTTGAGCGGCGCTGGCAGCGCGACCGGCGGCGGAGAGGCCCGAGCGCGCTGCACCGCTTCGCATCGCACCGCTCTGCTCCGCTCCGCGCCCACCCACCTGGCCCGAGCGACCCCGACCCCGGCGGCGGCGGCTCCCGCGGGGCGCAGCGCGGCAGGGCGCGCTCCCGGCTGTGAGTGCGGGGCGGCGGGGCGCGCTCCCGGCTGGGAGGGCGAGGGGTGCGGTGCCCCACGGNGGCCGGGGCGCGGGGGGGCCGCGGCGGCGGCCCGGGGTGAAGGTGAGCTGGAGGGCGGGCCGGGAGGAGCCATTTTGTGCCGCCGCCTCCGGCCGCGCTTCCCTCGCCTCCGCTCGGTTTCGGTGCCGCGCTGTTCCCTGCGGCAGCGGCTCCCGCGGGCTCCCTGCCCGGCTGGGCCGGGGCTGGGCGCGGGCGGCTCCGTTCTGCAGCTTTCCCCGCCGCTCGAGATGCTGGGCCGTGCTCCAGCCCGGCGGGCGCTGGCCGGTGTCGGATGTGCTGGCATCTGGCTGAACCCCGGAGCCCTGGGAACACTGTGGCCGGGGCTTAGGCTCGGGTTTGGTTTAGCAAAATCTAAATCACGTGCCACAACGACAGCGAAACCAGAGAGGAAGGATTGGGACTTCTTCACTGTTTCTTCCCCATACATGAATAATACTACGTAGTGTGCTTTTTTTCCCTCTTTTTTTTTTTTCTCCAGTGAAATTGTTTTTTTCCCCTCTGAGGGACCTTTTCCTTTACAAAATGATACATAAAAGGTTTTGCAGTTTCTCGGCGTCCCTTTTCAGTGCTTATTTTTGTTTTGTTTTACTTAATAATCGTGACTCTCATGTCCAAATCAGTTCCTGTTTTTTGCCGAGTGACTTTTGAGGGCACCTAAGGCTTTCTTGTGTGTGTGTCACTAGCTTGGATTACTACTGAGTTTTGACGTGCTTTCTTTTTTAAAAATCTAGATAGTGTCCTACACTGCAATAAAAAACTTAGGCAATTCAGCTAACTCTTATCATGTCAGTCAATTCGATCACGGTCAATTCTTGTTTACTAGTTAATTGGTATTCTTACAGACTTCACCTTAGGCATTCAAATCCTCAATATCCGTTGTAAACGAAGAATTTTTATTTAAAAAAATTCCTTAAAACCAACAACATTTTTGGTCTTTTCCATATCACATAGAAAGATGAAGGAAAACGAAATGTTGCATTTGTTTTTTTTTCGTCAGAGGGAAAGGTTATGCTCTTTTTCCCCACGCCCTCTTCCTTTCCAAACAAGAAGAGCACGTGCTGTGGTTCCGCGGGGGGGATTTGTTCTCTCCGCCTCTCGGTAACCGCGCACCTGAGGCGCCGCCGCCTTATCTCCCATCACAAAACACCCGGAATTGGCCCAGCCTCAGCTGCCGTTCCCAGGCCTCGGCGTGACAACACCGTTCCCGTAGCTGGGTTTCGGTTCTGGGGGGTGCTGCTGCCCCCACCACCGCAGGTGACAGCGCCCAGGAGCCGTGTGGTGCTGCTGGCCCTGCCCTCCCCGCCCCTTGCCAGCGCCTCCTTCTCTCCCCTCACAGGCGGTCAGCGCTCCGGCCTCGCCAGGTGCTGGCAGCGGTGGGCACGGACTGGACCTGGACGTCGCCTCCCTGGCAGCTGCAGAAGCCCAGCGCAGCCTCAGGTACTCGGAAACTGCACCCCGAGGGCGAGCTCTGGAGCTCGGGCACACCTGGGGACAAGGTGTCGCTGGAGGGAGGGCCTGGCTCGGGAGCTCAGTGACACACAGGTCACGGGAGCCCAGCTGCTGGCACTGCTGTGGGTGAAGGGAGGGGGTGACACACACCGGGGGGGTACAGTAGAGGGTTTTTTTACACAAAAAACCCTCAGTAGAGGTTTTTTTTACACAAAACTGGGTTATGTTCAGTGCAACATAACCGGGTTTTGTGTAAGAGGATTTACTGATAGAAGGTGTCAGGGCAAACGTTTCATAGACGTCTTCTCCCAGCCTCTGAATCGGGCTTGTAGGGTATTTCTGAGGAGCAGCTTGTGTAGACAAGCTTACACATGGTGTAGGTGAAGGAAATAGAGGAACCTGAGCTGGTGGTGAACCCAGCTTAACTCAGAAATACATGTGTGAAAGGTAACATCCATGTCAGAGCCATGTCTGGTGTTTGGAAAGCATTTTTAAAACCTGTTATTATAGGTGTGATTTGTTTTTGTTTTCTAGTTTTTCAAATGGGCAGATTCTGAATGCTTAAGGTCTGTCCTTGTTGACCCTTGCTCAGACAAGCAATCCAGTAGATTTAGTATTATTTTTTCTCTTTCATCAAATAATTCCCAGTACTTGTCTTTGGGGGGGAAAAAAAGTATTTTTCTTTAGCTTTGTTTAAACTTAATGAAGAGATCTGAGTGTTAAATTGTCCGAGTGACTGTGTTTTACAGTGCAGGGTCTGGAGGCAGGTGAGGCAGGTAAGTACTCTGCATACAGGAAAGGTGCAGACAGGTCTGTTCCTGCTGTGTTTCCCCCCCTTTGCACAATATCCAGCTCAGCCTCAGGCACAGGTTCCCCTCTGCCTTTCCTACTTTGGCAGCTGGAAGGTGACATTTTAAAGCTGATAGAGCAAGATTTGCAGGAAGCCAACACGTATATGTGATAGAGCTGAACATGTGACACTGTTGCTGATAGGCTTGTGAAACTGTTTTGCTGAAGCAAACCTGCAGAAGTAATTAACTGGGCAGAAATTGAAGGAAAGGACATTTAAAAACAGTACGTTCTGCAATGAAGTGGAGTTCTTTCTCCTTTTTAGTATCTTGTTTATGATTTTACAGTATTTATCCCCTTGAATAGTTGTTACTCTGTGGATTTTTTTCATTCTCCGATTTCTTTAAACCATTAGGACATTTAAAAAAATCATTTGCTGACCACTAATTTTGTGATGTTCCAAGCATAAAGAAGACATTGCTTTCTTCAGTGAGCAGTTGTAGCCCAGAGCCCTTGTTTCTGGTTATTAATGATTGCATAATACGGTGCTGTCTTAACTTCTCACATAATGAGAAAGATACCATCTTGAAGAATTTTTACATAGTTACTGTATTTTGCCCTTTCCTGCAACATCACAGTCTTGCTTTTCATTTCAGGCTAACTTTCTTTGGAAAAGGTCCATTAGCTTTTGTGAAATTCATCTGATTTAAATCTGCCGTGCTGGAATTCAGCCTTTCGTGTTTATATTTATATTTGCGTTGTTGTGTTTCCTTTGCTGCTGCTGCTTTGTTTCTGCCCACTTCCTCATGCTAGTAGTAGGTAGTTAGTTGCAGATGAAATTCAGTGTAGGGGGCAGGATTTTGGCAGCAGAGCTGCTGAGGTGCTGGGGGTGGTTGTTGGTGTTGTTTTGTGTGGGGCCTGTGTCATTGCAGAGTGAAGTGATTGTGCAATACATGGGATAGAATGTCAGCCACAGATCAGATTGTCCATTTGTGCCTCGTTAGTCTCTCTGCAGCAATCAGTTATTAGATAGGCTCATTGCAACAGCGTTTTTCAGGCATCAAAGTGACAACTGGTACTATTTTAAGTCAAATTAAAACTAAGTATTTCATAGGGTAAATGAGCCCCAGACCAAGATTCTACCTTGTAAATTTGTGTAGAAAAATTTATTGGGAACGTGATAGTTTTAGAACCTCTTTTCTCAATGAGTGAAGGGACAGCCTGCATTCTTTCCTTGCTGTTTGTTCAGATGGTGCCTTTTAAAGGTGCTGTGTAAAAAGGCTGTTTAAAAAAAGCACGTTCATTGTGTTCTATATTAAGTGGTGACGTGTCCAGTCTGAGGCTGGTAATTGCAGCTCTGAGGATGGGAGCTCATCAGGAAATGAAGTTGCCGGGAGGAGTTGGTGTTTCCTGACTGTGGATTCAGGGAAACTGAATAAAACCTTGCGAGGCATGAAAAAAATTTCCATAAACTTTAAAAGAATTCGGTTTGTGGCCTTGCAGACATACAAATAAATATTACAAGTATTTGGAATTGTGCTAGTGCCAGGCCTGAGAGGCTGCTTTGCCAGCCTCTTGGTACCTCAGTGTGTCTTGGTGTACATTCATCCAGGTCATTTTTAAGCTCAGGAGAGGCAGAAAGCCCTGTTGTGGTAGATTGGTTGCTCTCACTACCTCTAATGTGAGCTATTTGCAAAGTTAGCTGCATTTTCTTCACCTACACACTCTAGTATTAGCACATGCAAACGTTTGAGTATTTGATTTTTGCAACTTCAGTGCTCTGATAATGTGAGTGTTTGCACGCTGGGAGGAACCTTTGCACTTGTACTTGAAACTGGAAGGTGTTCAAGCAAAAACTTCTGCTAATAATTATTTGCCAGTAGTGCTTTGGAAACAGAAAATCTCCCTGCCCTCAGCAAGTTGCCTTTTGTTCATATTTCCAGTAGTTTTACACAAAAAAATGTAGTTCATCTTTCATTCTGTTCTGTGTGCTAGCAGTTTACATTAATTTTTAATTGAATCATAGATTATCAGTGAACTAATTTTTAGATGTTAGAAATGAACAGGTGAAAACTTATGGTCAAGGTTACTTGTTGAGATCACAGATTATTTAACACTAGTTTTATAAGACTTCATTATGATAGACTTTATAATGCAAATGGAATGGTTCCTCAATTAAATTTTTGCTTTTAAAATTCCAGTCTTCCCCCCCACCCCCCTTTTTGACTAGTGCTGTTATATTAGTAGTTTGGAGGCTCCAGCTGAAGTGAGGATCACACTGAAAAAAGGGAAAAGTTCAAGCTCTGGATTATTATCCAGGAGATCTTTGGCTTCTGTCAGCCAGGTGATTTGCTGGAGCTGAGATCTTGAGATTTTTTTATCTTGCACACTAATGCAGCACTAGTGACTCTGGGACATTCAGAAATTGCCACCCACGACAGCTGTTTTCTGGGTATATTTTGCATTTAACGCTTGGCAGTGCTGCACTGCCCTGGGCGAGGTGCACACTTTTTGCCCTGTGCCACCTCCAAGAAAGGTCAACAATTTCACCAATTCTTAAAGTGAGTAAACAAGTATCTTGTCTAATTCCTGTGATGCAGCTAAGAGTGTGTCAGACTGAATACCGAGGTGTTTTAATTTTTCAGATCGTTGCACTGAGAAGGAGAACCTCTGCAAGTTTTTCTCAATGACTCTATAGCCAACTGATGTAACAATGGTACTAATATTGGGACGCAGACTGAATAGAGAGGATAGCGGGATACGAGATTCCCCTGCAACCAAGCGGAAAGTTTTTGAAATGGACCCAAAATCGTTGTCAGGCCCTGAGTTTTTCGACTTCTCCTCGGGATCATCCCACGCAGAAAGCATTCTCCAGATCTTCAATGAATTCCGAGACAGCCGGCTGTTCACGGATGTCATCATCTGCGTGGAGGGCCGGGAGTTCCCATGCCACCGCGCCGTCCTCTCGGCCTGCAGCAGCTACTTCAGAGCCATGTTCTGCAACGACCACAGGGAGAGTAGAGAGATGCTGGTGGAGATCAACGGCATTTTTGCCGAAGCCATGGATTGCTTTTTGCAGTACGTGTACACAGGCAAGGTGAAAATCACGACGGAGAACGTGCAGTATCTCTTCGAAACATCGAGCCTGTTCCAGATCAGCGTTCTGCGTGATGCCTGCGCCAAGTTCCTGGAGGAGCAGCTGGATCCGTGCAACTGCCTGGGCATCCAGCGCTTCGCAGACACGCACTCACTCAAGACGCTGTTCACCAAGTGCAGGAACTTCGCGCTGCAGACGTTTGAGGATGTGTCCCAGCACGAAGAATTTCTGGAGCTGGGCAAGGACGAGCTTATTGATTACATTTGCAGCGACGAGCTGGTGATCAGTAAGGAGGAGATGGTGTTCGAGGCCGTGATGCGCTGGGTGTACCGCGCCGTCGAGCTGCGCCGGCCCGTGCTCCACGAGCTCCTGACGCACGTCAGGCTCCCGCTCCTGCACCCCAACTACTTTGTTCAGACTGTGGAAGTGGACCAGCTGATTCAGAATTCCCCAGAGTGCTATCAGCTGCTGCATGAAGCCAGGCGATACCACATCCTTGGAAACGAGATGATGTCTCCCAGAACCAGGCCACGCAGGTGAGGAAATTCTTTTAACCTTTTTTATTGCAGAAGGACATAATTTGATGTACAGATGTTTGATATATGCATGCCTGGAGAAGAATGTCTTGCAGATTATTTTAGTTTGCTAAATTCTGGAGCTGCTGCAGTTACGCTTCTGTACTTCCCCACGTGCATGAAGCTCACACGTCTCTTGAGAATGTGCATAAATGAGTCTTTTACACAGAGCGCTTTATTGCTCTGAAAAAAGGTAAGTGACGTTATATTACCTTGCAAGTAAAATACTTTCTTAAGGTTAATGTTTGCTAGGGGAGATCTTAAGTTACTTCATATAATAGCAGTGTCTTGAAGAGAGCTTACTGGGCTGTGGCTGGAAAACCACTCCATTTCCTCAGCTTTCTTTTTGTAGCAAAGTCATGTCGACGTACAGCACACCACAAAGGATGTGTGTGGATGGGAGTATTATGTATTCAGAGCATTTCCTTGCTACATCACAAATATTTTACAGGTGGAGTAGCACATGTATTTGTAATAGACAGCAGAACAACAGGTTCTTAACAGCAAAGAAACCAAATATTGTATTTTTAAAGAAACATGAAACAGTTCCTGAAGTATTTCATGCTCATTCAGTGACATTTTAATAATTCAGAGTTGCTGCTGCTTAATAATGTGTTACACAAATAGGTGACTGAGGTTGCAAGAAGAAATGAGGAAGAATCCATTAGTGGCATTTATGAGCAATGGCTATTATGGTTCTTTTTTCTTGAAAAATATTTTTCCTGCCTCATGTCAACGATAGTAGAGATGATAGTTCATAGTTAACTCCAGCTGATTTGAGCAGTTTTTTATAAAATCCTATGTTACATTAAGGTGATGCAATGATGGTCTAGACAGATTGTATTAGGAGTTACTCCTCTTTGTTTACTCTTACTCATATGTGGTTGCTCTGCAGTGACTCTGCAGGGAACCTTTATTTTTTTTGACAGGTGTTAAAGGCTTGCTTAAGGGGAAAAAAAACCACTTGGCAGTGTTTGCCCCATTAGTGGCTTTGCAGTCATCAGTCCTGCCTGAGAGAAGAAACTCATCTAACGTGCCTGCAGCCCTGCTCCCACCCAAGCTTTCTAAGCTGTGCGCAGCAGTGGGGAATCTTTGCAAGTGTTTGGATCACGGCAGTTTGGGAATTGACCGTGGTTGTTTCTGGGCTGGAGGGAGGGACCATGGGAATTCAGACATATGGAGAGGGGCTGCAAGCTGCAGTGTTTGGTTTGCTGTTTGTTCTGCTTTTCTTACTCTAATTGGCTGAGGAAGGCAAATACACTCGGAAGTTCTGTCAGTGTAGGGGCTGTGTATGCTTGAAATTCTGAACATCCCCAGAGTGGGGCTCCAGTTTACAAATAAAGAACCTTGCCTAATGCAGGTAAATTCTGAAGCCAGGGGGTTTGTTGGTTTTACTGCTGAGTTTATTAAACTGCAGTAGGAGTTTGAGTCGGTAGGAACAAGAGAAGTAATTTACAAAGAGAAAAACTGGCTGGCGTCCCAGCAGGAATTTTTTCTCCTTTTCTATATTACATTCATGGAATAGTTCTTTGTCATTTGTTTCTGTTGTCTGTTTGTTTCCGTTGCCTATAGCAAAAAGAGATCGTGTTTTGGAATAATTGCCAGATCCCCCTTCCCCCATGTTTTCATCGACCTTTTCTGGGTATTTTGGGGGGCTTTGGGGAGGGGAGGACAATGGAGAGCTCTTTTCCTTTATTCTTGCCTTCCTCCATTATCTTTTCTGTATAAGTGTTTCTAAAAGGAGACAGGCTACAGGATAAAAAATTCCCACACCAGTGCTTTTGGTGAAACTTTGGGATATAAATTGTGATCATTTGTATGGATATGAGTGAAATATGTTCTACTTGTCTTCTCAAAGAACAGACTACATTGCAGTTCAAGTTATTTTTTTTTCTTTTTGAAGCCAGTGAAGAGTTACCTGGCAAGTTAAGAGTTAGATAAAAGTTTAAAGTGTGGCATAACTGTTCTCTCAGCCACTAAGCCGTCACTGGCAAACGCAGGTCTTTATGAGACAGCCTTTCGCTTATGGACTTGCAACAGTGACATCTTGAGGCTGTCCCTCCTGCACCCTCTAAGCCTGTCCTGTCCCTCCTGTTGTGTTGCTCACCAAATCTCCAAGGTGAGACCAAACAGTGAGCAGTAACACGCTTCAAACCCAGAACTGTAGGGACTCTTCCTGCTGTGTCCTTTGAGACTTCATCAAAGCTGCTGTTAAGCTGTTTGGTAGCAATGCATGAGTGTGCCCTTTAACCAGAAGTTAGTTTATACATTTTAATGTGTCCTTTTCAGTTGCCTTTGGAAAGCTTTAATGCAGTCCCTTATTTTTCCCAGTTGGAGATGGGTTTCTGTTTCACTTTGCATTTTGTCTGCTGCCTCATTTACTAACCCAGAATTGATTTAACAGCGAGGAGGAAAAAAGTAGTGATTTACCAGAATTTCTGTAGCTTGTTTGAAGTTCTGTAATTTGTTTTCTGCACTTACCATGGTTTTGAATGTGATCTGTTTGAACTACCACAAGTTCTTCTGTCCAGCTCATGCTGTGCTGCTTGGTGTTTTCACCTCATCAAGAAGTGTGTGTGGAGCTCAGGACCCATGGAAAGCCTGCTCTTGGGAATGCATGGAATTGTATGACACTGTTGATTGTCTTCCACTCACTCTTTTCTATTTAATGCACCCGTTCTTGGTGCTATAGTGTCTCCTGGAATCTTTACAGCCTGTTTTAACACCTGGGTTACTTTGCTCGCACTGTTTCTGCTGAGGGCTACAAGAAGACCTTTCTGTACCACTAGTTGAGGTCACAGCTTTTTCTAACCTTCATTTAAATATATTCTTAGTTCTTTTCTGGAATTAGCCTTTGCCTGAATGTTCCTTTTGTGTATTCCTACCACATTTTACTTTTTTTTGAAATGGGTGTGAGCTCTGTCATTTGAAAAAAAAAATTGGAAATAACCATAAAACCTGTGCAGTGCAAGACTCGTTCAAGAAAATACAGTGGAGAATATTTTTCTTACCTGAGGAAAGAATATGGTCATATAAGTACTAAAATGTTAGGAAAATTTTTTGTTCTCTTTGGATTTGAAATACTGTGCTAAATGAATATTTTCTTGAAAAACTCCATTACGGCAATTCATAAAAAGCTCTCTCTAAACAAAGTTCTTTGCTTCATTTAGTTTTAAACCAAAGATTAATAATCTGTCACAGTCATCTTTTCAGTGAGTGAATGGAGGCCTTATTTCTAATCTAGAAAGTAATGCACAGACAAACCTCTTTGTACACAACTATCTGGTGTCTATGGGCTTGCTTCTAAGGCAAATTATGAGTTGAGTGTCTTACTTTTATGGAAGTTCTTTTCCTGGGTAATGCTTTGTTGGCACAGGAACTTCCCCTCTCTTACCCTTTGAGAGATTCTTTTCAGAGTTGTTCCTCAAAAAAGCAAAAACCAGTAAACAGTAAATACATAGAAACCAGGAAGGAGCATGACTTCAAAGCTGAGCAGCTGGCAAGAGTTTCTTCTGACGGGTTCAGGTGCGTAAGTGCCATTCCTCAGGCACATCTCATTTATCTCATCCTGGAGGATGTTAGCATTTAGCATTGCCTTTGCCTGTTTACAGTATTCTGGGTAGAAACATATATGGAATATTTCAATTTGGTGTGTGGTGACGAGGAGGTAGAAGGGCTCATGAGTTTTATTAATGATGTTTCAAAACAGGGAAAGCCTCATCAGGATTTATAGGTGAATATGTACATAAGTTCATGTTAGGAACTTTAGGGATAGGTCATGTAACTTTTACCTCAAACCCAGTCATAAGTCTTTTTTTCTTTATTTTTGAGAGAAGGCTATGGTACTCAGCAACAGCATCAATGTCTGTTCTATGAGATACCTGTTCACAGTGGGATCATAGTACAAAGCACAACACAACAAAAAGGCTCATCCAAAATCAATCTTACATTCAGTTTTCCTTAACTGACAGAGTCCTTGAAATAACTATGTCAGTGCAAAGTGCTTTAATTTTAAAATGCTCTGAAAAGAAAGGAGTTTGACAAATGCTGAGAAGAAATCATAAGACTGAGAGGAGGAATAAAGGTGGTCACAGTTCAATTTGCACATCAGATATAGTTGGTTGATTCTCTCCATTCAAATGTACATCAATTTTTGTTAGATAAGTTTTGTTACTGCTGTGAATATAGAATATGTATAATGCAGAAGCATTTGGTTAGTAGAAGGATAATTGGTGTATGGAATAAAACTTAGAGGTCTATTTGGGTACATTGCAGACTGTCTAATGCCTGATTTATTCCCACTGAGTTCTAGTTTTTGGTTTTAGGTTTGAATTTTTATTTCAGTATTCCTTAATGTTTCCTCCTGACACTGCTGTTTTCTGTTTTACTGTGCATTGGCTGTAAGGTTTTTTTGGTTTTTCTTATTTTGGTGACTACATTCCTTCTGCTTTTAAACTCTTGGAATATTTAGGTGCAGTAAAGTATTATGAATTTTGTAAAGCTCAGGAGGGGGAATGAAGACTGATTTTGTTGTGAAACAGATTGTTGGTCTCATTGTCTCCAGCCTGGCTTGAACTCTGTTTCTGATCTATGTGTGTAGTTAAAGGAAATATATTATTCTAGTAAGAGCTTTCTGTGTTATTTAATTACATGGTTTTTACATAAAACATTGTGCACTGCAACTCCACCACTTACAAAGGACTCCTGTCAGTGTGGTAACCTGCTGTGTAATGAGACAGAAGGAAACAGTGGAAACTTATTTGCTAAATGACTTTCTTCTATTTTCTTTTTTCATTGTTGTTATGAAGTTAATGCTAAATAGTATTTTTTCTGATTTTCATAGAGTTTTGAAGACAATGTTGTTTGGCCTCCATGTACTAATAAATATCTCCTACATCTTAATTTTCTCTGTTCACTCTTTTAGATCAACTGGTTATTCTGAGGTGATAGTTGTTGTTGGAGGCTGTGAACGAGTTGGAGGGTTTAATTTGCCATACACGGAGTGCTATGATCCTGTGACAGGAGAGTGGAAGTCACTGGCTAAACTTCCAGAGTTTACCAAGTCTGAGTATGCAGTGTGTGCTCTGCGGAATGATATTCTTGTTTCAGGTGAATAATTGTAAAAAATTCAACAGTTCTTTTTTTGCTTGGTTGGTTTTCATTGTGTCCTGTTTGTGGGGTGTGTTTGTTTTGGTTTGATTTTTAAGTAGTATGGCAGATCTTTGTACTGTGAACTTCGAGAAGCTCAGCTGAAAGTCACTTGCTGCTGGGAACAACAGCCCCAGCACAATCTTACTGTAAACAAAAGTGTTTTCTGGAGTTCTTGTTTGGCATGAATCCGCAGTTTTTTACAGCTGATTCCAGGACATCAATTGTATTTAGAGACCAGCTAACGGCTGCTTTGAAATACAGCAGGAGCCTGTGTGCAGCAACAGCTGGGAAAACTACATACGAAAAAACTCAAGCAGGCTTCTCCCAGCAGCACATTCAGTCCTTTAGCAAGGGAAAATTACAGGGTACAGCTGATGGCTCAGACAGCAGGCTGTGAGTGTTGGTTTAACCAAAGAAATGTTCTCCTCAGGTGTGTGTGCCTGTGTCATTTGAACAAAGTGAGAAACCAAGGAGATGCTCACAGAGCAGGGTAGAGGAGGGGGGTGGGAGGGATGTGCCATGGGCAAGACATTTCCAGGGTCTTATCTGGGTAGTGACACTACAGGAAATCTGAAGACCTTGGGCAAAATCCATTAAAATGCATTCCAACTTCAAGAAATAATCTTAGTGTAATCTCAGTGTTAACGGGAAAGGAAAATTATGGTTCAACAACTTACTGTGTGATTTTATCTTTGAAATCCACTGCAAATTACTTATTCAGTGTAATGTATAGATACTGGTAGATCCTTATTACATTCCAAAAGGGGATATAACGTTTTCATTGTGCACTTTAGAGGGGCATGTTTATAGTTAGCATTATCCATTCAATAATTATTCAAATTGGCATATGTTTCATTTTAAAGGTGGAAGAATCAATAGCCGGGATGTCTGGATTTATAATTCTCAACTTAACATTTGGATCAGAGTTGCTTCCTTAAATAAAGGCAGATGGAGACATAAAATGGCTGTTCTTCTGGGTAAAGTAAGAGAAGTATATTTTAGTTTTTTTATAGTGGGAATGTTTGCTCTATATAAGAAAACAAAGGAGAAACTACCTAAGTATTACTTTGTATTTCATTTCAAATAATTTTAAAAATATGTATTTTCAAGTAAAATACTTCAAACAATTAGGCTCTTCATCAGTCAGACACTACCCATGGACATGAAAATCATCTTACTGCTCATTTATCTTTTGGGGTTTTGTTTTTTCATCACTGAAGTGGCTTATTTCCAAGAAGCAATTTTTTGGGAAGCAAAGAAGCATCTAGATTTGCCTGTGCTTCAAAAGTGCTGTCTAACAGTTTGTGTAGTTATTCACAGAAACTGATACTACTCTGTATGTCAGCAATTTTATTTAATGTTTTATATTGAAATTGAGCAAACACATGTAGTGTGGAAATGGGAGGGTTTTGCTATATTTTGAAGGCAAATATGCCGGAACATAAAACCACAACTTGGGACTCCCTTACTGAAAGTTAGACAAGATGTGCATGTAGTGTCACTTGATCTTCTTAAAGATGAAACGTGCAGCTAAGCAAGCAGAGGGAAGAAGGTAATCACAAGTAATGAAGAGCTCTGCTTCCTAAATATGAAAGAAGAGACAAGAAAGTAGAGTTTACAAACTGAGAGGAGGAAATACTTCAGTAAGCAAATTGGGAAAAGGCAAAATGCCAAAAAAGAAAAGGTAAACTCAGATAGGCGTTTGTTGCAGCTGTTGTTGTTGAAAGTTATCCAAAAAAAGAGAAATACAGAGGAATGCCTTTTCTAACAAATGCTATTCAAATAAGAAGTTTCTACTGCAGTATTAATAATACTATGCTTTGGCATGTGTTTGCAGTGTCATTCCACATGTGACTGAATGGAACTCTCCAGGCAGCCTTTACCTGTTATTTTCAGACCATATTCTTCTCCTCCTGTGTATAAATAAAAAATGTGAGGAATGTGTCTCTTGACAAACCTAGGAAATCAGCTTTAAATTAATTTAATTTGATATTTAGATGTAATACCTACTGTAAACACAAAATGATGTTAGCTTTCACCACTTTGTACAGGTGTATGTGGTGGGAGGATACGACGGGCAGAACCGCCTGAGCAGTGTGGAGTGCTACGACTCCTTTTCCAACCGCTGGACTGAGGTGGCTCCCCTGAAGGAGGCTGTCAGCTCCCCAGCTGTCACCAGCTGTGTGGGCAAACTCTTTGTCATCGGGGGTGGCCCTGATGACAACACCTGTTCTGACAAGGTCAGTTAGCTCTGTTGGGTTGCATCTTCTATCCACAGCAAACAGGATTGCTGGTTTAAAACCAGGTCCTACAGGAGATCTGATTGAACTGGTTTTTTGCTGGATGAATGTGGAGTTATTCTAATACAAAAAATACAGAGTAGAAAATATTTATTGAGCGATACACTGTTACTGTGGTCATTCTCATGGATACATTGCATATGTCATTGGCTTCACAAGTTCTGTGAATTCTTAAATGGGAGTGTTCAGAAAACAATGTAAAATATTGCACATATGTGTAAATTAGTGATACGTGGATCTACATGTACATTGACTCTGGTTGTTTTGGGGAGGCACTGCTGCTTTGTCTTTCCCTGTGTAACCTGTGTGGGCATGCCAGGCTGTTCCTTCAGTTGGGCTCTCAGTCTGAAAGGCCTGTCCTTGTTTCCAGGTTCAGTCGTATGATCCTGATAGCAATTCCTGGTTGCTGCGTGCCACCATCCCCATTGCCAAGAGATGTATCACAGCCGTGTCCCTGAACAACCTGATCTATGTTGCTGGCGGGCTCACCAAAGCCATTTACTGCTATGACCCCATTGAGGACTACTGGATGCATGTACAGAATACATTCAGCAGACAGGTAATTACCAATCAAAAACCCATAGACAGCTGAAAGGTACTTCTTGACATTGTTGTCTTGGCATTAAATAAGTACACATTTGCTTAACCCTGATAGAATTGCATCTCTGATTCCATTCGCTTTACCTCTTCATCTGTATAACTCAAAACATCACAGAAGAGGAAGTTTCTAAACCAGTAGCATTTCAGCTGGATGTCATTTAGGCAGTCCAGGCTTTGCTTGAGAGCTGTTACTGTTGGAAGAACAGTATAGTGGATGATGATTTCATTGTATAGACGTTACCTCTTGCTGCATATTTTCATTTAGACTGAAGGGAGTAATTTCCTTATAATTGATTAAAGCCTTTCAGTGTAACAGGAAATACTGAAGGCTGTTTTTACAGTGTGAGAAAGCCTCACTGTATAGCACAGAAGTGTCTGACTTCAGCAATGAGAGCCCTCTCATTTCCACACATGGGACACTGAGCAGGATTTGAACGAGCTCCCTCAGTAGTGAAGTGTGTGTGCAGCAGTTACATTTGCCCATATTTTAAAAACACCAATCACGTATTCTATAGTATTACCTTAAGAGAAATTTGTTCTTTTCTTCCCAGCCTTCCCTCTGTTCCTCTGTTTTCATCTGTGTTCTCTATTTAACTGAGTATTTTTTCCATGCCTGCTTTTGAGGAAGAAATAAAATCCTATCTCTGTTTCAAGTAAGACATTGCACTGTCTTTTCTTGTGCACTCTTTTTAGTCATGCCTTTTTCCCTCTCTGCATTTACATCCCTCTTCATTATCTGTTACTCCTCTAAGGTGCTTCTCCTTTTTCCCATTCTTTGCATTAATAGTACCTACTGTGGTCCCTCTTCTGAAAACCTTTGTTCTCTCCTCTTTTCCCTATCTCAGATCTTTCAGTGGTAAGTACAGTGTTCAGTTGTATTCCATTGTTCCCTTTGTCTGAGCTACATGTAGCAAAGGCTTGGATCTGAAATAGTCTTGTGCTGCTGCTTTCCCTAATTTTTGTGCTTTCTGCACGGGAACGTTGTAGGCCAGGCTGTTGACAAAAGGCAGTCACAGTGCTGCCCTCCTGCACTGGGGCAGACACGCATCAAGTCTTGCTTTTTAAATAATCGTGTATTCCCTTGTGTTTTCTTGCAACAGGAGAATTGTGGCATGTCTGTGTGTAATGGAAAAATCTATATCCTTGGTGGAAGACGGGAAAATGGTGAAGCCACAGACACTATTCTTTGTTATGACCCTGCAACGGGCATTATCACAGGAGTAGCAGCCATGCCCAGGCCAGTATCGTATCATGGCTGTGTGACCATTCATAGATATAATGAAAAAGGCTTTAAACTGTAATTGTTTTTTTCTTGAAAAAAGAAGAAGAATGAATCCAGTGGTCTGCTGCAAGACAGGCTTTTTAAAGATTCCTGAAGTGGGAATTCCTGCCTAAGTGTCGTATGAAAATTATATCCTGTGCCTTTAGAAAAAGGGTTAATTTAACTTACCAAACAAGTCTACAAACCTATCAAGTAACCAGAGTTCAGTTATATCTGCTGTGGGCTCTGATATGAAAGCAGGACATTGTACAGTGGTCAGAAAGTTTGCCCCATGTGTGATTAGTAATTAAAACCTTGAAAGCTTTCTGGGGAAAGTGCCTTCAGCATTTGTGCCTGTGTCTTTAAAAGCAATATCTTCAAGGTGTTTCCAGTTCTGCTAATGGGAAAAATGCATAGGCAAGTAAATGCCAAAGAATCATGCTGGATAATTGTCTGCAATTTAAAAAGCTCAATTGTAATTCATATGCATCATTCTTAAAAGCAGATTATTTGGCTTAACCAAGTAGATTTTTTGGTCAGATCATGCATGTGTTGAAATTATTAAAAAATAAACAAAAACAACAACACGAAAAAACCAAAGCAAAACCAAAACACCAACAAAACAAGCTACAGTGGACAGATATGAGAATCTCTGAGAAATGCTTTCTTCTGAAGGACAAAGTGGTTGTTTGGTGAGCCACTACAACACACTGCAGTGATGATTGTGTACATTAACCCTGTGGAACTTATTCATAGTGCTCATAAATGTCCAGCAAAGAAGTAGAAGGGTACATGACATGGAAAACCAGTGGGTTCAGGCATGGACCTGTGAGGCAAGTTTGAATCACAGTGTTTACCTTTTTGAATAGTATGGGTGAAGGCTGAGAGTTACTGGGTTCACTCTTTGCTCACTGCAATGTCTAAACTATTTAAGATACAAAAGGATGTTAAACTCTGGATTCTCGCAGTTTTCTGAATCAAATTATAAATTACCTGATGATAGAGGTGGGGACTTGAGTTTGTGCCCTACAGCTTATAAATTGGTCTTTTGGATGTCTCATCTGCAGAGATGGCGGAGTATCCAGCAAGTATTTCTTGGCCTTTCTTCAGACAATCACTTACTGTAGCATGGTTCAACTACTGTATAAGCTGCCTGGCCACAGATAAAGAAGTTCTGGAAAGGTTCCTCCTTTCACCAGAAAAATATCTGTGGGCCTGTCTGTGTAGCCATATGACGTGTTTTGGATAATTTTGAAGCCTAGGAAGCACCTGTATTTTGATGCAGGTGATTTTGGGATTTTTTCACTAAAGGTATTTTTTTAAGTCCTCCCTAGATTTCTGTACTAGGACTCCTTATTTCCAGTACACAGTTGTACAGTTGAGGCACAAAGTTCATAAAAACTGAAATAGCACTTGGGAGTTGGAAAATGAATAGGATTGTCTGTGTACCAATTTCCTGTAAATCACCAAAAACCTCAGGAACTGCCTTTCAAAAGAATTCTGAGGACAGCAGCCAGTAGGGAAGTTGATCAGTGGCAGGGCAGAAAAACCCCATAAAACCCCTGCAGAGCCAGCCCTGGCCTCGGGGTTCTGGTCTCTGTGCTTGCTCAGGAGGGTGAAAACAAGCACCATCTCTGGAACGTTGTTTGTTCCACTGGACTTTCCTCATCTGTTTTCCCAGAGTATTTCTTCATGAGATGGAAATTCTGACCCTCAGTGAAGCTGTGCCAAACTGAGAGTCACCATTTTCAGTAACATGGTCATGAGTTTTAAAGAGCACTGGGAGCTGCACTTTGGGATGCATTAACTTGTAACCTCAGGAAAGGACACAAATTGCAGTTTCTGGCTGAATACCAAATACTGCTTTGGATACAGTAAGAATACCGATAAAATACAAATCATTGTATATACAATCAGTGATGTAATCAGGAGGTCAGTCCCTGAGCATGTACATTCACATTGCCCTAAAAAGAAAATCCCTTGGTAATGTAAGACAAATGAATCAGATAAATTAATCCTTTTCTAAGTTTCATCTGTTTTGCTCACCAAGTTTTACTTTGAAATGGCAATTTCAGTACCTCTGAATAAGGTCTGTTGATTGCAATAGTAACTGCCCTGTAACTGATTCTATGCACTAACAGCGTATATAGTTTGTGCCATCATTGTAAATGGAAATGACAAAGAGTATAGGAGCACTTCATTAGAGATGCCATTTGAAAAATATCCTCCTTTCCTTTGATTTCCTCTTGTTTGTATTCAGACTTGTAATGTTGTCATGCTATACTGTTTTTAAACAGTGCTTATTCTGTAGATAGAGAACAGTGCCATTTAATCTATGTTTATAATACTGCACTACTCTGTAAATAACAAGATACTGCTTTCCATGGTTTTGAAGATTAATTTTATAGTTTAGTTGTCTTTTCTTAACGATTTATGTACTGTTACTGTTACCTGTTTTTGAAAATGACAGTGTTTAATGAACCAGTAAATGCAGACATGTAGATGCAGAAAACTGCTTACAGTTCTTTAGAATCTGTATTAAAGCTGAACAGTTACAGGTGTGGAGCACTGCTAAATGGCAGTTACTTAAGCAATGATTTCTTTAAAACAGGCAGTGAGTTTTTCTTCTTGCTTGTTTACTCTGTAAATAATTTGCACTTATTGCCTGCTCTGTTACAACAATTATTTTTAGATATACTAGAAAAGAACCATTTGACCTTGATTTAATGAAAATGTACCATTTTTCTAGAAGGATGCATTAATTTGGAAGTCGCATTCCTGAGCCACTTGTTCTCCAGTGCATTTCACTTAGGTATAGATGGATTCAAAGATATAACCTCTCACTCTTATGCATATCTAGATGCTTGCCGTTTATGGGCTTGAGCAGCAAGTTGGTTTTAGTTTTTTCATTTGTCTCAGCTAGGACAGAAAATTATTAATGTCATCTGCTATAATCAAATTATTTCCATCATAAATGGTAGTAGGTTTGCTAGTTCTAGAGCACCTGCACAAAGATGTAAATTCAGTCCAACCACACATATGAGGGCTCAAGCATCTCCAAGTCACACCTAAAAATAAATTTTAAGACTTGTCTTCACTCTGCTAAACAGAAATGAGTAAATATTTTTCTTCTCTGTTTTGATGTCCATTTCTGTTCTTAGCAGTGTGATGTTAATTGAAAAGACAGATGATGCTTTCTTGCAGCCAGGCTTCTGGAAGGTTCTGACTTAGTGATCACTGCAGCACATGCAGCCTCCTGCCCTTGGCTTGTGGCTGAAGCATTCCCCTTTTACAGCCATCAGCCACAGAACATTGCCTGCTGATCTTGTAGTTGTACCCGTAGACTTCCTCCTTGGGAGTGGTTAAGTAGGCATGATTTGTGGAATCTCTTCCATTTAATACTGTGTGTCTGGCAGGCATTTGGGGGATTGGGCACTGTGCTTTCCCCTCCAGCACCAAGGGGTCCAATGCAGTTCTCATCAAAGATAGCTTTGTTTTTACTCTGTTGAAGCAGAGATATTAATGCAGATTATGTTGATATGGACCCTTATCGTAATTTATTGAAACTTTTTAAATAGTATTTTTAACATGGCAAAGTTTTGAGAGAGGCTGATGATGGAGGAAGAGGAAATGCTCACCTGGACAGAGATTCAGAGGAAGCTTTGGTCACCTGTGCTTGAGAGCAAGGACTCTACTGCCTGTTCAATTTCTTCCTCAAAACATTTTGAGTTCACCTGATAATCTTTTAGGTGAACATTTTGTTTGTCCTGTTTGTCTTTGACTTGCTGCAAGGACAGAACAAGAAGCAGGCCCACTCACTGCCTGTGACTTGATGTTTCCCCCTGCCAGAGGCACGAAGCGGGGGTGCTGGTCAGCAGAGCCTGGGCTGAGTCCAGCTCTGAAGAGCAGAAACAGGAGAAGAGCATTGGAGCAGGCTCAGAGATGGCAGGAGGAGACTCAGTGTGCTTGGTGGTTGCAGTTTAGCTGGGCTTGGTGAAACCAAGGTGTTCAGGATGCTCATAAGTTTGCAATTCCAGATGCTGAAACTCAGGTGGTAAAAATGTTTCATATTTGTTGATTCACTGAACTCAGCTGGAGCAATAAAGATGCAGATATGTTTATGGTCTGCTAGTGGCAATGCTCAGGAAAGCATGGGGTTCATTTTTCTGATTTGCTCAAACAGGGAAATAGCTGTGGCGTTCTTTTTTACCACTGAAGATGGCAAAACCCAATTCAAGAGCATTAAGAATCTCACAAGACTTGATCACTGTGAGGCACAATGAATATTTTCATCTGAATGTAGTCTCGTGTACACAAGAAATTACAAGTGAAATTATTTGTTGTGCCTGGTTAAAAAATCTGAGCACTAAATACTCAGAAAAGGAGCCTACAGGGTAAGATGAAATTTCTAAGCAGAAACCTGCTGTCTGGTTAGGGGCCAAGCAGTGCTTTGGGTTTTGTAAAATATGTTTAGCACACAAGTTTCCCCAGTATGGAATTATTTCAAACGGCATTAATGAACATGGATCACGATTGTGTAACCAGCAGCCTCCCCACAAGCCCAAACCAGCTGTGACTCTGTGTTCTCTGCTCCCTGCCTTTGTGTCACACACAAGTTGATGATAACAGTGTCTAAGAACTGTAAGCTATTTGCAGGAATATTTTTTTCTCCTGTAGAGATCGAGTCAATGCTAATACATTTATGTGTGCACATCTGTATGTGAATTTTGTGATCATTCTCTGATAGTGCTGTTAAAAGTGATGCACATAAAGGCCCTGTGTACAACTTGTTAATAGTGTAATTAGGACTTAGTTTGTATGATTAGCTCCAAAGAAAATAATGTTTGTTAATTTTGAAAATATCTGTGCCTTGAATTCACTTGTATTTTTATCTATTGTGAAAAAGAGCTTGGATTACTCCTATCTTTATTATTATTGGTCTTACTGTCCAGACTGTTAATGTCCTTCTAGGAGAAATAAATTTTGCCATTCATTAATTAGCACAGTTAAACTTCTTGTTTAGAACATGCCTAGAATGCTTCCATTATTACAGTGCTATGGCAGGTTTAATCTAGGGAAATCAGTATTTGTTTTTTCCTGTTTTTTGTTTCTAGCACGCCTCAGTGGCAAAGGACTGAGTTTAGTCTTTGACTTCCTGTCCTTAACATGTACAGTTTCTTGTATTAGTCAGTAGCCTCTGATATTTCTGAACTCTCCGAAGTCATCAACCTTTTGTTCAAGATACAAAATATGAAGCAATAATATGGTGCAGCATGGCAATAAGCAAATCAAGAGACTTGAATGTAATGTACTGTTACTAATTTCATCTGTGTAAATGCTGGACCTATGAGTCATTCTCCTTTTGGTGCACCTGTAGCACTTTGGAGTCAGATTAATAGGAACTACTTGGCCATGGAAAGAGAGTTTACCTCCTGAACTGTTACTCCTATGATATTTTCGCCTGAAATCATATTTTCATTTTCCTTTTTTTTGCCGAGGAAAACAGCAGTTCTTGTTATTCCTTGCCAGTTCCTTTATTTACTGAAACATAAAAGCTGTAGTTCCACAGAGAGCTGATCTTGCCCTCAAGAACAGCCTGGTGCAGCACACATGACATTTGAACAGGAAAGCTCAGACCACTTACTGTGTGCCAGAGTCAATGTAACGGATCTCACATATAACATTAAGGTCTTCAGATTGTGCTGACAGTAGAAAAGTGATTTTGTAATGTAGCACAATTGCAATAACACCTGTCATATTTAAATATACTTCTTGCATAATTCTTTGAAAGTTTTTTAAAGTTCAGTGTATCTAATAAACATTTGCCTTTTGAATAGTTCACTGTGGTTTATTTAGTTTATACAAAGTTCTAGGGTGGGGCTTGGTGGTACAAGGAGGCAACTCCCTCCTGGTTTTTTTTGGGCCATGTAACTTGTTGGATTCTGCCCCTTGTGCAGTCTCTCTCCTTTGATCTGTTTTCCTGCTCATCGTTCTGTCCTACCAAGGAGCATAAAGGCAAGAAGGAGACTGCACAGAAAAGTAAACTTGAAAGAAACTGGAAAAAGTAAAAAGCAGGGGGTGGGATGTGGAATATTGGTTACTCCTGGGCATTGTGATGAGAAGAGAATGTGAATGGACTCAGAAGGCAAAACCAGCATAGGAAATTGGGAAAAGGTAACAAAACATTGGGAAGGTCACTAGCAAAACATGGCTTGGAAAGAATCCTGTAGGTTTATTATCCTAAAATCAATCAGAGGCTTGGCCATCTCAAGGTGCCACACACACGTGGCAGAGCAGGGGCAAGGCTGTGGTAGAGCCCTACTGAAAACATGGTAGGCCAGCAGTCACTGCTGCAGCCCTAAAGCATGGCCAGGCTTGGGTACAGCCACAGACTGGCTCTTGCTGCAGCTCCAAAAGCAACTTGCAGCCAAGTTCAGTGCTTGCAGCAGCTCAGCTTACTTCAGAAAGAAGTAATCTGGAAAAAAAACTGAAGGGAATCCCCATAGACTGCAAAGCAATGGAAACATTTTTGAGAGCTGGAAAGCCCACCTTAAGATATTTGAAGTCTTAAACCCAGTCAGCTGGTGTCAGTATTCTAACAACAGCTTCTTCCTCTTTCCAGTAAGCAGAAATAAGGAAGAAAATAAAATTGAACTACATTACAGTCATTCCTGGTGAGCAGGATACTAATTTGAGTTTAAGAACACTCTCCATCAATCTGCCATACTTCACATCTGTTGCTTGGCAGAAAGAAAGGCTAGTACTGTCAGAAAGGATGGTAGTAATCCTGAAATGAGAAAAGAGGACTTCAAGGGCTAAGCTTTGAACATACAGCATAGACTTGCTAATCAGTGGCCTCATAAATAAGTTGGCCAATCCATGAGTGAACAGGACGTTAACTTGTGCTGGTTCAGGGCTCACTGCATGAAGCATGAGACTGCCACAGACCCTAGCATTGATGCCATTAGCTGCACCTGACAGAGACAATGCAGCCTGGCCAGAACCGAACTGGACTCATTAACTGCACTCATTGCAGGTTCACTGGTTTAGCTCTGACCTGAGAATGTGAAGTTTGATGAGCACTAAGTATGGTATCAGGGTTTTGTGAAGCCTATCTAAGGGTAGGCCAGGGCTCCCATCCGGGCCCATGCTGTGAGCTCCTGCTATCCTGCACCTCAATCACACCAGGACTCCTTTCTTCGGTCTTATCTTTTGCTAATCATAGAATCACAGAATCCATTAGGCTGAAAAGACCTCAGAGATGAGTCCAACCTATGACTGAACATCGCCTTGACAACTAGACCACAGCACTAAGTGCCACATTCAGTTTTTCCTTAAAATACCTCCAGGGAAGGTGACTCCACCAGATCCCCGGGCAACCCACTGCAATGCCTAATCACCCTTTCTGTGAAGAATTTCTTGTTTATGTCCAACCTGACCCTCCCCTGGCGCAGCTTAAGACGATGTCCCCTCATCCTGCCCCTTGTTCCCTGAGAGCAGGGCCGGCCCCCACCCGGCTACAACGTCGTAGAGAGCGATGAGGTCTCCTGAGCCTCCTTTTCTCCAGGCTAAACACCCCTAGCTCCCTCAGCCGCTCCTCACAGGACTTGTGCTCCAGCCCCTGCCCAAACTCCGTTGCCATTCTCTGAACACACTACAGCACCTCGATCATCCTTTCATTAAATATCTTCCACATCAGTCAGTCTTCCTCAGATTTTTTAACACGTTAAAACACGGTTGTTCCAAGCAGCAAGTCAGGATCAAATCACTGCATTCGTCTCTCCATACAGGAACCCGACCGCGTCGCCCATCTCGCTTCCTCTGCTGCCGCGGGCGAGCGCCCGCTCTGCCCACGGCCTGTGCTCGCCCGCGGCAGGGGCGGCGCGGCCGAGTCTCCACGGCCCCCGGCC